>SJYA01002721.1:627372-718175 GCA_006410615.1 Neotragus moschatus | reverse complement strand
CCCCCCCCCCCCCCCCCCCCCCGAGATCATGGCACTAATTGTAATTTCAGTTATTTTTTTATATTAAGAAAACTTTTCAATTCTGTTCAGTTTCTTTTAATGTGTAATATATAGCGAGATTCTAATTTGCTCTCCCAGTTTGCTCTATGGTGTACTCACCCTTTATGTGACAAGGTAAATTTTATCATAATAATTTTTCACAAACTAGCATCAGCTTCTGTAACACCTCTTTTATTTGTACCCATTTTTGGACCATTAACCTGCTATGCTACCTGGCATAGCTTTATAATACACTTTATCATTTGGCAAGATGACTCTTCACTCATTAAGCTTTGAATCTCTTTCTTCATAAGACATTTTTGCCTGTTTATTCTTTCAGATACATGACCTAGGACTTTAAAGAGTGGAGATAAAGAGAGAAAAGATAATTCAAAGCGGGAAACAGAGAAAAGCAGAACTTGATAGACGCATTTCAGGTCCAGCGGAGCACTGAGTTTAAAAAAGGAGGGTTGTCTTTTCTCCTCATCTCAGCTATCTCAAGGCTAAGTTTGCCGATAGAAGAACATGTAGGTAAGAGACTTAGAGAAGAAATACATAAATATTCTAGTAGAATGATTACAGCTGCCTTGCCACAGCACTTGCTGCTTATTGAATTTGCTCTTTACAACATGTCATATAAATAGAAAGTCTCTGAAAACATTCTGAGAAAGTAAAATTTTATTTTTATAATGGTTTCTCCTAAGCCTGCTATTTGTTTCACACTGCCCTCCGCAGAAACCTTGCCTCCTACCAACTTTTGTGAAGTTGTCATATATTCTTTTAGTAAACCTGAGTCAAGATTCAAGGAAATTCTGGTTTTAAAATGTAGAGGTTTTGGCTTGGTTTCATTTTGAGGTTTTGGGGGTTATAGAAACTCACAGCAAAATGAAGTCTCTATAAATCCTCAAACCTCCATTTTATAAGAAATATTTTTGTGATACTCTCTGTTCTATGCCATGAAATTTATAATTAACCTACCTACACATAAATATTTTAAAAAATTAATGTCTCATTTAATATAAAGAATAAATAGAAGGAAAGACATTCATAATCTCAATATGTAAATGCTTGGTCACGGTCACACGACAAGGTGTCAAGAAGTTGTAGATACTTGTAAATCTATGTAGCAATCACCATGAATAGCTGTTAGTGAGGTGCAAGGTGTTGGCAACTCAAAAGCCGGAGCTGAGAGACTGATAGTAACATGATTTTCCAAAATGGTAAACCACTGTTAATAAAATTCAGCCTGAAACAAAAAACAATCTTCTCTTGATTTTTATGTGTCTACATCCTTGAAAAAGTCAGTATATACAGAAAACAAGTTGAAGTCTAGACTCAATTCATCCCACACATCCACCGTCTAATGCATTCCAGAAGTACTGTAATGTAGCCCCTTGACATTCCTAAAGGATAGACTCGCAGACACTCAATGGGACATTCCCAGTGTCATGATGAGATGAGAGACTGGATCCACCATGATAATCTCAGCCATGTTAGACAGATAGGAGTGAGCACAGATAGACGGGAGAAAGGGGGATGGGCAGGTGATCACACCCAAGACAGGCTCTCAAACCAAAATTCCAGACAATGCATGGAAAACAAACAGCAAGAAATTCAGCCAACAGAACCAACAACCAAGAAATAGAGTCAGCTTCCCTAAAAAAAATTTTTTTAATATATAAGAGTCTGAAAATAATTCCACCCATCATCCTCAGTTAGCTCTATTAGCTACATAAATAAAATATTTTCACTTTAAAAAGTCTACTGCTTTTCAGATGAATAATTATGATTACATACATAACGTCAGCTAGGTTTTTTCTTTATGTGGGCCACTTTGAAAGTCTTTATTGAATTTGTTACAATATTGTTTCTGTTTTATGTTTTGGTTTTTTCTCCACAAGGGATGTGGGATCTTAGTTCGAACCCTGCACCCTGTACACTTAAGGAGTTCTTAACCAATGGCACCCCACTCCAGTACTCTTGCCTGGAAAACCCCATGGACAGAGGAGCCTGGAAGGCTGCAGTCCATGGGGTCGCTGAGGGTTGGACATGACTGAGTGACTTCACTTTCACTTTTCACTTTCATGCATTGGAGAAGGCAGTGGCAACCCACTCCAGTGTGCTTGCCTGGAGAATCCCAGGGACGGGGGAGCCTGGTGGGCTGCTGTCTATGGGGTCACACAGAGTCGGACACAACTGAAGCGACTTAGCAGCAGCAGCAGCAGCAGCAACCCCGTTAAGGTGATCTTAACCACTGGACCATCAGGGAAGTCCCTGAGTTAGTTTTTACTGCAGTTTTTTCTTGAGGAAGTGTCACATGCCACAACAGGAAGAAAAAGCCTATTTCAAACTGAATTTTAAACAATTATAACCAACAAATGAGACGTCCTAGGGGTTCAGAATCAGAGATTTCAGCATCATTCAGTCCAATGCTGATCCCACCAGAATCTCAGCTCTCGCCACACAATCCACAACACCTTCATTACCCTCTCCTAGTGAAATCACGACTTCTGAGGCCAGTCTAACTGTAAAGGTCTTTGCTACTACATGAATTTGGAACATGTCTGGAAGGAAAGTGAGGCCGTGAGCCCTGCAGCAAACCTGAATTTGTCACTTACGGGCTGTGTGAGTTCAGGCAGGTATGATGCAACATCTCCACATCTCCATTTCTAAATCTGGTAAGCAGAGATGCTAATAATAGTGCCTGCCTCCCCGGTGGCTCAGCGCTAAAGAATCCGCCTGCCAGTTCAAGAGACACAAGCTTGATCCCCGGGACTGGAAGATCCTATGGTGGGCTACAGTCCCTGGGGGTTGAAAAGAGTCAGACACAGCTGAGCAACTACACAACGAAAAAACAACAATAACACCTACTGAATTGTTTGCTGCAAGAACGAAGAGTTAACTCATATAAAGTGATGGAGACAGTTCCTGGAAGATAGAAAGTGCTATATAAATGTTCACAGAAAGACCCCCTGGGTCTGCATTCAACTCTGCACACTAGAAAAATGCTAGAGTTACAGCTAAGATCCCAGATCCTTGTTTGCCTTCTCCCATTGTGTGACTGTGATTCTCTTTTCATCCTCCTCAGGCTCCCTTTGGCAATACTCTTGAAAACTGGGTTCCTAGATTGAATCCTTCGTTCAGGTATGTTTGGATCTCTGTGACACAGAATGCGACCAGGCAGCGAATGAAAATTATGCCTACTGTACTTCTAATAATAATATGTCCAAAAATCATATTTGTACAGGGGACTTGGATCTCAGGCAAAAGGAAGTGGTCAAAAACTTTTCTTTGTTTTTCTGGAACTGAGTACAATTGATAGTGTGAGTCTCTGGGGGCAGAGACTTAAGGAGTCAGCTCACATCTGCTTCCTCCACGTTTCCCAGGGTTGCATCAGAATTCTGGGGGGCTGTAGGCTCACAGAACTCACTGTGTCAGAGTACCGGGGGTGGATGGATTCCCCAGGTGCTGCAGTGGTAAAGAATCCGCCTGCCAATGCAGGAGACACAGGAGACAAGGGTTTGATCCTTGGGTCGAGAAGATCCCCTGGCATGGCAACTCGTTCCAGCATTCTTGCCTGGGAAATCCCAAGGACAGAGGAGCCTGGTGGGCTGCAAGTCCATGGGGTCACAAAAGATTGGACACGACTAAGCTACTAAACAATAACAATGACAACCAGGGGGTACTGGGAGAGAGCAGGTGTCCTGGTTTCCTTGTGAGATGTCAGTCACTGGTCATTAGCAGACCAGCACCATACCCTCCTACTCTACCATCTTTAAGGCCTCTTTAAGACCCCAGTGTCTCTCTGAATCACACCTGTATGGGGTGGGGGGGGGCAATTCTACTATATGATACAACTCTGACCTTGGGAAACTGCTGTTTTCAGGTACTAGACCCATCTGTTGTGCAGGGCTATGCCACACAGCACTGAGGCTCCTCATCAGCTGGTGGTAGGCACTGGCTCTGGATCTCCCCACCTCCACCCCGGGCAGCACCCAGGGACAAATGCCCATGTCTTCTCCGCAGTCCTACCTGCAAACTTAGCTCCGTTTCCTCTACCCTCAGCGCATCCCATTGCCGCAGGAGGCTCCCAGGTCTCATCATGTCCCCTCTGAATCTCCCCAACATTCAGAATAAGGAATCTTTGTTCATCTCTTTGAAGTAAATACTGACTCTGATTCATTGTGTTTTCTTCCAAATGAGATGAGGCCCTTGAAAAGCCAAAACTTATGAACTTTATCAGATTTCTTAAAGTCCACTTTCTCCTAGGGCATCCCTTTTCCAAAAAGAAGGCAAATGCTCAGCTCCCCAGCTGGAGGTAGACAAAAGGAAAGAGTTAAGAGCAATAGGAAACATGAGGAAAAAATACTAGTTAGAATTTAAAAAATTTTCTCATATTATTCCCTTTTGGACATCATTCAACCAGACTGAATCAATTCTATGACCAAGTAAGAAATGTTTTCTCAGCACCTACCATATAGACCAGACATTGGGCTGGTGCTAAGTCATCAAAGATAAATAAGGCCTGGACCTTGACTTATTCTCTTATATTTCAAGCAGGTTTCACTCTTTTCATTTCCTCTTCTGCTTTATTTAAGATCATATAATTTTTCAGTTGTGTATTTTTGGATAATTTTTGTATAATTATAATATAATATAATATTAATTAGTAGTATATATTAATAAAATATATACTTTGTGTATTATATTATAATGTGATATAATATAATAAATATAATCTTGTATAATTTCTGTATAATTTTTCAGTTTGTCTATCTCCCTGCAAAAGTCTTCTTATTGTCTAGTTTTATGGACCTCCTATTCACTCTTCCCATTGACTACCACATAAATCTAATCATATCATTCTTTTACTTAAAAATCTGCAGAGGGCTCCATTATCTTCAGGACAAAATGCCAGGGATGATCTTAGTGCTCAAAAATATACCTTTCAGTTCTGAAAACAATTCTATCAGGTAGTTATTANTATTATAATGTGATATAATATAATAAATATAATCTTGTATAATTTCTGTATAATTTTTCAGTTTGTCTATCTCCCTGCAAAAGTCTTCTTATTGTCTAGTTTTATGGACCTCCTATTCACTCTTCCCATTGACTACCACATAAATCTAATCATATCATTCTTTTACTTAAAAATCTGCAGAGGGCTCCATTATCTTCAGGACAAAATGCCAGGGATGATCTTAGTGCTCAAAAATATACCTTTCAGTTCTGAAAACAATTCTATCAGGTAGTTATTACGATCTCAAGCTTACAAACAAAGAAATTGAAGTTTGCGAAGCTGAAACCATCCTGATCAAGTTCACAGAGCTGGGAGAACCAGCACCCAAATCAGTGTTCTTGTCTCTCTGCTTTTAATGTTAGACTTTCTGCTCTGGTCTCCAAAATCAGTCTCCCTCTTACATGGAGGAGTGATTTATAGGAGGACTACTGCCACCATGACTCCATTACTCCATGAGAATAATGAGTAACTATAACTTGTTACTTATTAATAGTTATAAGCATAGTTACAAGCATGGTCACATGCTCTTATTTATCTGCAAAATGAAAAAGGAAGTAGGAGGAGGACACTTACCTTGTCAGCCAGGTCGGTCCATCAGCCACATGAACCTTGTCAATCCACGGGTGACACAATTGAGCCATTCACCCTCGAGTCCAATATAGGGTCCACAAAGACTTAAAGATGAAACACTTAGTGACCTTAATGTTCTCAGATACTTCGTGTTCATGCTCCACGTCACTGAGAAAGTAGAATGGAAATTCCAACCTCCCAAATCCTCTGCCCACTAAGCCATAATGCAACACACAAAATCCACTCATCCAAATGAATGCTTGCATGAGTCAGCCCAGGGTAACAAGTAGCTTAGCACTTTCGAGAGCTTCAGAATATGGCACTTAATCACATCCCTAGGAAGAGTGTGGTGCAGCTAAATACAGCTAAATGGCGACTCATGCACAAACCTCAAAAACACCAGCGTTGCTTCTGACTGTAAACCTCACTCAAAACTTTTTTCCCAAGTGGTTTCAATATTCAGTTGGAAGAGTGACAGTTGAACTTAATGGTTTTCTTTTCTCGCTTTTATTCAGAAACCAATCCATCTCAGTGCTGCAGGGCTTTGAAACCTTTTTAGACCCATGACCCTTTTGGATAAACCTGAAAATCTCATGACACCATCCCCCACTCCACCTCTAACTCCTGCCTTGAGCTTGTGCAGGGAACAAATTCTATTTCCTGCATATCATGTCAGACAAGAAAAAAATTATGGCCTTTAATTTTCAAGTTATATGAAAAAAGATATTTTATTTTCCATATATAAATATATTTTTAAAACTTTTTTCAAGTCACATAACATCCTCCCCTCACACCCCACCCTGTCCCTTCCAGCTACTCCATCAACTAAGTGCTTCCATATGTTGATAATGCATGGCCTGTTCTATCCAATATTGAAGCTCAGTGTAAGACTCTGCTGCTGCTGCTAAGTCGCTTCAGTCGTGTCCGACTCTGTGTGACCCCAGAGATGGCAGCCCACCAGGCTCCCCCGTCCCTACTATTCTCCAGGCAGGAACACTGGAGTCGGTTGCCATTTCCTTCTCCAATGCAGGAAAGCGAAAAGTGAAAGTGAAGTCGTTCAGTCATGTCTGACTCTTTGTGACCCCATGCACTGAAGCCCACCAGGCTCCTCCGTCCATGGGGTTTTCCAGGCAAGAGTACTGGAGTGGGGTGCCATTGCCTTGTCCGGTGTAAGACTCTAAATGGTTCTAATTATGAAAATAGCATATTTGTCCTTCGTAAAAGAATTTCTAGTTAAAACAGAAATCAGATAATAGACCCAAAATTCAGAGTCTAAGCTATCCAGGTGTTAAGGGCACAAAAGGATTGTTTAGCCTCAGGCTTTCTATGTCAGACTTATGAGATCCAATGTTTTACCTTGAGGCCTAGGGATCTGGGTTACAAGCAAGCAACTGAGATCAATCTAATAACCACTTGGGTTGGGGATCCAGTTACTCAGTCTTATCCCATTATTTGGGAAATGAGGAAACTGAAATGCAAAGAGATGGTAGGCAGCTTACCCAGTTCACAGACCTCACTTCACTTTGCACTGGATATAAGAGCAATTAAAAAAAAAATTTCAAATCTGATATAGACATTTTTCAGGCATAAAAACCTTGAAGACATGGTACTAAGTAATTTAAGTCAGATTGTTGCTGTTTAGTTGCTAAGTCATGTCCAACTCTTTACAACCCCATGGACTTCTCTGTCCCTGGGATATTCCGGGCAAGATTACTGGAGTGGGTTGCCATTTCCTTCTCCAGGGGATGTTTCCCGACCCAGGGATCAAAACTACATCTTCTGCATCTCCTGCCTTAGCAGGTGGATTCTTTGCCACTGAACCACCAGGGAAACCCTTAAGTCAAATAGAGAAAGATAAGTACTGTATGATCTATGATCTCAGTTCAATTCAGTTCAGTCGCTCAGTCATGTCTGACTCTTTGCGACCCCATGAACTGCAGCACGCCAGGCCTCCCTGTCCATCACCAGACTTTGGAGTCCACCCAAACCCATGTCCATTAAGTCGGTGATGCCATCCGACCATCTCACTGATGTGAAAAAAAATTCTCATAGAAACAGAGAACAAATTTGTGGATCCCAGAGGTAGAGGATGAGGAATAGGTGGACTGGGAGAAGGGGGTCGAAAGTATAAAGTTCCAGTTATAAGAAAACTAAGTTCTAAAAATGTACAGCATGATAACTATAGTTAAGAATACTCTATTATACATTTGAAAGTTAAGAGTACATTTTAAAAGTTTCTTGAGGGAAAGGGATCAGCACTAATGGAAGAACCAGTTCTCTAGCAGATCACCCAAAGCGATGACAGCCTTGTATCTGCATTAGTTTGAGAGAGTTATCACAACCACATTGCCCTGAATGGATGGCTTAAACAAGAGGAAGTTATTTTCCTTTAATTCTGGATGACTGAGATCAAGGCATCAGGAGGCTGGCCTCTTCTGAGGTCCCTCTGCTTGTCTTGTCTTTTCCTTCTGTCTTCCCATGATCCTCCTGTGGTCTGGGTATCCCAATCTCCTCTTAAAGACACTTAGCCACATGCAACTGGGGGCTCCTCATATGCCCTCATTTTACCTTTTTGAAGACTCTATCTCCAGATGCGTCACATTCTGAGGTCCTGGGTCAACGGACGCCAACATTAAAACTTCATGTGAACGTAAGTCCATAAGCGCTTCTAAAAGGTCGTTAATGCTTTATGTATAATCATGGTCATCAAGATTATTAGACATACAGAAAGCTCTCTAAACACACTCATTCACTCACTTATTCAACACACCCCAAAGAAAACTAATGTACATAACAGGGAAAACTTTAAAGATACTAAGTAATATCTTCAGAGAACTATGAGACTATCTCAAATTGGCAAAACCAGAACTGACTATTATAAAAGAACAGCGATCAAAACCAAAGAATTTGAACAATTAAATGATGATAACAAAATATAAGTAAACACACAATGAGAAGAAGAGAAAGTCTAGGATATCCCTCGGAAAACTGAACCCCTCACCCCCGACAATATATGAGGCTTCTCAAGTGGCGCTAGTGATAAGGAACCTGCCTGCCAGTGCAGGAGATGTAAGAGACTCGGGTTCGATCCCTGGGTTGGGAAGATCCCCTGGAATAAGAAGTAGCAACCCACTCCACTATTCTTGCCTGGAAANATATCCCTCGGAAAACTGAACCCCTCACCCCCGACAATATATGAGGCTTCTCAAGTGGCGCTAGTGATAAGGAACCTGCCTGCCAGTGCAGGAGATGTAAGAGACTCGGGTTCGATCCCTGGGTTGGGAAGATCCCCTGGAATAAGAAGTAGCAACCCACTCCACTATTCTTGCCTGGAAAATCACATGGACAAAGAAGCCTGGCAGGCTACATCCATGGGGTCACAAAAAGTTGGACATGACTGCAAGGGCTTAGTACACATGCACACAGAATATAAGAAGGTGAACATATGAAGGCAATGAGCTGTTAACAAGCTCAATCTAAGAGGCCGAAAATCTATTAATAAGGATTTCAGAAAGAGATAGCAGATAAAAATGAAGAAGATAGCAGAGAAATAGGACTAAGGGTTCTGAAATCTATATGTCCAACCTGTTCTTGTCTTGAACACCCCAGACACAGGGTAGGGAAAAAGGAGTTTCTCCAAAACAGCTGCCTTTTTGGCAAAGCTTAGATAAAGGTAACATTGTAAGAAATTTCAGAACTATAGAGAGCGAGGGCAAGGTCAGGGTAAGACACATGAGGGTGGAGTGGGGGCAATTCTAGTTACCGGGTATCCCCAATCTTTTTCACTTCCAAGACCTATTTATGCTTTTTTTCTTCTAGAAGCTTCCCCACCCCATAAACACCATACTTGCCAGCAGAGAAGATTTCCCTCAGCTTTTAGTCCAGGGGAGGAATTCCCTAACCCCCCCTCAAGGGAGGCTGGCATCCTCCCTTGGCTCCCAGAGCACTCTGCCGCAGTGCCAAGACTCTGTCCTCAAATGTCTATCTTTACCAGTTAACTGTGAGTCCCTTGAGATCAGCGGACATTTTTCCTCGTTGTTTCCTCTCCGAATGACTCTAGCCTAGGTATCGAGAATGTTGATTGGCTGAAACAGAGGTGCTGAATGGTCCAGCAATCCCACTCCTGGACGTATACCCAGATAACACTATAATTCGAAAAAGATCCATGCACCCCAATGTTCATAGCAGCACTATTCACAAGAGCCAAGACATGCAAACCATCTAAATGTCCATTGACAGATGAGTGGATAAAGAAGCAGTACATATATACAGTGGAATACTACTCAGCCGTGAGAAATGGAACGATGCCATTTGCAGCAACACAGATGCCACCAGGGATTATCAAACTAAGTGAACTAAGTCAGAAAAACAAAGACAAATACCATATGATATTACTTATATGTAGGCTCTAATATACAGCACAAGTGAACCTATCTATGAAACAGAAACAGATTCACACACATAGAAGATAAATTTGTGGTTGCCAGGCGGGGCACTGGAGGGCGAGAGATGGAGTAGGGGTTGGAATCGGCAGATGCAAACTGGTACATTTAGGATGCATAAACAAGGTCCTACTGTATAGAACAGGGAACTGTATTCAATCTCCTGGGATAAACCATAAGGGAAAAGGATATGAAAAAGGGGGGATATACATATATATATGTATATATATATACATATATATATGTAACTGAGTCACTCTGCTATATAGCAGAAATTAGTACAATTTTTGTAAATCAACTATAGTTCAATTAAAATTTTAAAAAATTTAAAAAGAATGTTTATTGACTGAATGATCACTTTTCCAAATGCATAGTCTTCCAAATATATATGCTCAAACCCAGCAGAGCCTATTCAGTGATAGTATTCAGAGGCAGAAAGGCCTTGATTTTTGTTTTTGTTTGTTTGTTTGCTGATCGTACAACAAAGGCCAGTGAACTCAAACACCTGCAGCGGCTAGACAGGTCAAGTACATGGGAAGGGGAGGCTATTTAGAGCAAACACTGATCCTCAGAGGCTGATGGCTGGCACTCCCTCCGCTGAGGAGCTGCCTGGGGCACTGTGGACCCAGCCTTGTTGCGACCATTATTTCAAGAGAAGCTTGAAATCCAGATGTTGTGCAAAATGGTAGCCAAGTCAAGCGAGTCATCAAGGCCAGTCACATCTGTGATCTGAGGTTGGCCCAAATCCTGCCGACTTGCAGCCTCAACCAACAGAGTTTTATCCTTGTTTCTACTCAAGTGTCTCTCCATCTAGAGGACTATCCTGAGCACTGAGACTTCACCAGCACTGCACACACACATGCACACACACACATGCACAAACACCAGACACTTATATTTGATCCCCTTAAGTTGCTTAGGAGAAGGCAATGGCACCCCACTCCAGTACTCTTGCCTGGAAAATCCCATGGAAGGAGGAGCCTGGTGGGCTGCAGTCCATGAGGTCGCTAAGAGTCGGACACGACTGAGCGACTTCACTTTCACTTTTCACTTTGATGCATTGGAGAAGGAAATGGCAACCGAGTCCAGTGTTCTTGCCTGGAGAATCGCAGGGACGGCGGAGCTTGGTGAGCTGCCGTCTATGGGGTTGCATAGAGTTGGACACGACCGAAGTGACTCAGCAGCAGCAGCAGCAGCAGGTTGTTTAACTTTTTACAGCTAATATTACCATTCGGCATTATTCTGCAAATTACTTTGTGTATTTTTTTTTCTTATGTGTGTCTGCTACTAGAATGTCATTTTCTCTAGAGCAGGGTCCCTGCGTTTTGTTGACTTCCCCAGGACATGAAACAGTGCCTGGAACACATACGAGGCAAAACATCCACTGCTTAAATATTGAATGTTCCAATCTCCTGTGCATTTCTGTGGGAGGCATGCCCTTTTCAGACACTCAAATACATCAGTAGAGATTCTTGTAGGTTTCCTGTCTCTAGTTCTGAACTGGAATTTCACCATAAGTGCCTCCAGTCTTCTAAAACTGTGATGGGAGCTCACGCTATCAGATAAAAATCTAAGCCCTCACGGAAGATTTAAAGCTCACAGCTAAAGGCCTGGAACCAGCTGTAAGAGAAAGAGCCTTCAGGGGCTAAGGAGAACTGTTCCACAAGGGGGCCAGTCTACAGGCAGGCCCTTATGCTAACTGGGGAAGGAGGAGGCAGGAGAAGGGGCCAAGTTCACAGGAGGCAGTTCTTCACTTTCCTCCAAGTTCGAGCCTGGGAGAGCCTGTCTCCAAGGAACCTGAAATGAAGATGGATGAGAGGAAGAGAGAGGCAACCTGGGAGCCAGGATAGTTGTCCCATGACCCTCGGAGCACATGCTCTGGGAGGGGGTCTGTGAGGTCACGTGAACACAGACACACCTGTCTTAACACCCCCCCCACCCCATCTCATCTTCCTTATAGTTTCCTATGTTTTACCACATATGTTTACTTCCTTGTTGTCATTCATTATTAGTTTTTTCTATAAGTGAATCTAGTTGGAAAATTATTCCATTTACTTCAAAATAAAATTTCATGTGACAAACACTCATGACAAAGAAGATCACTGTACCCTTTCTCCTTGGAAGAAAAGCTATGACAAACAGACAGAACATTAAAAAGCAGAGACATCACTTTTCTGACAAAATTCTGTATAGTAAAAGCTATAGTTTTTCCAGTAGCTATGTATGGGTGTGAGAGTTAGACTATAAAGAAGGCTGAGCACTAAACAACTGATGCTTTGGAACTGTGGTGCTGGAGAAGATGCTTGAGAGTACCTTGAACTGCAAGGAGATCAAATCAGTCAGTCCTGAAGGAAATCAACTCTTTATATTCATTGGAAGAACTGATGCTGAAGCTGAAGCTCTAATACTTTGGCCACCTGATGCGAAGAGCTGGCTCATTGGAAAAGACCCTGCTGCTGGGGAAAATTGAAGGCAAAAGAAGTGGGTGGGAGAGGATGAGATGGTCGGATGGCATCACTGACTCAGTGGACATGAGTTTGAGCAGACTCCAGGAGATTAAAACAGGGAAGCCTGGAGCGCTACAGTTCATGAGGGTAAAAGAGCCAGACATGACTTAGTGACTGACAACAACATACATAAATAGGTAAAACACACACACATGCAATGGAAACAAAATACCATTGTTAAGTCCTAAATAGCTGCCGAAATTCTTTGCATAGACTGTGTTTTTTTGCTGTTTGCTCTGTTTTATGTTCTTTTTTTTTTTTCAATTAATTTTATTGGGGGGCATGGTTGCTGTATAACAATGTGTTATTTTCTACTGAACAGCAAAGTGGAGAATTTGTAGACATTTATCCCTTCCTTTTTGGATTTCTGATACTGATGGACCTAGAGACAGTCATACCAAATGAAGTAACCCAGAGCCTATTTTATTTGTGCTCATCTAAAGCTTGGTTTGTTGTTGTGTCCAGCTCTTTTGCCTCCCCATGGTCTGTAACCTGCTAGGCTCCATGGGATTTCCCAGGCAAGAATGTGGAGAAGGTTGCCATTTCTTCCTCCAGGGGCCCCAGGTGCACCGGAAAACACACCTCCCAGGCTTCGGAGTTGGCTGGGACCAGCGACCCTTGCAGGGAATAATAGAACTTTCCATCACCAGGCCAGCTTGGGTTTGGAACCTTTCCCTGGAGGGTCTTAGTAGCTGCGGGTGGTGGGCTGGAAACAGCAGAGCCTGCGGAGTGAACAGAAGTCCAGGGGACTTCACTGTTGCGTCAACTGCACACTTGTCTGCAGCTCCTCCTGCTGGTCCAGTCTCCACTCAACTAGCCTCATGATTTCAAGGAATGAAGCAGGGCAAAGACTAATAGAGTTTTGCCAAGAAAATGCACTGGTCGTAGCAAATACCCTCTNCGATGGACATGAGTCTGAGTGAACTCCAGGAGTTGGTGATGAACAGGGAGGCTGGTGAGCTGTGATTCATGGGGTGGCAAAGTCAGACATGACTGAACGACTGAACTGACTGATGACTACCTGGACTTGACATAGAAGGAAACTGAGGGGCAAGGAAATTAAATGTCTTTCCTAAAATCTTCTGTTTCCCCTTGTGCTCATCACTAGAGGTGGTTTCTTCTTGAAACTCTGCGCCATCACAGAGGTCATTCTTATATATATATCATTATGGCCACACTCAGATTTACTGTCTGTTTTTTTAATTTAGCCCATCATTGTCCTTCCTTCCCATTTGTCCTGAGTTCTTTTCTAAGGCAATTATGGTGAACTCTGAACCAAACCTACTTCCATCTGTAACTGGATAGTTCATCTTGTGAAACTCAAATGAGATCATGTCTACAAGTCACAGATGAATCTTCTTCTTTTCTTCTTCTTGAAAAGACTCTGATGCTGGGAGGGATTGGGGGCAGCAGGAGAAGGGGGCGACAGAGAATGAGATGGCTGGATGGCATCACTGACTCAATGGACGTGAGTCTGAGTGAACTTCAGGAGTTGGTGATGGACAGGGAGGCCTGGTGTGCTGCAATTCATGGGGTCGCAAAGAGTCGGACACGACTGAGCAACTGAACTGAACTGAACTTAAAACTTCCGAATCGGGAAGGGCAGATGCAACAGAAAAAAGGTCTCTTAAGATAGAGGCCCCAGGACTGGAGGAAAGCACGTCAACTACATTCTACTTGTCAAAGTCCTGAGAGAGCTCCATTCAACAGGGATGAAAAATAGGTCTTAGGTCTTGAAGGGAATAGAAGCAGCATCACTTGGCAAAGGGATGTAGACTTACTGGGGACTCCTGTCTTAATGACCTGTCTTCTATGTAGCCACCTTTGTGGGCCCCCAAAGCTGTCATATTTCTCTAACCACACTCTGCCTTTTAGAAAATTCTTGGTGCTGCTGTTTTATACAGTAAGCTAGGTTGGGAACTGCTAACAGGAGCTCCACGCTGATACAATTGAATTTAAGTTAAGTGCTCAGGATCCCCAGTTTGTTGTCAGTAAACAGAGTGAAGGTATGGTATTTTCTTTGATAGTTAGGTTCTTTATAAATTTAACTTTTATTTTATATTATAGTTGTTTTACAGTATTGTGTTAGTTTTAGGTATAGAGCTAAGTGATTTAGTTATACATATATCTATTCTTTTTCAGATTCTTTTCACATATAGTTTCTTATAGAGAGTTGAGTAGAGTTCCCTGTACAGTAAGTGCTTGTGGATTATCCTTTTTATCTATATATATTATCGTGTGTATGTTAATCCCAAACTCCTAATCTCTGTCTGCATTTCCCCTTTGATAATCATAGGTTTGTTTTCTATGTCGGTGAGTCTCTTTTGTAGATAAGTTCATTTGTACCATTTTTTAAAGACTGCACATATAAGTGATATGATAGGATACTTGTCTCTCTCTGGCTTCGTTCACTTAGGGTGACAATGTCGAGGTGCACCCATGTTGCTGCAAATGGCATTATTTCATTCTTTTTATGGCTGAGTGATATCACGTTGCATGCATGTACCCCATCTTCCTTACCCATTCGTCTGCTGATGGGCACTGACATTGCTTTCACGTCTTGGCTATTGTGAATAAGGCTGATGTGAACACTGCCTATATCCTTTTGAATTATGGTTTTCTCTGAGTATATGCCTAGGAGTCGGGTTGCTGGGTCATATAGCAGCTCTATTTTGAAAGCATTTTTTTTTTAAAGGACAGGACTGTTTTCTTTTGTTACAGCACCGAGAAGTAAGTCCCCACGAGCTTGAAGCAGTACAACAGAGTGCAGTGTACCACTGTTAGAAATGCTGATTACCAGGTTCTGCCCCAGATCTACTGATTCCAGGTCTCTTGGTTGGGTCGCACCATTTGGGTTTAACAATCTTTTCAAGGGGCTCTACCGCACACTGGAATTTGAAAACCACTGATGTGATGTCAAACATACAACCAGATTGAACATTCCTACTTTATTGCTTTACAAGCTGCCTAGCTTGGGGTGAATTAATCTCTCTATGCCTCAGTTTTCTTATCCAGAACATGATCATAATAGAGAAACGTATCTCACTGAGTTGTTGAGCGGGTGAAATGAGGTAACAGTATAAAGCTCTGAGAACCGCACCTGGCATTTTCTATGCATAGTGTCAGGTTCTGTTACTGCTCATGGTTCTGGATCACGGCATTTAGAGCAGCCAATGGTATGATACAGCTAAGGGCATTTTTGACAGAAAAGAATATTGACTGATGACAAAGGATGGGGAAAAGCATTGAAAACCAGGATGCTTTACAGGGAACTCTACTCTCAATATTCTGTAATAATCTATATGGGAAAAAATCTGAAAAAAGAATATATATATATATATAACTGAATCACTTAACTGTACACCTGAAACTAACACAACATTGTAATATTAACGATACTCCAATATAAAATAAAAATTAAATTAGAAGAAGAAAATCGGGATCCTTTCAGTTGTCACGAAGTGGAACATGATCATGTCAGAACCAGGTTAGTGTTTGCTTTGATTTCCCCAAATACTAGTTTATAATTGCATCCGTAATGTTAGAAGAAGGGCAGTGGTGAATAAACTCTGGGGTTGATCTAGGAGTGAAAGCTAATAATTCTAAATTTGATGTAAGAATTCTGTGCTGTGACTTTGGTATTATATAACAAGATCACAGAATTGAGAGGCATCTCTCTCCACCCATCTCCTGCAAGCTTCACTTGCTCTCTTCTCTCAAGTCTGTATTCAAAGTCCAGTTCTGTGTCAGCCTTTCCTGGGCAATCTCCTTAAAATGTACATGCACACACACATACACAAACATACACACATATAAACACATACTCATGCACACATACATACATATACACATATACACACACATACATAGATACACAAAAATATGTACACACTTATACACACACCCATAAATGCTTCTGATCCCCCTCCCTCTTCTCCATGTTATTTGTTTACCCTTAAGAATTATTTCATGGTGGCTAGACTTCAGTTCAGTTCACTTCAGTCGCTCAGTCGTGTCCGACTCTTTGCGACCCCATGAATCGCAGCACGCCAGGCCTCCCTGTCCATCACCAACTCCCGGAGTTCACTCAGACTCACGCCCATCGAGTCTATGATCCCATGCAGCCATCTTATCCTCTGTCGTCCCCTTCTCCTCCTGCCCCCAGTCCCTCCCAGCATCAGAGCCTTTTCCAATGAGTCAACTCTTCACATGAGGTGGCCAAACTACTGGAGCTTCAGCTTTAGCATCATTCCTTCCAAAGAAATCCCAGGGCCAATCTCCTTCAGAATGGACTGGTTGGATCTCCTTGCAGTCCAAGGGACTCTCAAGAGTCTTCTCCAACACCACAGTTCAAAAGCTTTAATTCTTTATCACGATCATTTTGAAATGTGTAGAAATACCAAATCACTATATTCTATAACAGGACCAACGTACTGTTGTAGGTCAATTATGTTCAAGTAGCAACAAGAGAACTACTAGAAAAAGAGATCAGATTTGTGGTTATCATAGGCGGGGGTTGGGGAAGGGGGAATTGGCTGAAAGCTGTCAAAAATCTAAGCTTCTGGTTATGAGATAAGTAAGCACTAGGGGTGTACTAGTGTGCGACATGGAAAATATAACGAATGCTGCTCTATGTGATGAGTGAAAGTTGTTAAAAGAGTAGATCCTGAGAGTTCTCATCACAAGGAACAATGTTTTGTCTGTCTTTTTAATGTCCCTGCATGAGACGCTGGATGTTCACTAAGCTTACTTTGGCCATCATTTCACGAAGCATGTAACTTGTATCATGAACTTATACGGTCTGTATGTCAAACAGGTACATATATATATATATATAAAGCTGGGGGGAAGTAATGACCCCCATCTCACAATGTCCACACAACCTTATTTTGTATCCTGCTAGTAACAGACAGCTCAGCTGAAACCCTGTGGAAGTAAGTTCTCAGAAGACAGGAGTTTTCGTCTGCTTTATTCACGTTGTACCCCAGTGCCTGGCCCCTAGTAAGTAACCAAAAACATTCTTGAATAAACAAGTGATAGTAATACCTCTAATTAGGTACTCTCAAACAGAGAGAGTAAAGCAGGATCTGGAGAACTGAGGTTGTAACTGGAGAAGGCGAGGCTTACCTCCAGGTAAGACAGAACCATTGCTCACCCAAGATACTATAGCTGAGCCGTGGGTCAGGAGTCACTGGGCACCTCTCAGGCACAATAGAGAGATTCTATATTTGGTCTCTACCACAGACCCATCAGATGGATAACCTCATCTCTGAAATGAGGAAACCCAGGCTGGGAGACCTAACTCATCAGGGGCTTGTACAGTTGGAAAGAAGCAATGTGGACACTAGATCCAGGCTTTACCTCCAAGTTCAGGTTATTTCTTCATTGTCAGTGCAGGAGATAGATCCTCAGAAAGGTGAACTTGGAAGGCTGAATGTGGAAATTGGGCTCCACATTTTTTATTTTTGTCTAGACCTGCCCTAGTAATTTTACTATAATAATAATAATTCATCCTAGCCAGTATTTGTTTGGTGCTTAGTATGTGAAGATATTTTACATAACTTACTTCACAATTCTCAGAATGATCCTTATAAAATATTTTCTTTTATTATCTTAGCTACAGTCCATTGAGTCGCAAGACTCAATCATGACTTAAGTGACTAAAACCACTACCACCATTATCTTATCTTATAACAGATGACTACTGGGGCTTAAAGATCTCAACATTGCCTAAGGTCACACAGCTACTTAGTGGTGGAGCTGAGGTCCTTTTTAGATGTTTGAAATAATAGCATTTAAAAAATAAGTCTGCAGAGATTCACAGTAGCAATGTAACCAAGTTATACTTAACCCAGTCTGCCTGTTGGTAAATCCAGCCCTGAGTACATTGACATTTGTGATTCTGAATGTTTTCCTGATTTTCTGTCCTAGTGACAAGCAGATTCCCTTAAAAGAAAGAAAACAAAGAATAAACAGAGTTAGTGAGGAAGAATGCCTCCAGGATGGTCACCTTCTTTATAGGCACCTCACATTCTTTACTTCTCCAAAAATAGGAAGTGATTTCTGTCTAATCATATCTGATGCAGGAATTCCAGTTTTCTCCACTTATTCTACCGTGTCTTTAAGGGTTTCCCCGCCATGAGGATGGGAAGTGAAATTTCCAGAGTTCTCTGCCCGAGCGCCCGCTTGCCACATCCTTCACGCTGGCTTTCTGATGTGAGCTATTATCCACGAGCCCCAGAGCTGAGACGTGAACTCCGTTTCCTGCAGGGCTCCGACCAGAATTCCCTGAAGTGGAAGCCCAGTCTTTTACCCACCAGCATCCCACTTTTTGTAGTTAATCAACTGGCTAAGTCCTCTGAAGTGAAAAAATGCATTTTGTTGCCTGCGACGCACTGAGGCTGAACGCCTCTCACAGCAGCAGAGCCTACGGAGTGCCTGCATGTTAGGGACGAGTGATTTCTCACACTTAATCTGTTTCTACCCGCGACAGCCGGGCTGGTCCACCGGGCCTCCAAACTGAGATATCACATTTCCCACATTTCTTGCTTTTCCTTCTCCTTCGGCTCCATTATTTATTAAGGTCTTGAATGCACCTGGGGCTCCCTGCCAGCTGGGGTCAGACTTCTCAGGCCTCCGTGTTCTCAGGAGTTGAGTTTTTATGAGTGTGAAAGATACCCTGCAATGACCCAGGACAAGCGGGCTGTTATGAAAAATAGAAATGGAGACACAAAAGCTCAGCTGAGAGAAGGTATTTCCAGGACTTGAGGTCCAAAGACCAATCTACCGCCTCTTAAGGTTTGTTAAGAGGAACCTTAACACTGTGTGTTATGGCAGAAGCTGATCAGTTGTGTGTCTCTACCAATTAGGACACCTTTACTTATAAGTCATAGAAACTGTAATTCAGAGGATCCCTCACCTGCACTATATAGATGCAAAGTCTAGGGCTGTTTTAGGGTTCTAGGAATACTGAACACAGGGGCTCAAAAAATGTCCCCAGACCTCGTGTTCCCGCACTTTGTCCTCTGCCCCTTCCTCTGTCAGCTTCTTTCTCTAGCAGTGAAGAAACATTTGATTTTCTGCACGTGCCCTCATATGCCTTTTTAAAAACTTACATATTTTATTTGAAAATTAATTTTTATTGGAGTATAGTTGCTGTACAATGTTGTGTTACTTTCTGCTGTACAGCAAAATGAGTCAGCTATATGTACACATGCTGCTGCTGCTGCTAAGTCACTTCAGTCGTGTCTGACTCTGTGCGACCCCATAGACGGCCACCCACCAGGCTCCCCCATCCCTGGGATTCTCCAGGCGAGAACACTGGAGTGGGTTGCCATTGCCTTCTCCAATGCATGAAAGTGAAAAGTGAAAGTGAAGTCGCTCAGTCGTGTCCGCCTCTTCACGAGCCCATGGACTGCAGCCCACCAGGCTCCTCCGTCCATGGGATTTTCCAGGCAAGAGTATTAGAGTGGGCTGCTATTGCCTTCTCTGATATGTACACATATATCCTTTCTTTAAAATTTCCTTCCCATTCAGGTCACCACAGAGCGCTGAGTAGAGTTCCCCGAGCTCTGCAGTAGGATTTCATTAGTTACTATTTTATACACAGCATTAACAGTGTAAGGGCTTCCCTGGTGGCTCACCTGTAAAGAATTCACCTTCCAACGCAGTCAATGCAGGTTCAATACCTGGGTTGGAAAGGTCTCCAGGAGAAGGGAATGCCAATCCACTCGAGTATTCTCCTCTAGTACTCTTGCCTGGAGAATCCCATGGACAGAGGAGCCTGGCGGGCTACAGCACGTGTATGGTAAGTCACTTCAATCATGTCNGAATTCACCTTCCAACGCAGTCAATGCAGGTTCAATACCTGGGTTGGAAAGGTCTCCAGGAGAAGGGAATGCCAATCCACTCGAGTATTCTCCTCTAGTACTCTTGCCTGGAGAATCCCATGGACAGAGGAGCCTGGCGGGCTACAGCACGTGTATGGTAAGTCACTTCAATCATGTCCGACTCTTTGCGACCCCATGGACTGTAACTACATGGGCTAGAGTCCATGAAGTTGCAAAACAGTCAGTCATGATTGAACAACTAAACAACAACAAATTCCATTTTTCTAGATTCCACATATCGTTACTATATGATATTTACTTTTCTCTTTCTGACTTCACTCTGTATGACGCCTCTAGGTCCATCCACATCTCTGCAGGGGGCACAATATGGCTCCTTTTATGGCTGAGTAATATACCACTGTATACATGTGTTTCTTTACCTGGTGCCTTTCACCTCCAAGGGCCCATGCTTCCTCATCTTTCGGTTCTGAGGCAGCATTGCCTGCTGCTTCCCTGAGAGTCAGACCTGCCTAGGAATGTAAGGAAGTCCAGATACAGAGGTGTCAATGCCCAACTCCCTCACCCCAACCGGAAGCACCTTTGCAGGGGGCTCTGCAGCATCCCCAGGGCTGTCCTACCTCCCCAGGAACTGAGCCACAGTTATAGAACTTTGCCTACTATTACATCTGTGTTCCACCTCCCTTCCTTCCAAGTGTGACTTCCATATGCTCCCTGGGAAGAAAATCCTGGGATAAGGGGAATCCCACTGAAGACAGGCAGATTCCTTACAGATGCTGTTTCACACATTCCTGAACTTCCTCTTTCTAGATTGAAATCCAGAGCTGTCCAAGCAAGAATCCCTTCATTTAAATTAATTTGACTCCAGCTCAGGTACTCACCTCTAGTCAATCATAGTGAATACAGGATCACAGGATGTTTGATCAAACTTGGCTCACAGGCCGACTGCTGGGTCAAGAGTGGGGACCAAACCATCTGAACCACGTAGCCTGAGAGTGGAGTTGGTGGGAGGGGTGGTTCTGGATGAAAAATCGGGTCTCTTTTAGAAAAACAGAGAATGGATAATTCAGCACCATATAGCAGGGATTGGCAAACCCAGACAGGACACCTGCCTGTGTTTGTAAATAAAATCTCATTGGAACACAGCATTTCACTTTTTTTATAGACGGTCCGTGCGGCTTTCAAGCTAGAACAGCAGCCCCAAGGGGCCACCACAGACATGGTAGGGCTCACCAAACCTAACCTGCCTACTATCTGGCCCCTTAGAGGAAAAGTTAGCTGAATCCTGAAATACAGCATCGCTCTAGGATGTACTCTGAAGTCCATTTGAGGCACATGGCCAAGGAAAATGCCAAGAGGTAGTTAATTGGTGTCATCACACTTATAGGCAGTTTTGTGCCATTTTCTGCAGGCCTGCAGATTAAAGGAGGGCCAGCGGGGTACAGTGGTGACCAGCTGGGCACCCTGAAACCCTTCTTGCCCAGGAACTGCCATGGGGTAGGGGTGGGGCAGGAGTCAGCATCCAGGTCTCCCTAAATCCTGCTCAGCTTCCCATTTTCCTGTCCACCCAGTCAGTTGGATGTGGGGGAGTCCTGTGTTGTAACCATGGAAACTGTGTTTGTGTTTCCAGTCTTGCTCAGTGGGAACAGCCCCTTCCTTCCCCAGCAGGATCAGTGAGGCAGCGACCCAACTACTAATTCACAGGCACAGAAAGTCCTACACTCATTTCAAGTCCCAGATAGTCTTAATTGAGGAATCTAACTGTAGAGCATCAAGTCACTTCTGAACAAAGCAAATGTAACCCCACCCACCAGCCCCCTGTGCCTTCCGGGCAGGGTTTGCTCCTTCTCCCCCCTCCCCAGCTCCCCACTGGCCCGTCAATACCTCTTTTTCTAAAATAATCTTTTTCTTTTGTATTGGAGTATAGCCAGTTAACAATATATGTATCCATTCTCCCCAAAATTCTCCCCCTATCCAGGCTGTCACATAACATTGGGTAGAGTTCCATGTGCTTCAATAGCTCTTTTTAAACATTTCTTTCTTTCTTCTTCTTCTTCTTCTTTTTTTTTTTTTTAAATATTATTGATTTATTTGGCTGTGCCTGGTCTTAGCTGCTGCATGCAGGATCTTTAGGTGCAGCATATGGGATCTAATTTCCTGACCAGAAATTAAACCTGGGACCCTGCATTTGGAGCTTGGAGCCTCAGCCACTGGACCACCCGGGAAGTCCCTAAATTTATTTATTTATTTGAAGTATAGTTGATTTACGATGTTGTATTATTTACTGCTACACCACAAAGTGATTCAAATATATATGTGTACAAACACACACACACACACACACATATACTCTTTTATTTCCTTTTCCATCATGGTTTATCACAGGACATTGAATATGGTTCCCTGTGCTATACAGAAGGACCTTGTTGTTTATCCATAGTTCTTATTCTTCTCTCTACCTGACTCTTCTGATTGAACAGAGAGGAAGACAGAGGATTAAGGGACCAGAAAAGTTTAACTAGCCTGCTCCTGCCCTAGCTTTGTGATCTCCAGACCTCAGTGGTATTTAAAACTGACTCTGTTTCAAGAGGCATTTGTCTTGGCTTCTTCGGAGGCCCCCCAGTGTTGAGAACATTTTCAGATTATATCCCAGACCAAGGACCCACAAATATAAATATAAGACGTACCACCAACAGTGGGACATATACCAGGTAATGAAAATCACCTTTATTTCTGTCTCTCACTACCTCTTTCAAATATAGAGAGCATCCTCTCTCTGTCACTGGTTGGAAACTAACCAGGCTGTGTGCCTCTTCTGGTCACTTGATGCTAATGGGAAATCCCACAGCCACCTTACACCACAGTTTCAATTCAAGAATCAAAGATGCCCAGGCCCTTTGTTAGACCTGCAAACTTGATTGAAAGTTAACTCTTTCCTTTTCCTACTCTCCTTCAGTTTACTCATCTTCATTTCTGACTTTCCCAAAGCTGCGGTTTGGGAGGAACAGAGAGCAAGGACAGCAGAGTGGAAGGGACTCTCTGATGGGCAAATTCATAGGGTCTCTGTAGATTTCCCTGTTCATTCCCTCTAATTTCTCTTTTTTGTTCTAAACCAAGGAAGAGCTGGCAAACTATGGCAGAGAGATCAAATTCCATCCTTGTTGTTTTTGTCAATAAAGTTTTATTGGAACAAAACCATGCCCACCCATTGATATAATGCCTTTAGCTGCGTCTGTGCAACAGCCACAGCGTCAGTAACTGCAGCACAGACTTTGTGACCCACAGGTTAAGTTGTTACCATCAGACCCTTTAGAGGGTTTCCAACCCCTGTCCTAAGCTCTGTTGCGCCTTTGGCTGGATGCCCACCTAACAACCTGCTGGGGCTCCCTTCCCAGGGTCACCCTCTAGGGCATAATTTCTTTTAAAAGTGACCCCAGGTCCACACTCCTCCCATGAGTTCTACATGTGGGCCCTGATTTCCACACTCTATGATTATCATCAGAAGGGAATGCAGTTTCCCAGTTGTAGCCACAAGACCCTGCTACGCTGCCCTTACATGTTGGGGGTAGCAGAGGAGGGAATTACCAATGAAGCCCTTTGCGCTGTTCTTTCATTTTCACAGCTGGTTACTTTTCTGTATTTGATGTGGATGAGATGTTGTTGTGGGCCAGGATCCCTAGGAGCAAAGTCTGAAATATGAATTCTTACTTGAGATGGTGACAAGGCTTATTTGAGTTGGTGACAGGACTTATTTGAGTTGGCCACAGGACTGGAAAAGGTCAGTTTTCATTCCAATCACAAAGAAAGTCAATGCCAAAGAATGCTCANAGCTGAAACTCCAATACTTTGGCCACCTTATGTGAAGAGTTGACTCATTGGCAAAGACCCTGATGTTGGGAGGGGCTGGGGGCAGGAGGAGAGGGGGACGACAGAGGATGAGATGGCTGGATGGCATCACCGACTCAATGGACATGAGTCTGAGTGAACTCAGGGAGTTTGAGATGAACAGGGAGGCCTGGCGTGCTGCAATTCATGGGGTCACAAAGAGTCCGACATGACTGAAAGACTGAACTGAACTGAACTTGAGTTGGTGACCAGATGTAATACAAGATGTCCTGTTAAATTTAAATTTCAACGAATAATTTTTCAGTAAAAGTATGTTCCAAATGTTACATGGGACACATGTAAACTCACATAGCATTCTTTGATGACCTGCAGTTCAAACAGAACTGAGCATCTTATGTTTTGGTTTTTCCTAAATCCAGCGGCTTTCATTCTTGTCCAAGTGATTTATCGGAGGTATGCTTTCTGGAGGCAGGGAACGAGGGAAGCCAAATGAGATAAGGGGAGAAGCTGAGTGAGGATGTGGTTTCAGCTGGAGATGGAACTCAACCGGATCTGACGAGGTGTTCTCTAATATGGCGAGTCCTGTGTTAGGGGCAGCCTTCAGACCTCCATCTTTCATGAGCCTGCCCTCTAGGTGAGGTGGGTCCTGTGGGTTGTTCAGCTGAGAGCAGTTCTCCGGAAACAGAGACAGCTGCGAGCCTTTTAGAACCAAAACTCGCAGCATCTGGGGGAGAAAGGCATTACGCCAGGAAAAGAGACCTGGACGGAGTGCCAACAGCATCCAGCCAGATGTCTAGCAGGTAAGTGTCTATTCTGAGAGTGCCAGCCTGCAAAATCATCTGCACCCTAGCACTTGGGCCAAAACTTCTGGTTTAACACTCTGTTATATCTGTTCTATGCAATGGGTATTATACTTCCTAATAAATAGGGTTTTATGACTCGAGAGAAGATTAGAAATTGCATAAGTCTGGGCTGAAGGCAACTTGCGATTCAGATTTTGCCTACGTCATTCATTAGCTATGATCTTGCCTGCTCAGTCGTGTCCAACTCTGCGACCCTATGGACTGTAGCCCACCAGGCTCCTCTGTCCATGGGATTTCCCAGGCAAATTCGAATACTGGAGTGGGCTGCTGTTTCCTTCTCCAGGGGATCTTCCCAACCCGGGGATCAAACCTGTGTCTCTTTTGCCTCCTGTGTTGACAGGCAGGTTGATCACTGAGCCATCTGGGAAGCCCAATTATCATCTTTGACAAATGTTTTAACTTTCCAATGATAGTTTACTCAGCTGTAAGTTGGAATTTAAAAATAAAGTCTCTCCCACAAGTTTATTGTGTTTTATTTTTGACTCTGTTCACAGCATCAAAATCTGGTTTTCTCTTTTCCTTTTCCTGGAAAGATATTTTCCCCCTTTTTCCCCCATCTCTGGGTTTAGGCATTTCTCGGTGGACAATGCCTGTTTCAGGCTGTCAGTGGAGAAGACAGACACCAGGCCTCATGTCTGCCTATCAGACCAGCCCCCTTGGGGTAGGGTAACTGAGCTCACCCATTGCCAGGGAAGAGGAAATTTGCTTTCTTATGATCAGGCCGATTATTATTCAAGTCAAGGGGGACAGGATATTTGATCACACTTTTTAAGAAAATTGCGCTTTCCTTCCAGTGAACTCTTGGAGAAGATCTTAAAGTGGTTTTCAATCTAGAGATCGACCCCCAGGTGACAGATACATTAAGCAAGAGGAACTACACTGGTAATACACAGAGCTCCTGCCTGAGATTCTTTTTTTTTTTTAACAATAAGCTCTCTCTTTAAAAAAATTTTCATTGAAGGATAATTGACTTACAATGCTGTGGGGTTTTTTCCCCCTTTGTTTTTTGTCTTATTGAAGTACAGTACCTATCTGAGATTCTAATCCAGGTTTCCCATAGCTTCCTGCCCACCTCTACCCTTAAACCATGAGTGAGAAATTTACTTCTCTGAGCCTTGGTTTCTTCCTTTATCAAATTATGGTGCACAGACTCCAATCAAAATTCAATATGGAATGTCTGCTGAGGACTAGGGTTTTATTTAATATAGTTTTCAATAATATTTCTCTTTACAATCTTTTCCCATTATAAACAGGCTTCCCAGGTGGCACCGGTGATAAAGAACTCACCTGTCAATGCAGGAGATGTAAGAGATATGGGTTTGATCCCTGGGTTGGGAAGATTCTCTGGAGGAGGGCATGGCAACCCAATCCAGTCCTCTTGCCTGGAGAATCCCAGGGACAGAGAAGACTGGCGGGCTACAGTCCATAGGGTTGCAATGAGTCAGGCACGACTCAACAGCTTAGCATGTACACCCATTACAAAAGTAACTTGGGCTTATTGGATAAAATGGGAAGCAGATAAGCAGAAATAAACAGGTGAAACTCTTGTCCCGCATCCACTGCCTAAAGCAAGTAGCTGTGTCATATGGTACCTCTCATTCCATCTTCTTTCCCAAAGTGTGTGTGTATTTGGGCACTTATATGTGTCTTCCGAGATTTAGTTCCTACTGTATATGTGTTAGGTCCTCCTCTTCATGTGAAGCTGTAATTCGAAAACACTGCAAAGTTTTTATTCGATGTTGAATTGTTTTAAGAACTACCCATTTTCCTGGCATGTGAACTTTCGCAGTGGTGTTACAAAGAACTAGGTTAAATCTTGGGAAATGCCATAAATGATCTGACAGCTCTGGTGTCAAAGCCTGAGCCCAGCAGAGTAGGTGAGGGCTTCAGAAATCTTGGTGGCCCAGAGATAAGCAGTACATCCTGTTTCTTTTCTAGCATCAAGATGGTGGTTTCCTGTATGCTGCTGATGTGTAATGGTTAGAGTTTCTTTGATAGCACATTGAGAAAGTATTTCAACTAGATCAAAGTATTGCACGTTGGATGACAGCAAGGCAAGAGTCCTACATAACTTGGAGATTGAGTTGACAAATGTTATCTTGCCTGGAATAGGAAGAAAAAGGGAAATAACAGAATAAATCATGAACTTCAATTTCTATTGCATCAAATAAGGCTATTAGACAGCGGCTGTTTCCCATTCCTTTAACAGATGGAATGGGAAATACTTGCATTTGAATTTCCAAGATCTCTAACAAAGCATAGGAAATTCATCCTTAAGAAGTGACTTCTAAGCAAACTGGGATTCACCATGTGATTGTATGTTTGCAAACATACAATGATGATGTATGTATCATCTAGCTAGAATTTTTTTTCTACCCTGGACATGATTTCCTTGATACTGTTTTTCTTCAAAAGATGACCCTGTTATAGACAAAGAGAGAAAGACAAAGTTAAGCCAGTCGTGGTTTCTGGCAAAGCAGGCACCTCCTGAGCCTTTAGGCCATCATCCATTGCTCCTCACTGTCCATTACACTGTCCCCAGGGGGCTGTATTTTAGGTGCTTCTGGTTTCTGTAATATGGCTCCAAGGTGTAGATTTCTCACCTCACCACATTCCTCAACTGAAGACAAATGGATTTGGTTTTTGAATACACTCAGTACAGAGTTACAAGAGTCAAAGTAAACAAGCCAGGGGTTGAGCCTTCCAAAGCCAAGCAAGGACACATCAGCTATAGAGGCACCTCCTTGTTGTGGGCCCTTGCATCTGGGAAGCGCCAACCTGAAATACTGTCTCTAAAGATCAATAATATATAATAAGTAATTGCTGAATTTCATGAAACCTAGCAACTTGATGTTTTGAGCTCCAGGAAGATATCCAATTCTGTTACTGTTTATTGAACATATACTAGTACCAAGGTCTCCACTTCAGAATGCAGATATGACAGGCAGGCACAGTTCCTCCCCTGCCTGATTCATTAATTCATTTGTTAATTAACCAAATATTCATATCATTCCTGCCTCATCCCCAGGCACTGTGAGAGAAACAAAATCAGACATGATTCTCCGCACAGAGCTTGAAGTCCAGTAAGAAAAAGAGGTTGAAATGATTACATTTAATGTGGATCCAATTCTTGATTCTTTTATTTCTCCAAGGAACCAAGAACCTTGGAGACATAAGCTTGGCATCCGTGTTACTACATAACCTTAGTTAATGCAAAGCAGAAACAGAGTCAAAGGAGTAGAAAATAAATGTATGGTTACCAAGAGGGCAGGGGCGGGGTGGGATGAATTGGGAGATTAGGATTGACACATATACACTATTGATACAGAACATAGCTAGTAAGAACCTACTTTAAGGCACAGGTAAGTCTATTCAATGCTTTGCGGTGACCTAAATTGAAAAAGAAATCTTTAAAAGAGTATATATAATATATATATATATATATATATGCATAACTGATTCACTTTGTTGTACAGCCGAAACTAACACAACATTGTAAAGCAACTATATTCCAATTAAAATCAATTAAAAATAAGCTTCGATATTTACTATAAAATTCAGTATCTCAAACTGTAGGGAAAGACACTATTTTGAAAAGTTGTAAAAGATGAGAAATCTAAATAGCTTGTGTGCTAAAAATCTATGAAGCATAAGCTTGTAGAGCCACAGTGCTGGCTAAGGAAGCAGAGTACTTGGCTGAACTACAAGCACACATCTCCACAAGTCAGCAATAAAACCGCTCTCTTTTTCAGTACTTCCATCATGCTTATAAACTGATAGCCCTGGAAGAACCACCAAAAGAATACCAGAAATGTTAACAATTAAACAGAAGTTCTAAGAAGTCTGCAGATTCTCCCAGGCAGAAGGGTGCTGAAGTATGGTGAGCTGCAGTTACCAATTCCTCTGTCTTCTCTGCTCAGTGAAGTGGCTGCGGCTGACAGGACACGAGCACACAGTAGGGCCTCCCCTCCTCAAACCATCCCCCAATGCACAAAATTGCATTTTTTTCCCCCCCTGAAGAAACAAAAGTGCAATCCTTAAACAAACTAAGTACTGAATTTTAGATATACTCGTACAACTATAATTTTTTTCTTATCTCTGCAAGTCTCTGAGTCCTGACTTTCTTTTTTTAAAATACATATTATAACTTTCAAGACCTCAAAATTGCCCTGTCGCAAGCCTGTCCAGTAAATATCACAGTGAACCTACTTTTGAGGAGGGGCTCCTGAAATCAGATCCATTTGAGCACAGAATATGACCTGAGGACAGGACACAAAGGCTCAACTTGCCCGCCTAGAGTTGTCGCTTCATATTCCTTTAACATGAATCAACAGCGAACTAGATGGTAATTGAGTTCTTTGTTGCAATTAAGAGTCTAATATATGCCATGGCCTGGAGCCCCTGCAATGCTTCTGAGTTTTCATCAGGGTTCATTTTTAAGTGGTTTAATTCTGCCTCTGACTGCCAGGTGCTAAAATATGAACCTTCGCACTTGTGAGTCACCCAATTTAACCAAGCTGTGGCTTTACCCTCAGAGAGTTTCCTAGGTGTGAACCTAACTGTGCCCGGGACCCACAAAAACATTTTAGTCAAGATTTCCAGGGTAAATTCTAGCCCACCCTTGTCAAAACCACATAGACCCCCACCTTCACCTCCCCACAGAGAGTTACTCCTACAACCCTGGGCTTAGCAAAAAGACCCTTTCAACAAAAAGTGGGGGAGTTAAAAGGCATGATTTGCCCTTCAAGAGGCTCTCTGCTTTTTACTTTTTCTGTTCTTGGCAGTTCCAACATAGTTAAGTCATCCCAAAGAGGTTGAACCAGAATAAAAAAAGTAGAAATCAAAGTTGGTCCCATGCCAACTGGATTGCTCTATAAAAGGTCATGAGATAGAAATCATTCTTTCAGTTGTCAGTCCTAAAGGAAATGAGTCCTGAATATTCATTGAAAGGACTGATGCTGAAGCTCAAGCTCCAATACTCTGGCCACCTGATGCAAAGAACTGACTCATTTGAAAAGACCCCGATACTGGAAAAGATTGAAGGCAGGAGGAGAAGGGGATAACAGAGGATGAAATGGTTGGATGGGTTCCCCGACTCAATGGACCTGAGTTTGAGCAAGCTCCAGGAGTTGGTGATGGACAGGGAAGCCTGGCGTGCTTCAGTCCATGGGGTCGCAAAGACTCAGACATGACTGAGTGACTGAATTGAATTGAATTAACAAGAATTTATTGAGCACCTACTCTGTACATAGAAGGAGCAGAAACGTTATGGGGAACCCCAAATCAATAGGAGGTCTGATCTGTGACTTTAAGATAGCAGATGCTGACTAAAACAGTTGGGAGAGAACAGATACTGGAGGCAGATTTGAGTGTAGGTCCTGATTCTACTTCTAAATTTGCTATAGGACCTTACCTCCTTGAGCCTCAATTTCCTTGTTTGTAAAGTAAGAATAACCCACTACAGAGAGTTATTGAAAGAATTCATAATAAAACAGTGTATATAAAGGGCCCAGCACTATTAGGGACTCTCTTTTCCTTAAGAAACTTATCATTCCAGTTATAAAAACAAAACATGGACTCGAAAAGCAACTGAAAATCTGGTTGACATACATATGAAATACCAAATAAGGCCTAACTTTAGCTATAGGCACTCAGTTACTAAATTTTATTTATCTAAGATACCATCTTTTTGTAAAAGAAACTTCAAAGGTGTAAAACATGGAGAAGATATGGTTATTAGAAAAAATGACACTCAGTTACTAAATTTTATTTATCTAAGATACCATCTTTTTGTAAAAGAAACTTCAAAGGTGTAAAACATGGAGAAGATATGGTTATTAGAAAAAATGAAATTATACAAAAAGTAAGTTGTGAGAAACAACACTCTTATAGATAAGTTCAACAAAATAGAAAGCTATCTGCAAGCTGTAGACTCACAGAGGTCTTTTCATTTTTCCATTTCTTACATTTTTCACCTATTTTTCTTTTCTAATCTTGGTACAATCCATGTGTTTTTGTAAGAGTCCTTACAACTACCCTAGAACAAGTGGGAAATAGATTTCTATAGGAAGAGACGGTCTAACTTATTGCTCTTGCAATAGCAACCCACAGATTGGTGTCTCAAGTCCCAGAAGAGCTGTGATTTGTACTTTTCCAAATTCTCAGGAAAAGGAAAATATATGTAAATGTATTGCCAAAATCAATTTACACCTAATAAACTTGTTGCTGAAAGGAAGCATAAAGCTTACAGAAATCACTTAGCTCCATCTCTTTCTCCTTTGGTTCGTCTGGGTCATTAGCACAGATTACCTGACCTTCTATTGCTCCTTCGGACAACCACACATGTTGCCTGCATTCTGGCCAGGCTGTGTACTAAGTTGAAGGCTTCCATGCCCCATTCAACGCCCCATTCAATAATNAAAAAGAAATCTTTAAAAGAGTATATATAATATATATATATATATATATATGCATAACTGATTCACTTTGTTGTACAGCCGAAACTAACACAACATTGTAAAGCAACTATATTCCAATTAAAATCAATTAAAAATAAGCTTCGATATTTACTATAAAATTCAGTATCTCAAACTGTAGGGAAAGACACTATTTTGAAAAGTTGTAAAAGATGAGAAATCTAAATAGCTTGTGTGCTAAAAATCTATGAAGCATAAGCTTGTAGAGCCACAGTGCTGGCTAAGGAAGCAGAGTACTTGGCTGAACTACAAGCACACATCTCCACAAGTCAGCAATAAAACCGCTCTCTTTTTCAGTACTTCCATCATGCTTATAAACTGATAGCCCTGGAAGAACCACCAAAAGAATACCAGAAATGTTAACAATTAAACAGAAGTTCTAAGAAGTCTGCAGATTCTCCCAGGCAGAAGGGTGCTGAAGTATGGTGAGCTGCAGTTACCAATTCCTCTGTCTTCTCTGCTCAGTGAAGTGGCTGCGGCTGACAGGACACGAGCACACAGTAGGGCCTCCCCTCCTCAAACCATCCCCCAATGCACAAAATTGCATTTTTTTCCCCCCCTGAAGAAACAAAAGTGCAATCCTTAAACAAACTAAGTACTGAATTTTAGATATACTCGTACAACTATAATTTTTTTCTTATCTCTGCAAGTCTCTGAGTCCTGACTTTCTTTTTTTAAAATACATATTATAACTTTCAAGACCTCAAAATTGCCCTGTCGCAAGCCTGTCCAGTAAATATCACAGTGAACCTACTTTTGAGGAGGGGCTCCTGAAATCAGATCCATTTGAGCACAGAATATGACCTGAGGACAGGACACAAAGGCTCAACTTGCCCGCCTAGAGTTGTCGCTTCATATTCCTTTAACATGAATCAACAGCGAACTAGATGGTAATTGAGTTCTTTGTTGCAATTAAGAGTCTAATATATGCCATGGCCTGGAGCCCCTGCAATGCTTCTGAGTTTTCATCAGGGTTCATTTTTAAGTGGTTTAATTCTGCCTCTGACTGCCAGGTGCTAAAATATGAACCTTCGCACTTGTGAGTCACCCAATTTAACCAAGCTGTGGCTTTACCCTCAGAGAGTTTCCTAGGTGTGAACCTAACTGTGCCCGGGACCCACAAAAACATTTTAGTCAAGATTTCCAGGGTAAATTCTAGCCCACCCTTGTCAAAACCACATAGACCCCCACCTTCACCTCCCCACAGAGAGTTACTCCTACAACCCTGGGCTTAGCAAAAAGACCCTTTCAACAAAAAGTGGGGGAGTTAAAAGGCATGATTTGCCCTTCAAGAGGCTCTCTGCTTTTTACTTTTTCTGTTCTTGGCAGTTCCAACATAGTTAAGTCATCCCAAAGAGGTTGAACCAGAATAAAAAAAGTAGAAATCAAAGTTGGTCCCATGCCAACTGGATTGCTCTATAAAAGGTCATGAGATAGAAATCATTCTTTCAGTTGTCAGTCCTAAAGGAAATGAGTCCTGAATATTCATTGAAAGGACTGATGCTGAAGCTCAAGCTCCAATACTCTGGCCACCTGATGCAAAGAACTGACTCATTTGAAAAGACCCCGATACTGGAAAAGATTGAAGGCAGGAGGAGAAGGGGATAACAGAGGATGAAATGGTTGGATGGGTTCCCCGACTCAATGGACCTGAGTTTGAGCAAGCTCCAGGAGTTGGTGATGGACAGGGAAGCCTGGCGTGCTTCAGTCCATGGGGTCGCAAAGACTCAGACATGACTGAGTGACTGAATTGAATTGAATTAACAAGAATTTATTGAGCACCTACTCTGTACATAGAAGGAGCAGAAACGTTATGGGGAACCCCAAATCAATAGGAGGTCTGATCTGTGACTTTAAGATAGCAGATGCTGACTAAAACAGTTGGGAGAGAACAGATACTGGAGGCAGATTTGAGTGTAGGTCCTGATTCTACTTCTAAATTTGCTATAGGACCTTACCTCCTTGAGCCTCAATTTCCTTGTTTGTAAAGTAAGAATAACCCACTACAGAGAGTTATTGAAAGAATTCATAATAAAACAGTGTATATAAAGGGCCCAGCACTATTAGGGACTCTCTTTTCCTTAAGAAACTTATCATTCCAGTTATAAAAACAAAACATGGACTCGAAAAGCAACTGAAAATCTGGTTGACATACATATGAAATACCAAATAAGGCCTAACTTTAGCTATAGGCACTCAGTTACTAAATTTTATTTATCTAAGATACCATCTTTTTGTAAAAGAAACTTCAAAGGTGTAAAACATGGAGAAGATATGGTTATTAGAAAAAATGACACTCAGTTACTAAATTTTATTTATCTAAGATACCATCTTTTTGTAAAAGAAACTTCAAAGGTGTAAAACATGGAGAAGATATGGTTATTAGAAAAAATGAAATTATACAAAAAGTAAGTTGTGAGAAACAACACTCTTATAGATAAGTTCAACAAAATAGAAAGCTATCTGCAAGCTGTAGACTCACAGAGGTCTTTTCATTTTTCCATTTCTTACATTTTTCACCTATTTTTCTTTTCTAATCTTGGTACAATCCATGTGTTTTTGTAAGAGTCCTTACAACTACCCTAGAACAAGTGGGAAATAGATTTCTATAGGAAGAGACGGTCTAACTTATTGCTCTTGCAATAGCAACCCACAGATTGGTGTCTCAAGTCCCAGAAGAGCTGTGATTTGTACTTTTCCAAATTCTCAGGAAAAGGAAAATATATGTAAATGTATTGCCAAAATCAATTTACACCTAATAAACTTGTTGCTGAAAGGAAGCATAAAGCTTACAGAAATCACTTAGCTCCATCTCTTTCTCCTTTGGTTCGTCTGGGTCATTAGCACAGATTACCTGACCTTCTATTGCTCCTTCGGACAACCACACATGTTGCCTGCATTCTGGCCAGGCTGTGTACTAAGTTGAAGGCTTCCATGCCCCATTCAACGCCCCATTCAATAATGTTCCATGTTCCCAGGACCTGCATTTTATTATAAACCAGAAATACCTCCACTTCTCAGCCCATAGACTATCAGTATCTTCAGGCATTTGGGATAAAGGTTGTTACTAGAAATGAAGGGGCGGGATTTGAATGAGAGACTAGACTTGGAAACTTCTCCCTCCGAGAAAAGAAGGACTGGGGCCCATACAGTGCCTGACTCATGAAAGGTACCCAGTCAGTGTTTGCTGAATGATCAGTGAACTGGTGAAAGAGAAAAATACTATAAGCAGTGGTTTAGGAGAGAGGTTAGTTTCTAGTACTTCTTTCAGAGAAATATAGTCAAAATTCATCAGCAGTAGGGATGGTGTGGAGAGGGAGGGGGAAGGGAGGGGGTCTGGATTGGGAACTCAGGTACACTTATGGCTGATTTATGTCAATGTATGGCAAAATGAGTACAGTATTGTAAAGCAAAACAAACCAAAAAAATAAAAATTGAAAGAAAAAAAAAGAACTAAAAAAAAAAAAATTCATCAGCAGCAGTGTAGGACAAGGTTAACTGTAGAGAAATCTGTGAAGTGTGTTTTCATGAATTTCTGCTTTCAAAGAATACTCTCAAATTCTTTGTCAGGCTTGTTACCTGTCTTATCTGCTTATCAAGATCTGCCTTCAGGGAAAACCTGCTAACCTTATTTACCCTGAGGGTTTAAGAATGAAGGAGGATTTAAACTTGCCCTTGGGCTTCCCTGGTGGCTCAGACTTAAATGTCTGCCTACAATGCAGGAGACCTGGGTTCAATCCCTGGGTCAGGAAGATCTCCTGGAAAAGGAAATGGCAACCCACTCCAGTATTCTTGCCTGGAAAATCCCATCTACAGAGGAGCCGTGATAGGCTCTACAGTCCATGGGGTCTCGAAAGGTCAGACACGACTGAGCAACTTCACTTTCACCTTGGGCTTCCCAGGTGATACCCGTGGTAAAGAACCTGCCTGCCAATGTAGGTAGATGTAAGAGACAAGGGTTCTGTCCTGGGATTGGGAAGATCCCCTGGAGGAGGGCATGGCAATCCACTCCAGTATTCTTGCCTGGAGAATCCCATGGACAGAGGACCCTGGAGGGCTATAGTTTATAGGGTCACAAAGAGCCAGACATGACTGAGCAACTTACCACACACATATCAGGTATTCGTAACTTCACATGGTCTCACCATACTTTGGTCTTCCCAAATGAATGAAGTGTTGAATGTGGATTCTCTCCAGAAATGGCTAAGGCAGCAGTCATGAGACAAACGAGGTAATGGATGGATGGATGGATGGATGGATGGATGGATGGTTAGATGGACAGCTGTCGGAATTGTAACCTCCGTGTGGGGTTGTAAACCTCTACATTCTGCTCCTCTACAGGTTACCATTCACATAGCCTAGGATATAAATCTCACTGCCCAGAGCTGTGTCCTACACAGCCCACCTGATAGTGCACGGTGGCCATGGTATCAAAAATCACTGCTAAGTCTCATACCGTTCACGCTACCAGACAAAAAAGTCTGACTAGCTACAGAGCTGGGGACCAGGCAGGGCATATTCCTGCACAGACCAGGAAGAAAAGACCTTGAGCTAAAAATGAAAGCAGATCAGAACTTTGAAAGGTAACAGATGTCTCCAGAAGAAAGAAGACACGTAGGCCAGAAATAATTGAGGTAGATGGACGGCAGCAGGGCACACCAAGTCCTCCACGTAGCTGCCGTTCCAGCCTTTGGGGTATTTATAAATCAGATGAGAAGGTGTGATGCTTAATTTTACGTGTCAACTTGGTTAGGCTACAATACGCACTTATTTAATCAAATGCTAACCTGGGTGCTGCTGTGAAGGTATTTTTGTAGATGTGGTTAACATCTATATGCCGTTGACTTTAAGTGAAGAAGTTACCCCTCGATAATGTAGGTGGGCTTCATCCAATCAGTTGAAAGCCTTCAGAGCAAAAGCAGGTTTCCTGGAGAAGAAGAAATTCTGCCTTAAATCTACAGCTTCTAACCTGCCAACCTGCACTGCAGATTTCAGACTCGCCAAATACTGCAATCAGGTAGGCCAATCCCTTAAAATCTCTCTCTCTCTCTCTATGGATTGATTTTGTTTTCTTTTTAAAATTTAGAATCTTGGTAGTAACACGGTAGCATCATTAACAGAAAAAAAAAATTTCATAGTTAACTCAAAACTAGCAATTTTAAGAAAATAATGTAGTAATCAACCACGACTGGAGAAAATAAGTCTCATTTGATTCTATGGACAAATCCAGGTGATCCTGTATGTATATCCTGAATACCTATCCATTGACCTATTTATCAACCTATCCAATCTCCTAGACATACATCTCTACCCCACCCTTCAGGGAGGCCCTAGAGAGTTCTATGTGCTGAGCAGGGCTCCAAACCCAGCCCTGGAGCCTGGGGCCCCCAAGGAGCCACTGCTGAGCACCCCAGTGCACTTGTCCGCCCAGCATCAGCCCTTCTGGCCTTCTCCCTGCCTCCCCGTTCAACCTGCCTTTGACTTCTTCAGCCTCAAGATAGAGGAAGTCAAACACACGCAGAGGCTCAAGGCCCAGGGTGGCTTGCAGGAAGAGAAGCAGCAAAGAGAAATGCTACGCCCACCTCCTGAGTGCAGCCAGGTCCTAGCCGTCGCTTGCATAGCTGCCTGTAGAGCTACTGGCCTAGAAAGAACAGAAGTGGTCCCAGGAGAAGAAGCTGGCCTTCGGTGAACGTGGGGTGCATTTCCACACATGGTACACACCCATGAGAAATCACGCAGAACGAATGAAGAGCCTTCGTTCAAGTCGGCGCGGTGGATGCAGCCCTGTGGGGGAGGCCGCAGAGACAGAACCCAAAGTGAGAGGGATTATGGACCACGAGGAGGTGGAGTGGATCTGGCTGTGGAAGGAATAACAGGATGGAGACAGGCAGCTGAGGCAGACCTGCTTTTGCTTCAGCCCAGCAGGCAGCCATGGGAAGTGAGCAGAAACTGACTTGTAGGTGGAGGGCATCTACACCAAAGAATGTGCTGAGTCAGGAGACTAGCCATGGTACCTTGTGCAAAGTCATTTCCTTTTCACTTGTTCACCCATTGTGTTAAATGCACGTGTGAAGAAAATAATTTCTTTCATGGTAGCTGAAATCTGGAGTTCGATTGGGTGTATTTCAACAAGGTACTAACCGCTTTCTTTTCTGATTTGAATTAGAAAAGCAGCTGAGAATCGCTGATTTCCTTTGATGCTTGCAAGAGAGAAGCCATTTGAAATGCTTGGGATCCCATGAAGATTGATCCCCTTTTCTTGATGCATTCAAGATTCAGAGTCAAAGATTGGAGTTTGGAGAGCCCTGTGACAAATTCTGAAATCTAGGAGTAGATGTCCCATTTCTTACCCTCTCTTCCTACTCACTTTCCCACATGGATAAAATGCTAAAATGGCAAGGGTTAGGGTTCCTGTCCGGCAGAATCTCAGCCATTATCACCAATCCCCAGTAGCTCCTGTAGTCAGGGGAAGGCCATGGAAGACGTGTAGATGAGGAAGAACCCAAGGAAATTAATCACCTTGCTTTTGCATCCTGGTAGGGGATTTCGCTTTGGGGTCATTTGGATCTTTTAGGCTTTTGATGAAAAGCAGGTCTAATTAATAAGATTGGCAATAAAGGGAGGAAAAGTGCTGAACTTTCCTTTCTTTTTTTCCCAGTTTTATTGATACATAATTGACATATAACTTTGTGTAACTTTCAGATGTTGATTTGATTCACTTATATATTGCAAAATGATTACCACCATAGCCTTAGCTAACATCTCTATCAAAAGGGTAATAATTCTTTTTCAGAGGTTGGATGATATTTGGTGGGTCTTTAGAGCAATGAGTGCTTTCAAAGCGGTGGGCCTGCAGCTGTAAAAGAGGAGGAACATCTCTATGTGTTGACCTCAGGAGATCTCCAGTGTATACATATTGTTAACTAAAAAAAGACAAAGTTAAGATTAGTATATAAAATATGGTTGATTTTATTGGGGGAAGACATCTATAAGAATATATATGTGTATGTGCTTGTATTTCATAAATATGTAAGGAAAAAGTAAACAATAAAATTTTATAGTGTTTACTCCTAAGAGTCAGGGTAGAACAGGGCATCAGTTGGAGGAAATGGACACGGGATGAAAGCGTTTCTCTCAGTGTCTATTTTCATATTTGATTCCTTTTGATGGTAAAATACCCATAACACAAATTTACCATTTTAGCCCTTTAAAAAGTGCAGTTCAATGACATTTAAGTTCATTCATGGTATTTACAACTTGTCATATCCATCTAGTTCTAAAACTTGTATTACCCCAATAGAAAGCCCCATACCTATCGCCTTTCCCTGGAAACCACAAATCTGTTTTCTATCTCTGTGAATTTGCCTTTTCTGGACAGTTCATTTAAATGAAATCCTATACTCTGTGGGCTTTTGGGTTTGGCTTCCTTAATGTTTTCAAGGTTTGTCTACCTTGTAGCATGCATTGGTACTTCGTTTCTTTTTACGGGTGAGTACCTTGCTGCTATGAATATTCATATATAAGTTTTTGTTTGAACACTTATTTTCCGTTTCTTTGTTCCTGGGAGTAGAATTTCTGGATCATACAGAAATTCTGTTAAACTTGCTGAGGAACCACAAACTACTTTCCATAGAGGCTACATCATTTTTCATTCCCACCAGCAAAGTTTGAATATTCTAGTTCTTTCACATCCTGGCCAATTCTTGCTAACATTCTTTAAAGAAAGAAATTATAGCTGTGTTATTGAGTTTGAAGAGGTATCCCATTGTTGTTCTGATTTGCATTTTCCTGATGACTATGCTGAGTATCTTTTCATGTGCTTGTTGACCATTTATATGCCTGCTTTGGAGAAATGTCTACCTAAATTCTTTTGCACACTTTAAATTTTGTTGTCCTATTGCTGAATTTTAGGAGTTCTTTATATATTCCAGATATTTGACTCTTACCAGATGTACGGTTTGCAAGTATTTTCTCTCATTTTGTGGATTTCTTTACTCTTTTGATCATATTCTTTGGCACACAAAATGTTTTAATCTGAATGAAGTCCAGTATACCTTTTTTTCTTTGGTTACTTGTGCTTTTGATGTCATTTCTAAGAATGCATTGCCAAATCCATGGTAATGAAGGTTACTCCTGAGTTTTGCAGTTTGGGTTTTTCATGCTTAGCTCTTTGATTTTGAGTTTATTTTTTATACAGTTACGTGAGGATTCAATTTCATTCGTTTGCATGTGGTTATCTAGTTCTCAGCACCATTTGTTAAAGAGACTGTTCTTTCCCCCATTGAATGGTTCTGTCACCCTTGATGGAAATCAATGGATCATAGATACTTGATTTTATTTATGGACTCTCAGTACTATTCCATTGATCCCTTATGTATATTTTTATCCTAGGAATAGCTTTGTAATAAGTTTTGAGATCAGAAAATGCTAGTTCTCCAACTTTGTTCTTTTATAAGGTCTTGTTTGGATATTTGGGGCTCCTTGCAATTCCATATACCTTAGGATCAGCCTTTCTATTTCTGCAAAAGAAACTGGGATGTTGATAGAGATCACAGAGTCTGTACAGCACTTTGGTGAGTGCTGCCATCTGAACAATAGTAAGTCTTCCCACCGTGAATAGCAAATGTCTGTTTACTTAGATCCTCTTAAATTTCTTTTAGTAATGTGTTATAGTTTTCAGTGTGTAATGATTTGTCTCTGTTAATTTATTCTTAAGTATTTTATTAGTTTTGATGCTCTGTAAATAGAATTTTTAAATTTCATTTTTAGATTGTTCATTGCTAGCATACAACTGATTTTTCTGTATTGACCTTGTTTCCTGCTGAATTTATTACCTTTAATAATTTTTTAATGAAATTTTTAGGATTTTTCTAAATATAAGACCATGTCACCTGTGAATAGGGACAGCTAAACCTCTTCCTCTTTTATTTAGATGCCTTGTATATCTTTTTCTTGTCTAATTGATCTGGCTAGAACTTTCATTTTCATGTTCAATAGAAGTAGTAAGAGTGAACATCAATGTCTTGATCTAAATGGGGGACATTTTTCAGCTTTTTACCATTGATTATGTTAGCTGTGGGTTTTTTATATATACCTTTTTTTCATTTTGAGGAAATTCTCTACTATTTCTGAGTTGTTGAGGGTTATCATCATGAAGGGGTTTTCAATTTTGTCAAAAGCTTTTTCTGCTTCAATTAGGATGATTTTGTTTGTGTGTATTTCCATAATTTGATTAATTAAATTGATTAATGTATTACATTGATTTTCATATGTGGAACCACCCTTGCATAGTGGGATAAATCCTGGTTAGTCATGGTGTATAATCCTTTTAGCATGTTACTGGATTCAGTCTCCATATGCTTCTTATCCTTCTCCATCAGAGGGCAGACAGACTGAAAACCACAATCACAGAAAACTAACAAATCTGATCCCATGGACCACAGCCTTGTCTAGCTCAATGAAACTACGAGCCATGCCGTGTAGGGCCACCCAAGATGGACAGGTCATGGTGGACATTTCTGAAAAAATGTGGTCCACTGGAGAAGGGAATGGCAAACTAATTCAGTATTCTTGCCTTGAGAACCCCATGAACAGTATGAAAAGGCAAAAAGATAGGACACTGAAAGATGAAGTCTCCAGGTCGGTAGGTGTCCAATAGGCTACTAGAGATCAGTGGAGAAATAACTCCAGAACGAATGAAGAGGCAGAGCCAAAGGAAAAACAACACCCAGGTGTTGTTGTGACTGGTGATGGTAGTAAAGTCCAATGCTGTAAAGAACAAAATTGCACCAGTTCAGTTCATTTTAGTCACTCAGTTGTGTCCAACTCTTTGCAACCCCATGAATCTCAGCATGCCAGGCCTCCCTGTCCATCACCAACTCCCAGAGTTCACTCAAACTCATGTCCATAGAGTTGGTGATGCCATCCAGCCATCTCATCCTCTATCATCCCCTTCTCCTCCTGTCCCCAATCCCTCCCAGCATCAGAGTATTTTCCAATGAGTCAACTCTTTGCATCATGTGGCCAAAGTATTGGAGTTTCAGCTTTAGCATAAGTCCTTCCAATGAACACCCAGCACTGATATCCTTTAGAATGGACTGGTTGGATCTCCTGGAATGTTAGGTCCATGAATCAAGGCAAATTGAAAGTGGTCAAATAGGTGATGGCAAGAGTGAACATCGACAATGTAGGGATCAGTGAACTAAAATAGACTGGAATGGGTTAATTTAACTCAGATGACCATCATATCTACTACTGTGGGCAAGAATCACTTAGAAGAAATGGAGTAGCCATCATAGTCAACAAAAGAGTCCAAAATGCAGTACTTGGATGCAATCTCAAAAACGACAGAATGATCTCTGTTCATTTCCAAGACAAACCATTCAATATCATAGTAATCCAAGTCTATGCCCTGACCAATAATGGTGAAGAAGGTGAAGTTGAATGGTTCTATGAAGACCTACAAGACCTTCTAGAACTAACACCCCAAAAAGCTGTCCTTTTCATTACAGTGGACTGGAATGCAAAAGTAGGAAGCCAAGAAATACCTGGAATAGCAGGCAAATTTGGCCTTGGAGTACATAATGAAGCAAGGCAAAGGCTAATAGAGTTTTGCCAAGAGAACACACTGGTCATAGCAAACACCATCTTCCAACAACACAAGAGAACACTCTACACATGGACATCACAAGATGATCAACACTGAAATCAGATTGATTATGTCCTTTGCAGCCACAGATGGAGAAGCTTTACACAGCCAGCAAAAAACAAGGCCAGGAGCTGACTGTGGCTTAGATCATGAACTCCTTATTGCCAAATTCAGACTTAAATTGAAGAAAGTAGGGAAGACCACTAGACAACTCAGGTATGACCTAAATCAACCCCCTTATGATTATACAGTAGAAATGAAATAGATTCAAGGGATTAGATCTGATAGACAGAGTGCCTGATGAACTATGGATGGAGGTTCATGACATTGTACAGGAAGCAGGGATCAAGACCATCAGCAAGAAAAAGAAGTTCAAAAAGGCAAAAATGGTTGTCTGAGAAGGCCTTACAAATAGCTGAGGATAGAATAGAAGTGAAAGGCAAAGGAGAAAAGGAAAGATATACCCATTTGAATGCAGAGTTCCAAAAAATACCAAGGAGAGATAAGAAAGCCTTACTCAGTGATCAATGCAAAGGAATAGAAGAAANAAGCAGGGATCAAGACCATCAGCAAGAAAAAGAAGTTCAAAAAGGCAAAAATGGTTGTCTGAGAAGGCCTTACAAATAGCTGAGGATAGAATAGAAGTGAAAGGCAAAGGAGAAAAGGAAAGATATACCCATTTGAATGCAGAGTTCCAAAAAATACCAAGGAGAGATAAGAAAGCCTTACTCAGTGATCAATGCAAAGGAATAGAAGAAAAGAACGGAATGGGGAAGATTTTTTTTTNATCTCACATACTAGCAAAGTGATGCTCAAAATTCTCCAGGCCAGGCTTCAGCAATACATGAACTGTGAACTTCCAGATGTTCAAGCTGGTTTTAGAAAAGGCAGAGGAACCAGAGATCAAATTGCCAACATCCACTGGATCATGGAAAAAACAAGAGAGTTCCAGAAAAGCATCTACTTCTATTTTATGGACTATGCCAAAGCCTTTGACTGTGTGGATCACTATAAATTGTGGAAAATTCTTAAAGAGATAGGAATACCAGATCACCTGATCTGCCTCCTGAGAAATCTGTATGCAGGGCAGGAAGCAACAGTTAGAACTGGACGTGGAGCAACAGACTCGTTACAAATTGGGAAAGGAGTACATCAAGGCTGTATATTGTCACCCTGCTTATTTAACTTATATGCAGAGTACATCATGAGAAACGCTGGGCTGGAAGAAACACAAGCTGGAATCAAGATTGCCGAGAGAAATATCAATAACCTCAGACATGCAGATGACACCACCCTTATGGCAGAAAGCAAAGAAGAACTAAAAAGCCTTCTGATGAAAGTGAAAGAGGAGAGTGAAAAAGTTGGCTTAAAACTCAACATTCAGAAATGAACATGGCATCCAGTCCCATCACTTCATGGCAAATAGATGGGAAAACAATAGAAACAATGAGAGACTTTTTATATTTTGGGGCTCCAAAATCACTGCAGATGGTGACTGCAGCCACGATATTAAAAGACGTTTGCTCCTTGGAAGAAAAGCTATGACCAACCTAGACAGCATTTTAAAAAGCAGAGACATTACTTTGTCAAGAAAGTTTCATCCAGTCAAATCTATGGTTCTTCCAGTAGTCATGTATGGATGTGAGAGTTGGACTATAAAGAAAGCTGAGCACTGAACAATTGATGCTTTTGAACTATGGTGTTGGAGGAGACTCTTGAGAGTCCCTTGGACTGCAAGGAGATCCAACCCGTCCATCCCAAAGGACATCAGTCCTGAATAATCATTGGAAGGACTGATGCTAAAGTTGAAACTCCAATACTTTGGCCACCTGATGTGAAGAAGTGGCTCATTTGAAAATACCCTGATGCTGGGAAAGAGTAAAGGTTGGAGGAGAAGGGGATGACAGAGGAGGAGATGGTTGGATGGCATCACCAACTCAATGGACATGAATCTGAGTAAACTCCAGGAGTTGGTGTTGGACAGAGAGGCCTGGTGTGGTGCAGTCCATGGGGTCTCAAAGAGTTGGACACTGACTGAATGACTGGACTGAACTGAACTGAATTCAGTTTGATAGTATTTTTTGAGCCTTTTTGCACCTATATTCATAAGGGATATTGGTCAGTTCTTTTTCTGTATATCTTTGTCTGGATTTAGTATCAGGATAATGTTGGCCTCATAGAATAAGTTAAAATTTTCTCTTCTTCCATTTTTTGGAGAGCTTGAGAAGAATTGATGTTTGGTGTAATTCACCAATGAAGTCATCTGATCTTAGAGTTTTGGAAAGTTTTGACTACTGATTCCATCACTTTCTTACATAGGTATTTCTCCTTGGGTCAGTTTTGGTAGTCTGATGTTTCTGGGAATATGTCCACTTCATCTAAGTAATGTAATTTATTGATACACACTGTTTGTATTCTCTTTTAGTTATTTTTTATTTCTGTAAGGTTGGTAGCATTGTCCCCATTTTCATTTCTGATTTTAGTAATTTTGAGTCTTCTATCTTTTTTATCTTAGTCTGACTAAAGAATGGTTAATTTTGTTAATTTTATCAATCTTTTCAAAGATTCAACTTCTGGTTTCATTAAAAAAATTATTTTTTAATTGAGATATGGTTGATGTAGAATATTGTGTGTTACAATTGTACAATATAGTGACTCACAATTTGTAAACATTATACTCTATTTGGTTATTGTAAAATCTTCACTATATTGCCTGCATTGTAGCTTATTTATTTTGTATATAATATTTTGTACCTCTAAGTCCCTTGCCTTCCCCTTCACCCTTTCCTCTTCCCACTGATAACCGCTAGTTTGTTCTCTAAATCTGAGTCTGTTTCCTTTTTATTATAGTCATTAGTTTGCTTTATTTTTTAGACTCCAAATATAAGTGATATCATATAGTATTTTTTTCTATCTGACTGATTTCACTTAGTGTAATACTCTCAAAGTCCATCCATGTTGTGGTAAATGGCAAATTTTCTGTCTTTTTTATGGCTGAATAATATTCCATTGTGCATATATACATTTCCTTATCCATTCACCTATTTATAGACACAAGTTGTTTCCATATCTTGGCTATTGTAAATAATGCTGCTATGAACATTGCTGTGCATGAATCTTTTTGAATTAGTGTTTTCTTTTTTATCAGATATATACTCAGGAGCGGAACTGCTGGCTCATATGGTAGTTCTATTTTTAGTTTTTTGAGAAATAGCCATACTGTTTTCCACAGCGGTTATGCCAATTTATACTCTCACCTGTGTATGAGGGTTCCCTCTTCTCCACATCCTCGCCGACGTTTGTTGTTTGTGGTTTTTTTCTTCTGAGAGGTGTGAGGTGACATCTCATTAAGGTTTTTGATTGGCATTTCTCTGATTAATGGCATGAAAAATGCCGATTCAAGTCTTCTGTCAATTTTTTAATCAGGTTGTTTTTTTTTCTGATGTTGTGTTAGATGAACTGTGTATATATTTTGGATGTTAACCCCTTATCAGACATATCATTGGCCAATCTTTTCTTCCACTCAGTAGGTTGTCTTTTTGCATTGTCAAAGGCTTACCTTGCTGTGCAAAAGCTTTCTAGTTTAGTTAGGTCCCAATCCAAGAATAGAGTGTATCTTTCTCCCTGTTTGTGTCATCTTCCATTTATTTCATCAGTGTCTTATAGTTTTCTGAGTCTCCATAATATTTGGTAGTATACTGTTCTGATTCCTTTGTCATTACTTTTCCATGTATTTTTAAGTTATATCCTCAGTGGTTATCTTGGGGATTACAATTAACATAACAATCTAGTTTGTGTTAATACAAACTTTACTTCAATAGTGTACAAAATTCTACTCCTGTACATCACCATCCTTCCCCTTTTTGTTGTTATTATTGCAAATTGCATCTTAGAAAATACATGTGCACCCATTACATATATTTATAATTGTAGTATTATACCTTTAATTTTAAGTCATATATGAAAAAATAGATGTTACAAGTGAAACCAAATAATACTGGCCTTTATATTTACCTATGTAGCTACTTTCCCCATTGCTTTTTATTTCTTCAAATGGCTTTGAGGTACCATCTAATGACCTTTCATTTCAACCAAAAGACTCTTTAGTATAGGGCATGTCTACTAGCAATGAACTCCCTCATCTTTTTGTTTTTCTGAGAATGTCTTAATTTCTCCTTAATTTTTTCAGGAGAAATTAAGGATAGTTTTGCCAAATATAAAATTCTTGGTTGAAAGATTTTTTTCCTTTCAGCATTTTTAGGTATGTTGTTCCACTGCCTCCATGGATTCTGTTGAGAAAAAATAAACTATAAAACCATGAACTTTGTTTATAAACTTTTGTCTATAGTGTTGCTTTCCTCTCACTGCTTTCAAAGTTCTCTCTTTATCCTTGTCTTTTAACAGCTTGATTATTACGTGTCTCAGTATGGATCTCTTTGTGTTCATCTTGTGTATCTGGAGATTTGTTGAACTTCTCGAATAGTTGGTTCATGTATTTTATCAAATTTAGGAAATTTCTGAGCATATTTCTTCAAATATTTTTTCTGCCTCTTTCTCTGCATGTGTATTCGCTCAGCCCCTAAGTCATGTCCAACTCTTTGTGACCCCAAGCACTGTAGCCTGCCAGGTTCTTCTTTCCATGGGATTTCCCAGGCAAGAATGCTGGAATGGTTTCTTTTCCTTCTTTGGGGGGATCTTCCTCACCCACAGGCTGAACTTACATTGGCAGGAGGATTATTTACCACACAGCCACCTGGGAAGCCTCCTCTCTCGTTGGGACTCTCACGTGTGTGCTGGTAGAGTTGATGGAGTCCTTAAGGACCTTAAGAACCTTAAGGTACCTTAAGCTCTGGTTTTGTTCTTGTTATTATTCGACTCCTTTTTTCTTTGTGCTCCATAGACGTGATGATTTCGTTTGAGCAATCTTAAAATTTGTTGAATTTTTCTATCTTCTCAAAAAAATCTGTTGTTAAACCTCTCTAATGAATTCTTAATTTCTATTATTGTACTTTTCAACCCCAAAATTTCTATTCAGGTCTTTTTTATAATTTTCATCTCTCTAGCAGTAGCCTCTATTTGGTGAGATTTCCTTCTCCTGGTTTCCTTGCATTCTTTATCTTTGGTTCCCTTTGAGCCTACTTAAGGCAGCCATTTTAGTCTTTGTCTAGTATATTCAATGCCTATGCAGTTTCTGTTGATTTTTGGTTTATTTGTTTGAATGGGCCATAGTTTCTTGTTTCTGTGCATGCCTCACAGTTTTGAATTGAAAACTTGCCATTGTGAGTATTATCATGTGCTTACTCTGGAAGTAAAATTCTCTCCCCTTTCTGGGATTTTTTTTGCTGTTTTTGCTTGCTGCTGGTTACAGATTGCTGTTTGCTCAGTGACTTTTCTAAACTAGTTTTGTAAAGAGTGTATTCTTTGTCATGGGAAGCTCTGAATTCTCTATTCTTTTAGCTTACTATTCAGCTAATGGTTTGTTTGACAGACATATCCTCAAATACCTGAAGCCAAGAAAAGAAAAAAAGTGGGAAAAGTAAGGAAAAATATTTGAGATTTTTGTAGATAGGCTCTTATTGCGTCACTCCTTCCTTAGTCACTCCATTTTTCAACTCTGCTTTAGCCTTCACCTCCTGCTTGCACTTAGCATAAAGCTCAGCCATGATGAAGTCACATGACTTTCTCTGTATTTTTCTGAGCATGTGTCTGCCCTGGGTATACATATGTCTTTCTAGAGTCCCTAGTATATATGGGAACCTTTCAAAAATGTGTTCCCCTCAAAAATCACCCCTCCAATTTTCCTCCTGTATTTTTCCTGTGTCTATTGTTTCCCAGATTGTTATTGTGGCCCCAGGCAGCAGTGCTTGTTCTTTGTCTTTCAGTGTTTGGAGAGATGTCTTCCACATGGCCAGTCAGCCCTGGTAGAGTTCCAAGTGAGGCAAAAAAAATAATGGTGTGTGTTGGGGGAAGAAGGATTCCTTTGCACAAGTCCTCCAGAGAAACTCCAGCCAGGCCAAACAAACAAGCACAGTTCCTCAGGAACAAGATCTTCTCTTGCTTGCCCTGAGACTGATTTCCATACTGAGACTGTGTGCTGCTGCCTTTCAGACCACTGTGCTGCCACACTGAGAGAATGAAGAGGCTAAGGTAAGCAAAAATGCCACCCAAATTTTCTGCTATGCTTCAGTGGTCTTTTCTTGCTTAAGTACTCAAATGTTTTCTACAACCTCCTGACTAGCCCCCAGATTTCAGTAAAGTTAATTCTGATAGATTTTCCCCAGGTTTTTGTATTCCTGGTGACAAATCCCAAGAGCTTCTTTCCCACAATTTTCACTGATTTCCCATGCCTTTTGGATTATGAGACTATTTCTTATACAGCAGAGTTATTTTTTTTTAAGTTAATGAATGTTTTTATAGTTAGGGTCTTATCATCTAATATCCTAGCATGCGGAAACTTTGGTCCCATCAATAAATATCGCCATCGGACTTTCTCATTTTCTTTCATTTTAGACAAACATGAGAAGAGTGCTCATTTGAGAGCCTAGATTAGTCTGTCAGTCAAGGGTTCACAATGGGCAGAACTTTGAAGTACTCAGTCCACCTCCTGTACGTGCCCTCTTTCCCATTCCGCTCCACCTTTGTTCCTTTTTAAAGTTTATTTTACTGAAGTATAGTTGATTTTCACTGTTCTGCCAATTTCTGCTAAACGGCAAAGTGATTCTGTTAAGCATATATATTATATTAAGTAATCTTTTCTATTGTGGTTTATCACAGGATATTGAATATAGTTCCCTGTACTATAGAGTAGGACCTTGCTGCTTTTCATTGTATATATAATCCTTTGCATCCGCTAACCCAAACTCCCTATCTCTCTCTCTCTCTCCCCGCCTCCTCCTTGGCAACCACAAGTCTATTCTCTATATCTGTCAGTTTGTTTCTGCTTCATTGATGGGTTCATTTGTGCCATATTTTAAATTTCACCTACAAGCAATATTATATGATATTTATCTCTTTCTGACTTACATCACTTATATGATCGTCTCTAGGTCCATTCATCACCTTTGCTCTTATTCTCAAACCTAAGCTGCTCTTTCCCCTTCCCTCCCCACACCCTCCATGATGAAACAATACTTACTGGTTAAAATCTGATTACTCTTTAAGGAGATGAATAAGTTTCTGTTCCATAATTTGCCTTAAGATTCTAATATTACAAGGTGCAGTAAAAGACGTCAATTTATTCACAAATATGAATGAATGAGGCTTTTCTTTCTTTCTTTCTAGTAATCTGATTCTGAGGCTTGGAGAAGATGCGAGGAATTAGAGGAGGAGGTGAGATGCCTTGGGAGATGGAAAAGGGAAGCAAAGTATGTTGTTGGTTAAGCATCACATGGTAATCTTGTCTAAGTCAGAGCTACATACATGTAGTCTCCAGATGTGCTGACTCAGGATCTGAGTCGGACCTAGACTCATGTTTACCAGTTCTTCAGAGGATTTTTTCCCCCTTCATTTTCATTAGAATATAATTGATTTAAAATATTGTGTTAGTTTCTGCCAGAGGATTCTGACATATGCTAAATTTTGAGAACTGCTGACCAAACTTACACTTCTTAGGTTTCTCTTGCTTGCATGATAAAAATAAAAATATTCCTTTGCATTGATACAGCACTTTACTAATTAGAAGGTTTATTTTTACAGACACTAGTCTTGTTTGTGATCACAAAGACACAGGATCATCTCCCCCTTTTAATAAATAATAAAACTGAGTTTCAGAGAGCTTATCTGACTTTCTACAGTAGATATTCAAATATGATTCTCTTTAAAACATTGTAAGACAACTATATTCCAAGAAACATTAATTTTAAAAAGTAAAAATTCATTTTGCATTGTTGTAAAGATCATATAAAAAACACACAATTCTCTTGAATTTGAGTCCATGGATCTTCTCATTTTGCCCATGTGAAAAACCATTAAAAATAAATAAAAGCAAACAGGATGCACCTTTCCAGATGCTCAACTGTGTTATTCTTTTGTTTCTTCCTTGATTCACCCACCATTGAATGAATCCCTTTATATATTCATCAAATATTTGTAACACATGATAATAAATAGGCCATGCTGTATATATATCCAGGGATATCTAAAGTCATACTCAGAGTTGATGGCAACTTCTCTGTATTGGTTTGGCTAGAATGATGCCCTTTTGATTGTGTATAACTCTTACAAACATTCTCATATGTAATCTAGTCACTAGTTTCTTTATGGGTAGTTAGCTTCATGGTACTCTAGCACTGATTCCATTAAATCATCAGGATCTTTCAAAAACCCAGAAGGCCAAGCCTCCCTACAGACCGGTTACCTTAAAAATCTCTGGTGCAGCCTCTGAATGACAGCTTGAGGAAGTGACTTCAGGGCCAGCAAAAACAAGGTTTGAAAACTGGCTTTCTTGATTACTGGCAGAGGGCCCCTGTGCCTCTGCATGTCTCTGAGCCTCAGTTTCCTGTCTGTAAAACAAAGGTAGTTATGCTTTGCAAGGTTGCTGTGAGCATCAGAGGCAAAATATGTAAACTACCCAGTGCCTGGCACATTGACTCTCAACAAATGGAGCTGTATTGAAGACACTTCCTCGACCTCCTGGTTTTAAGCTCCTTTATCCTTTTTCAAAGCATCTTTGCCTTCATTATCTCATGTAATCTTCCCCACAAGAGAGATAGGCTAGAAGTTATCTCTGGGTCACAGAAGAGCAAGCTGAAGTGCCAGACAGTTAATGGGATGGATTCAGGAGATGATTATGCATTCTCTTCATAAAACATGCTTATAAAGGGAAAAATCTTAAGCAGCAACCTAATTGGGAAAACAAAACAAAAAACACAGGGCTCAATGCAATCAGCTGCTTTGGTAGATCTGAGGATGGATCCAGGGTGAGCAGAGTCAACAGGAAAGTATGCATTTAGCATAAAACTTGCCTTCTTAAGTGAAGGGGGCTGCTCTGTTTGTTGGGCAGGATAGGAAGTGAGAGGTCTTTTTCTTTTCTCTGTTCTTTAAGTTTCATCTTCTTGTCTTATCCCTTTCCTGATTAAATAAAAGTTGCAATACCAGAGAGCAGATGGCATATGTGTGTGTAAATATATATGACTTTTCTGTAAATCAAATGCCTTTTTTTTTTTTCTTTCTAAATTTGCAGTTGTGAACCACTCCGGATTTAGCCATTCCCTGTGGAAGAGAAGCAGGAATCCCAAGTCTAAGCTTAGCTTCATGACTCAGTTTCTCCCAATTCAGAGGACCCAGAGACCAGCTAGTATCTTGAATCATCAACATAGGGTTATCATAGTGTGGTAGTCACACATAAAATTACCTAAAGCGATTTTAAAATTCCAGTGCCCAGTTCTCATGCCAGACCAAATGAATTAGCATTTCTAGGGATACAATTCAATTATCAGTATATATTTTTTAAGCTTCCCAAGTAATTCCTACATGTACCTGAGTCTGAGAACCAGTGTTCTAGAATTTGCTTCTGATGAAGTAGGTGCAGGAGGGGGACTGGGATTCTAACCTTGTTTCTAATAAGCTTGCTTTAGGGATCCTGTTTCTGTGTGTCCTGGGACTCAGCCTTGACTGAGTGTCAAGGCTGTCGAGAAATTCCTTGTCCGTGCACACATGGACTACACACTCATTTGAGGGGTCTGTTTCGTTCATTATAAGAATGAACAGACAGGCTGCATCTTCCCTGAACTGACTTTGCCACTCTAAACAAACTGTGTCATTTCTAGCCAGGCCAGGCATCTCTTGGGTCTCTCACGGTGCTAGAAGACGTCTGCCTTCACCCACCGCCCCGTGTGAACATGTGGCTGTCAGGCTGGAGAAGCCTGACTCCTGTTTCCCATGGGGTGGACGGAGTCAAGGCTGTTCCCATCTCCGTCTGCATGAGAAGCACATCGGATGCTTGAGTTACATGCTGCCGGGCCAGACCAGAAGAGGCTGATTCACAGGTCTGGGCTGGAGACTAGAAAGTCATGGTGTTAACAGTAACTCTCAGTCATGTCTGACTCTTTGTGACCCCGTGGACTGTAGCCCACCAGTCTCCTCTGTCCTTGGAATTTTTCAGGCAAGAATACTGGAGTGGGTAGCTATGCCCTTCTCCAGGGGAATTTCCCAACCCAGGGATTGAACCTGGGTCTCCCACACTGTAGGCAGTTTCTTTACCACTGAGGCACTTGGGAGGCCCCAACAGTGAGAGTAGCTCACATTTGTCGAATGTGTGCTGTGTCCCAGGTACTGTTCTGGTAATTTCATAACCTAAGTCCATTGAATCTTCATGGTGATCCTATGAGATAGGAATGAGTATTTATTACCCCCAGTTTACAGATAAGAAAACTGATAAAGAAAGTCTGCAATTGACCAAGACTATAGAGTTAGGAAATTGCAGGCATGGGACATCAACACAATTAGATATTGGGGTCCTTTCCTCAAAGGATTTCTGGTTAGAAAAAGAAAACGCAAGGGAAAAAAGGCAGTCACCTGGAGAGTGGGCAGTGGAGTCACGATTCAAGGTCAGGAGGCTGCTTCAGATCCCAGACTCAGATCCAGCTGATGCAAGCAGATCCCTGGGCACACTCAGGAGGCTGCCACGCCAGTGGGCGAGCTGTGTAGGACTCTCCAGGGAGCTTCCTAAATTCCCCTTCCTCCAGACTTTGATTCCTTGAAGGCTCAGGAATCTGGGTTTTCATAAGCATCCCCCACCCCCGGGTGATTCTGATGCTTGGGAAACTTTGAGAACCATTAGGAGAACAGGCCTCTGTGGCAGGTGGCTTGGCTGTCATCTTAGCTCTGCCACTTACCATCTCTGTGTTGACACTCATTCATTCACTTAATTAACAAATATCCCAGTACTTACTCGTCCAACGGTACTGGATGCTGGAAATTGAATAACCGGGAAAACAAACAAAAATCGCTTCTTTCACGGAGCTTACCCCCTGGTTTATCAGAAGGTGACCCATGCAACAAGGGAAAATGAAGCAGTCAAGTTGGCCTGTTTACAGCTTTAAACACAGTGGCCAGCAATTGGACTCTTCAGGAAGACTATTTTGAGTAAAAATCTGAGGAGAGAGAGGTCGGTGAGGGATCTGCAGGAGCAGGGCTCCTGGCAAAGGGAACCACAGCCAGTGCAAAGGCCCAGAAGCGGGAGTGTGCTTGGCAGGTTGAGGAGAGTGCGGCTAGCGTGGACAAAAGAGAGTCAGTGACAGGGCGTGGGTACAAAGAAAGTCAGGGGCTGAAAAGGACACACTGTCTAGAACCCCGTGGGCCACTGGAGGACTCTGGCATTTACTCCAGGTGAGACGGTTAGCTTTTGGAAGGCTCTGAAAGAAGGGGCCTGAACGGTCCTCAAGGCCACAGCAGGAAGAGGACAGAGCATGGCCACCAGGCAGGAGCCGACCGCAATCACCCAGGTGAGAGGTCACGCTGGCCTAGGTCAGGTGGCGATAGGGCAGACACTGAGAGATGAACATATTCTTGATAGACTTGGGAAGCAGAGAAAATGCAATTTGCCAAAAAAAAAAAAAAAAAAACCAAAAACTGGGTTTGGGTTATAAAAGAGAAAAGTCAAAGATCTTCCTCAATAAAGTGTATTCAGGGGTTGTCAAAGGGGAGGGGGCTGGGGGAGAGGTGGAGTGGGAGTTTGGGGTTAGCAGATGCAAGTTATTAAATTTAGAATAGATAAGCAACAAGGAAATACACTCAATATTCTGCGATAAACCGTGATGGAAAAGAGTATGAAAAACTATCCATATATGTACACACACACATTTTTGGAGGAGGGCATGGCAACCCACTCCAGTGTTCTTGCCTGGAGAAGCCCCATGGACAGAGGAGCCTGGTGGGCTACAGTCCACAGGGTCGCAGGGAGTCAGACACGACTGAGTGAGCACAGCACATGTACATATATGTATGACTGAATCACTTTGCTGTGCAGCAGAGATTAACACAACATTGTAAACCAACTGTACTTCGATTAAAAGCTAAAAGTGTATTCAATCATGGAGGCATTTTATGGAATATTTGCTGGGCACTGTGACACGTATCGTCATATGTTAGTTCCTGTGGAAAGCCTTGGGGGTGTTGGAAACTAGAGCGATGGTCCCGGTCCTCACGCAGCTCACATTCCAGTGACGTGAAGATGACTTGAGCCCATCTCTGCAGGTGGCTGTGACCAGATAAGGCGCATAACACAGAACTGACACACAGCAGGGCTCACCATGTGTAGGTGTTATTATTACCCCGGGTACTCAGCAAAACAGTATTTTAGGAATAGAGAGTGTAGGTTGTGCGTGATAAGTCACTTCAGTTGTGTCTGACTCTGTGCAACCCCATGGACTGTAGCCTGCCAGGCTCCTCTGTCCATGGGATTTGCCAGGCGCTTCTCTAGAGAATCTTCCCTACCCAGGGACTGAAACCCAAGTCTCTTACATTGCAGGCAGATTCTTTACCATCTGAGCCACGAGGGAAGCCCCTAGTGAAATACAGATGAGTAAGTAAGATGGAGAGGGAGGAAGAATTACATTAGCTCATATTCCTGTAATTTCCCAAATAACCCAACCTTCTTGGGTTTTGGTTTTCATTTCAAGATGGTAGATGACTTACCAAGAAGGTCGGGCAGGCTAACCCGTGGGAGTTGGCCTCAACTGTGGGAAAGGCCTCAGGTGCCTTTTGGGATTAGGAGTATAGCATTTTGGTGACTTGCTTTGCTGGGACTTAATCTCAACCAGGGACATTTGGAAATGTTTGCAAACATTTTCATGAATGGCAGGCGTGGGGGAAGAAGTGGGTACTGGCCTCTAGAAGTCAAGGATGCTGCTAATATCCAGCAATATACAACCCAGCCTCACCTCCCTTCACAAAAGAATTGTTTAGTTGCTCAGCTGTGTCTGACTCTTTGCGACGCCATGGACTGTAGCCCACCAGGCTCCTCTGTCCATGAGATTTCCCAGGCAAGAATACTGGAGTGGCTTGCCATTTCCTCCTCCAGGGGCTCTTCAGGACACAGGGATCAAACCCGCATCTCCTGCATTGGAAGGCAGAGTATTTACCACTGAGCCACCAGAGAAGCCCCCACAAAAGAATTAGCTGGTCCAAAATGTAGATAATCCCCAAGACTGAGAGACCATGAGATGAAGAAAGGGAAGGTAAAGTTACCATCCAAAACTCCAACACTGGCATAAACAAGATTGGCGGTTTGAGAGGAAAAATGTCCACACTCTAATAAATGTGATGGACCTTGGAAGGACCTCCCAACAGCGCTAATAAAAAGATGGTCAGGAGAACAAGTGTGTGCTGCTTTAGCTTTATTTACCAAAATGACCCTTCCTGGAGGCAATGATCATCACGCTGTCTTCACTGAAGGGTGTAGGAATGCCTTTTCTTCAGGCTAAAGATTGTGTTTGCCTAGACTGGGATGGGGTGTTCTAGGAGCAGGGAAAGTCTGTTTGAAGATGTTTTTTCTCTGGGAAAATTAACGAGCCAGACAATGCAAAGGAAAAGAGACAAATTGTTCTTTTGGTTCCAAATAAGCGCTTGTTTTCTGACACTGCCTGAATTTCAATGGTCCTCAGTTTGACTGTGAAATTAACACTCTTTTGAGGTTAGCTGTGGGAATGGGGTGGGTGCCATTCACACCCCTTCCAAGCTATTGTCTGTCTGGAACTTGGGGCACAGCTCTGGCACGTGGTCCACCTCCCCAAGCGCCACTGGCTTCAGCACCTCCTCATTGAAACGTCCCAACCCCTAAAGGCAGGCACGGCCCACGCGCCACGCCGCTGCCCTTCCACCCGCGTCTCCCATCCACAAAGCAGTGAAGGCAGTTCTATCGGCCTTAAGTCGGTCACTCCATCTCTCTGCACTGCCATTTCTTCCTCTCTGAGATGCAGAAGTTAGGGACTTCCCTGAGGGTCCCGTGGTTAAGACTTGCCCTTCCAGTGCAGCGGGTGAGGGTTCGGTCTCTGGGAGGAGAGCTAAGGTCCCATGTGTCTCACGGCCCAGAAGTCAAAGCATAAACAAAAGAAGCAATATTGTAAATATAATAAAGACTTTAAAAATGATCCATATCTTAAAAAAAAAAGAAAAATTCTTTAAAAAAGTAAAATAAAATGCTGAAGTTGGACAGGTTCCCTGAGGTCCTCAAGTGTGACCAAACAATCCATGTTCACGGGGAGTTGCCTCGTTACTGAGCAGCAGCTTTTGTGAAAGAAACATACGATAATTACACAGCCACCAACTGCAGAATGGCCTCTTCAGTTACCACCTGAGGACCGCAGTCTTCTAAACTCTATAGGGCCACTTCCTTAGACTTGTCAGTCTCCTTCCGTCTCTAAAGTCTGGTGGTTTTCTGAATCCTAGAATCATTGAAAGGGGTCAGAACTCCAGTGAAGTAGCTCCGAAGTCACGAAAACGTAACAGACAGGCTTTTGTCAATTTCTATACAAATTGTTTTTCCTTTGAGGAATACTTCCTTGATTCCTTGAATCAGTAACTCCTTGATTATTCTTATGTATTGTTAGAATTCTTTCCATAAAAACAGAACCCATTTTAAGTCCATCATCAGTAGGAACACATGCCACTATTTCTATATCCTATAAACCAAATAGCATTAGATTTTAACATTCTAATGGTTTAGTTAGTTTATGATGAGTAACTTTAAACTATTTAAATTATTCCCTTAAGGAGCCTGTCGACAGGCCCCCTTATTTACTTTATGGGGGCTGTCACTTATACATTTTGAAGCTGGTATCCTTACCAACTGACAGAGGTCTACAGAGCTTCCTCCCTTGACTTCTTTCCCCCACGGTGAAGATTCAAGAAAGAAATATTGAAGCTGCAAAGAGAATGTTATTCTAGAGGAGACTTTTGTCTCCTCCAAACTAACTTTAAAAGAAGAAACTAAAGAAAGCATTGGATACCTTTCTTAAATCTATTATCAAGGATGACTTGCAAGTCTACTCCACAGGTCTTTCATGGGAGCATAAATTCTTCACCTCTGGTGAAGGAGTAAGTGCAGAAGTCTTTAAAACCAGAAGAAAACCTGAATTATTCACTGCAAGATGCCAGCTAACTCTGCTTAGATTCCTTTTAAGAGTTTGGAGAAGAAGGATAAAGAAAACACACAAGAAAAATTAATTGTTCCCAGTCAATGTTTTACTAAGCTTGTTTCCCTTTCTCTTCTTGCTCTTAAATTCTCTGACCGACCTACTCATCTCCCATGGCCATTCTCAACACAAAACCAGGCCCACGCAAACAAAATCCTCGCCCATTTTTTAAATTGGTTTGGTTACAAAAATAATACACATTCATTTTGTAAAAAGTAAAAAGATGAGAAAAGAAGAAAACAGGATCCACCCATCATTCCATATCCAAGCGGCAGCCACTGTTAAGCCTTGGTTATACCCTCCCAGATACATTTCCATGAATACATTCTTTAAAAGAAGTCCTACTCTTTAAACTACACTGTATCTCATTTTCTTCATTTAACATGTTATGTGCTCTTTCTGGAACAATCTTTTTTCATTGAAACCCATCTTGATTTATTTACAAATCAGACGGTTGCTCCTACTGTAGAATCCTAACTATATTTCTTCCTTTCTGCTGTTATAAACTTACCTGTAACTCACATCTTGTCACTTCTTTTATTTCTGCATTTTTAAAGTTATTTTCTTTTATTAAATTTCTGGCACTGTTGGACCAAATGAAAATGCCCACCTCAGGCCCTTGACACACACACTACCCTGCCTTTAAAATTCGCACTGTGGTTATTGCTGCTCTCCAGCTCCAGGTGATCGACAAAGGTGCCTGGGAGGGCTGTGTGGCCTTTCAAGCACAGAAGGTCTTTGGAAATGCAGCGATGATTTAGGAAGCGTGGGTGGCTCAGTTGACCCATAGTCCACAAACCATCACAGAAGAAGTTTCAAAGGTGACATTTATGGGGAGTGACTTTATCACTATACTATTATGATTTCTGGTAAAGAAGTGGGTGGAAAGCAAAATAGCAAGGGCTTTCCTTTGAGGAGAAAAAAACCAAACCTCACACAATAACAAATCCAGATTTCACTCATGAGGCTAAAATACCACTATAAGTGCAGGCTTCATTAAATTACAGATACAGTGAAAACTGAAAATGTACACATTCTACAATGTGGAAATTCCATCCCTAAATGTAGATTATTAAGTTCTAAATATTAGAGAATTCTTGTTTGTAATAATAAGAAACTGGAAAAATTAACTGGGGACATCCTCAGTCTCAGTAAGAAGATGAATAAATTAACTGCTGTCTATTCATACAATAGAATATAATAGAGTAGATAAAATGAATATCTCTATATAAATCAACATGGATTGATTTAACAATATAATTGTAAGTTTAAAAAAAATAAAAGATAGATGCATGTAGAACAATTACACAGAGAACAATACTATATATTAAGAAAATATATATAGTTATGGTCTGAAACATACACCCCAACCTGACAGTCTTTACCTCTGAAAACTGAAGGATAATGAGACTGGCCAGGCTGAGAGGGTAAGGGCTAGGGGAGAGAAAAAGTGTATCTGTAATGTCATGCTATTTTAATATGATATAATCTAAGATGATATCAATTATAAAACCCATTGTTATTTTCTGTATCATTCAGGAAAAAAAGTTGCCACAATATACCATTCATTTTAAAATGGACCCAATTTTAGAGATGCTAAGATGTGGGAAAACAGTGTGTCAAACTATATATAAGGCAAAAATTCAGAAGATACAGATCTGCTAATTCATGAAGTCATGGGAGTACTGGTTATATAAGGTTATATGAATCTGCGAACTTTTAAAAACATTTTCAAAGGAAAAAAAACACAACAATATTACAGGGAACAAAATTCCTCCATAATATATAGCATTTTAAATGTATGCTGCTCACGTAGCAAGTATACTGCTCTAAAGCTTAATTGCCTTTTTACTCATGTTCCCAAAATGAACTCGAATATAGTGAAAGTAGGAGGCAGATCCTTGAACTCTGCAACTTGAGAAGCACCTGGCTCTTGACTTTTATACTTAACCCTGTCTCAAGAAAGCCTGGTTCCCCGAGTTGACATTCTCTCAGTTTAGAAGAACCATCTCAAAACACAAATCTGCCATCTGCTCAATAACCCGTCTGCTAGGAATTTGATGCTGCAGAATTAGGTATCCTGCCTCACAGCTTATCACATCAGTTGAGAAAGCTATTATTCACTGGGAGAAGCCAACTGAAAATGACTCTATTTCCCTTACTCTTTATCATCAAACTGAAACCATCCTGACTCCCCGGTTCAATATGAAATTCATCAAGTAGGCCACAGCATGGGAACTAACATGCCTGTTCTGTTTTTCTCCCTGTGGTTTCAAGAAAGTCTTTCTCTGCAAAGAAGAGGGGAGGAAAAAAGACCTACAAGCATTGCCAGATGAAATATGGATCCAGCTAAATTGGAATTTCACATAAACAATGAATCACTTTTAGTGTGAGCTTGTTCTGTGGAATTTCAGATAAATAACAAGTAAACGTTTGCTCTACATGTGTGCAAAATGTGACATCGAACATATTCTTACTAAAAATTTTTCATTATTTATCTGAAATTCAAATTTAACTGTATTATTTTCTAAATAGGGCAAACCTATTAAGATAATTAATCTGACCAGAAGAAAAGGAGAAAAACAGAACTGGAAGCTAAGTCGGTGACAAAAAACAGAGGGCTGGTTGAAAGTGGCTGCTGCTGCTGCTGCTGCTAGGGAAAAAACAAGACACCCAGGAGCTGCCCTGCAGGGTGTCTATTTAACCTGGAGACTACTCACATGTTCTATTGTCTACTTGAACAGAGGGTTTCATTCTAAATGACGCACATGTGAAAACGGCTGAGTGTAGACTGCAGTCCAGAAGCCCGGCTTGGCACCTCTTGCCCCAGGGCCTCCCGCGAGACACAGACTCGTCCAAAACCCGAGCTCTGCTGCCACCTCCACTGTGTCCCCAGTAGGTAAAAGACTCTTGAGGTCTTCTTGTAACTTTAGGTTTGATTTCCGTATGCAGTGAGAGCCAGGGCTCCCTGTACAGCTAGAGGGGCGATGGATAACTTCCCTACCAGCTCAGGGAAGACCTGAAGGACTGAAGCCCGTGCCCTCGATGAGAACCGTTTTCTGTGACAAGTTCAGAACTTCTAGAACACAGGCAGACCCTGAGTGCTGAAAAACATTTAGAAAAAAAGGTATGCCCCTTCCTGTTCCTCTGTAAGTTATAAAAATAGAAGGAAGGGAGTGGGGAGGCAGAGAGCGGGTGCGGGGCAGGCGCCCCTGGTCTGAAAGAGGCAGGGATGGGCGAGTCTGGCACCTTCTCTGGGTCTGTGCAGACAGCGGGGCTGCTGGCTGGTGCTGTCTGCTAGCCTGGCAAGCTCCTAGCTTCTCTTCCCTCTTTGGTCTTACTTACAATGGTTGTGGAGGTGAGAATTAAGTTACTGGGTTTTTTGCACCTTAGGTTTTGACCTCATGGGGTTTAAAGCTGCTTTCACTTTTGCAAACCCTCAACCTGGGCCTCCTGGCAAAGGCAGCCTTGGGAGAGGGCATCTCCACTGTGCTCAGGGTGTAGTGGCAGCTCTTACCATTGGCCTTCTGAACATTCTGTCACAGTGATGTGGGGAGGCCGTGCTACCCTCATTTTACGGATAAGGAGACTGAGGCAAGAGAAAAAGCCTGGCTCACCTGGCCACCTACACTTGTTGTTCAGTCTGGTGTCAGACTGCTTTGCAGCTCCATGGACTGGAGCCCGCCAGACTCCTCTGTCCATGGGATTCCCCAGGCAGTAATACTGGAGTGGGTTGCCACTTCCTTCTCCAGGGTATTTTCCCAACCCAGGGATCAACCCCACATCTCCTGCATTGCAGGCAGACTTTTTGCCACTGAGCCACTAGGGAAGCCCTTTAAAAGACACTAAAATCTCTGCACATATAATAAGATGGAGAAAATACTGTTTCCAAAACTGCCTTCAGAGAAAGCCACACAGGTGAAAAAGAAGGTTGCTTTAATAAGCTGCTTAGGCCATGTAACTATTTTTTAAAAAAATCAAAAAATGGGCAGAAGATCTAAATAGACATTTCTCTAAAAAAGACATACAAATGGCCAACAGACACATGAAAAGATGTTCAGCATCACTTATTATCAGAGAAATGCAAATCAAAACTACAACGAGGTATCACCTCACACTTTTCAGAATGGCCATCATTAAAGTGTCCATGAACAATAAATGCAGGAGAGGATGTGGAGAAAAGGGAACCCTCCCACACTGTTGGTAGGAATGTAAATTGGTGTAACCACTATAGAGGATAATACGGAGATTCCTTCAAAAACAAAAAATAGAGCTACCATATGATCCAGCAATCCCACTCCTAGACGTATATCCCGAGAAAACCGTAAAGATATATGTACCCCAGTGTTCATTGCAGCACTATTTACAACATCCAAGTCATGGAAGCAACCTAAATGTCCATCAAGACACGAATGAGTAAGGAAAATGTGGTACATATATATAATGGACTTCTACTCACCCACTGAAAGCATGACGTAATGCCACGTTCAGCAACATGGACGGACATAGAGATGATCGAACTAAGTGAAATAAGTCAGAGAAAGACGAATGTTATGATATTGCTTATATGCAGAATCTGAAAAAAAAAAAAGAGAGAGAGACAAATGAAGTTCCTTACAAAACAGAAAACACTCACAGACTTAGAAAACAAACTTATGGTTCCCAAAGGGGAAAGGCAGGCAGAAGGGATAGATCAGGAGCTTGGGATGAACACACAAATAGTGTGTGTTACATGTATATATATGCACTACTGTATATAAAATAGACAAGCCTGACCTACTATACAGCACAGGGGGCGCTACTCGGATACTTTAAAAACCTCTATGAGAAAAGAATCTGAAAAAACTGAATATACGTACATGTACCACTGAATCTCTTAGCTGTATATCTGAAACTAACACAGCAATGTAACTCAGCTATACCGAATAACATTAAAATTAAAAAATAAGCTCCTGTATAGCAAAACCAATACAGTATTGTAAAGTAAAAAAATAAAAATTAATTAAAAAAAAAAAAAAAAGCTCCTTAGGGAAGAATGAGAGTGGAGAAGGAGAGGTTCCCCAAGAGCTTGCTGTGGCGGGGAACTCAAGCTGTGTTCTAAGGGAGATGGGACGTTTGCATGCAGGGCTTTCTAAGAGGGGTTGTGGGTTTTGAATCCGCACAGAACGGCTATGGATCACTAAGCAGGAGTCCTGCCAGCCCTCCCAGCACAGTGCCCTCCTGGTGTCTCCCGGAGAGCAGGTTTTATCAACAAGGAAGGGAAGAATGAACGTCCCCTCTCTTCTCATTAAGAGAATCCTCGTTTCTGAAGAACCTCTACGTTTTTACTAACACAACATTGTAAATCAACCGTAGTCCAATAAAAAAAATTTTTTAAGTCCATCATGAAAAGTGGTATCTACATAAAATGAAATATTATTCAGGAAGAAAAGAAACGAAGCATTGATAGTACTATGTTGAAAAGTATGCTGAGTGAAAGAAGTCAGCCTCCGTCTTGCAGGATTCCATTTATATGAAATATCCAGGGAGAGGAAAAGTAGTTAGTAGCTGCCGGGAGCTAGAAGATCATGGGGAAAATGGGGAACGATGGATATGGGGTTTACTTGAGAGTGATGAAAATGTTCTAAAATTGATTGTGGTAGTGATTGCACAACTCTGAGAATATTCTAAACGCCATCAAATTGTACACTTCTAATGGGTGACTCATGTGAATCGCACCTCAATGAAGCTATTAAAAAATTTTTTTAATCTCTCCTCTTTTGATAGTGATAAAATTTTGGAAATTAAGAAATTTTAATATCTTACTACATTCAAGAGAACTACGTTTTTAAATTTGAGCGTCATGTTGAGTGAGTCGAGGATCACCAGATGTCTAAAGAATGAATAGAGTGACGTTAGAGTCAGCCCAAGCAAGGCGGCAACCATGAAGAAAGACTATTAACATCCTCAGAAAGAAAAGATACTCCATAAATGAAATAAGGCAGGGTTCTAGTCTTAAAAAATGATCACACAGATAGTAAAAGTAGGTTTTGAAAAATAAAAATCTGAAAGCAGAAATGAACATCTCAAAGTGCAAGAAGATAATTTTGAGGAAATTTCTCAGAAAGTAGAGCAAAAAGACAGACTGTAAGTGAGAAAAGATTCACAAATTAGAAATTAGAGAGTACGCAGAAGGCTAAACCTCCACATGAAAGGAATTCTAGAAAAATAGAACAGGAAAATAATCAATGAAATATTAATAGCTAAAGAAAAACTTCCAGAATTGACTGTCTCATCAAGTTTCACCACAATAAATTAAAACGGATCCTTATCACAGTTGCAGAGCCATAGAATACTGGAGTCAGAGAAAAATCCCAAAGCCTTCTGGAAAAGAAAACAAAAGTTAACTTAAAAAGGACCAAACTTCTGAATGGTTTCAGATTTCTCAATTGCAGTGGAAACTCAGAGACAATGGAGAAATTCTGAGGAAAAATAGTTTCCAATTTAGAATTGTATGCCCATTACCACTAAGTCTCAGTGTAGGTTAAAAGATGCTTTTCGATGCACAATTTCTTAAAATTTTTAAACTCCTATGTACTTCATCTGTGATAGTAATTACCAGAGGTGCCACCAAATCTAGGGATGAATCCAAGAGAAGGATGAACGTGAGTGACACAGCTAAGCTAGGCCAGAGTCCACAATCATTAGCTCAGATTTAGGGCCTTTCCAATCCCAAAGAAAGGCAATGCCAAAGAATGCTCAAACTACCGCACAATTGCACTCATCTCACATGCTAGTAAAGTAATGCCCAAAATTCTCCAAGCCAGGCATCAGCAATACATGAACCGTGAACTTCCAGAAGTTCAAGCTGGTTTTAGAAAAGGCAGAGGAACCAGAGATCAAATTGCCAACATCTGCTGGATCATGGAAAAAGCAAGAGAGTTCCAGAAAAACATCTATTTCTGCTTGATTGACTATGCCAAAGCCTTTGACTGTGTGGATCACAATAAACTGTGGAAAATTCTGAAAGAGATGGGAATACCAGACCACCTGACCTGCCTCTTGAGAAATCTGTATGCAGGTCAAGAAGCAACAGTTAGAACTGGACATGGAACAACAGGCTGGTTCCAAATAGGAAAAGGAGTACATCAAGGCTGTATATTGTCACCTTGCTTATTTAACTTATATGCAGAGTACATCATGAGAAATAGTTCAGTGGATATATCTATAATGTAAGGATTTACTAGAAACATAACTGGAACACACATAAAACCTTAACAGTAAACCCTTAAGATTCTCTAGTACCTTGTCAATATTAAAATTTCCCAATTATTCTTCCAAAAATTCTTACAGATAATATATTAAGGATACCTTTTTTGGCCTGGTTTTATCTGTGTATTTTATATGCAAGTATTTTTTTTGGCTAAACTAAATACTATTAATATCTGTGCTAATATATAGTGTTTCAAATGATAACAGCTTATAATGAAAATATCAGACTATTTAAATTCTGGGACACAGGATTCAGTTGTCAACAGCTAAGATGAGGTGAACTAGTACAGAGTCAGTATCATCTGTAGTTTCATAGATAGAGAAAAGGTGGCAGAACATAGCATAATTGTTTTCAAAGATGCATGAGTATTATCAAAATTTCATTTTAATTTTCAAAGATGCATTAGTATTATTAAAAGTTCATTTGATAAATGGGGATTCTTTTTTTTTTTTTTTTAACTTTATGAAGAGCCATAAACTGCTTGAATATCCTCCCTGTATCTGTTTAAGAAAATAGTTCGGGTAGCTATAGGAAATAGAATGAAATAGTTACTAAAATCAGTAAATGCAAAGAAAGCAAAGGAAAACATAAACCAGACAGAACTATTTCCAGGACCAAATTTTTAAGTAGTCTGTATTTTGTCATTTGTTAAACCACAATAGGCATACACAGAGCTGTAGTTCAATATGATTTTGTTGCTAACATAAATAAAGTTTGGAGCACTGTTCTGCAAATCAACCAGACTGGACCATGAGCTGCAAATTTTACTTATATATATATAGAGAGAGAGCAAGAGAGAGTATGTTAGAGACTAACTGGAAAGTTATAGTTGGACATGAACAAACTACAAAGGGGCAAGAAGACTTAAGCTGGGAAGTACAGACTAGTTCTTTACATATCATACACAATTCTAAATGATAAAATTGAATTCAACATAGGTATTTCTGAAAACTTATTTACTACTTATAATAGTTGTATTAGAATTCCTCATCTGCCTCATTTGAGCTTCAGTAGGTCTTCAAGTGTTTCCCTCATTTGTAAGTGAAAGTGCTTAGTACATAGTAACATATAGAAAAATAGAACCAAACTGCAAATGATATAAAATCAGAGTCAACATATAGTTTATTTGCAGATTAATATTTTCAACTCAAATCATTGTACCTACTAACTCGCCAACCATCTTTTCCTGTAGTAATCATTAAATATTATTTTTAAATTATTCATTTAAAAGGGAGTTTTATCATGTTAAACAGGTTTGTTGAGCAGAAGTTACTTAGTAATAAAAAATGACCAACAGTGCTTTTGAAATCATTCTTCAGAATGTGTGCGTGTATGTATGTATATATACATATACATACATACACACACAAAGCATTTCTTAAAAAAATCAATGATAGAGTAAAAAGGTATTTTAGCTCATCAGTAACTCTCAAAGTATATAAGTTCTTTATGACTATAAGGCTTTCATTTTACTCTACAATGGCTGGCAAAGCTATAGACAAAGGAAACAGTTTGTTCCCAACTTAAGAAGCCTGCAGAGGTCAGTATAGCAACAGCAACAAGACATCATTGATCAGTTGATCAATGCTGAAGGTGGACCATTAGACCAAATGCATATTTACACATACCAGCATCTTGAACATTAAAATGCAATTTGTTATAATTAGAATAGGATATCCTTTGAGTAATTAATTTGAATACATTTAAAGAAAATCAACATTTGGAAAATCATTCCACTCAAAAAGTGTAGGGGACAGTGAAATGAAATGTAAAATATAGTAATGACTACTTTATATAAAAATAAATGTCTTTTTTGTATGCTGATGTATTTGAAAAATGTTCTGTTCATTAGAACTGGAGAGTATATTCCTCATTCTTGGTTCATCAGCTTCTAGCTCTTGTCAATAAAGTTCACTATTAATCTGGGCAAAGCTATGATTTTTTTTTGACATTGATACATAAATGACATTTTCTTATTTCTAGTCATATTCTATATAATTCAGAATAAAAGGTGCTTCCAAATATAGCCATAGTTCTCAAGTACAAGTTACAATTTTTGTACCTTTATTGAAGATAAGTGCTTTAAATTTGAACATGAAAATGACCATAAATATATTTCTTAAGAAAACATTTTTACAGTTTGTTTTTATAAAAATGAAAAAAAATTGACAGGTTTTAGAAACTGTACTCTGATACCCAGAAGCTATCTTCTCCATGATGACCTGTCGGTGACCTTTGTCATGACGTTGAAGGACTACACTCTCCAGGGGTGAGAAGTAATTCAACTTCAGTTGTTCCTGTGCACCAGACATGTATAAAACAGAGACTATAAACATATCCCGTAGGCTTATTTTGGCTCCAGTTAAGCTGACACCATCAGACTCATTTAGTTTAGAACTTGCAGACATGGTTTCAGTATCAGCTCTCTGCTGCAATCCAAAAGGCTAACTAAAAGAAAAGCTAGCTAAAGCTGGCAGTATTGGGCTTTTGCTGGACAGCAGTTATCTGTTGTGAGGTAAGTTTCTCATACTTTTATGACACTTAATGCCATGACACTGTTGCTCTGGTGTTTCTAATGCCGCTATGGATGGACAAAGTAGATAGAAAGTGGGACGAGACAGATTAAATAGAGTTTTTTTAAAAAAGAATATCTGTTTACTCTTTTAAATGTAAGCTTTAGTTTTCCCCTAAATGTATTCCAATAGGCACTTGTGCAAATAAGGAATGAGAGATGCACATAAGCAATTAATTTTTACAGTCCACAAATAAATGTATGCTTATTTTTTTCTATTTATACATTTGTTGCAATTTTACCTAAATTTTTAAAAACTTCTTTGAGAGCAACATCTAGTACAACCATATATCCTTATCCATGGCAGTATAATGGACTATATAGTAGCCTACAAATTAGGCAAAGATAAATAACCCTATAACAGATATAAAATAAATTTAATATAGTTAATACTGTTAATATCACATTCTATATCCTATAAAAAACAACTATTGAACTTATATAAACTGGTTACTTGTATGTAAGTAGGCCAAAAATACAACCTAAAAAAAAAAATCTCAAAATGCATATTTAGGATATTATCTTAACACAATGTATAACCAGAAATCAGTAATAAATTGCAAGTTTAAAATGTCACTTACAATAAAAAAATTCTCTTCTGAATAATGCTAAGATTGAGGAGAACGTTAAGTCTGAGATTTTCAATTGTAAAATGACAATGGAACGTCATAAAAGCCTGTGGTGTCCATCCAAATCTGTAATCAGACAAAAATTCAGAGATGTAAATGCTTACATTTAAAAGCAAGGAAAATATAGAGGAAATAAACGTTAACTTAAACAGTTTGACAAATGAATATAACCAGAGTTGAAGAAAACAGAAAAATATAAAATAAATAACTAAAAATACCGCAGTTAAACAAACTATTTCAAACTGGTTGTTTGAGTAGGCTTTACAAATAGATCAAAAAACAAAGGAAGTGAAAGGGAAAGGAGAAAGGGAAAGACATACCCAACTGAATGCAGAGTTCAAGAAAATAGCAAGGAGAAATAAGAAGGTCTTCTTCAATGAACAATGCAAAGAAATAGAGGAAAACGATAGAAAGGGAAAGACTAGAGATCTCATCAAGAAAACTGGAGATATCAAGGGAATATTTCATGCAAAGATGGGCATAATAAAAGACAGAAAAAAGTAAGGACCTAATATAAGCAGAAGATATTAAGAAGAGATGGCAAGAATACCCAGAACTATACAAGAATGGTCTTGTGAAAGTGAAAGTGAAGTTGCTCAGTCATGTCCGACTCTGCAACCGCATGGACTGTAACCTACCAGGCTCCTCCGTCCGTGGGATTCTCCAGGCAAGAATACTGGAGTGGGTTGCCATTTCCTTCTCCAAGGGATCTTCCCAACCCAAGGATTGAACCTGGGTCTCCTGCCTTGCAGGCAGACGCTTTAACCTCTGAGACACCAGGGAAGAATGGTCTTAGACCCATATAATCATGATGGTGTGGTCACTCACCTAGAGCTGAACATCCTGGAATGTGAAGTCAAGTGAGTTTCAATAAAAATTACTGTGAGCAAAGCTAATGGAGGTGATGGAATTCCAGCTGAGCTATTTAAAATACTAAAAGATGAATCTGTTAAAGTGTTGTACTCAATATGTCAGCAAATTTGGAAAACTAAGCAGTAGCCATAGGACTGGAAAATGTTAGTCTTCATTCTAATCCCAAAGAAGAGAAATTCCAAAGAATGTTCAAATTGCTGCACAATTGCACTCCATTTATATATAAGCAAGGATGAGATGGCTAGATGGCATCACTGACTCGATGGGCATGAGTCTGAGTGAGCTCCAGGAGTTGGTGATGGACACGGAGGCCTGGTGTGCTGTGATTCATGGGGTCACAGAGTCAGACATGACTGAGTGATTGAACTGAACTGAACTGAAGGCTATACTGAAAATCCTTCAAACTAGTCTTCAGCAGCACATGAACTGAGAACTTCCAGATGTGTAGGCTGCGTTTTGAAGAGGCAGAGGAACCAGAGATCAAATTGCCAACATTCGTTGGATCATGGAGAAAGCAAGGGAATTCCAGAAAACATATCTTCTGCTTCTTTGACTATGCTAAAGCCTTTGACTGCATGGATCACCACAGACTGTGGAAAATTCTTAAAAAGATGGGAGTACCAGACCACCTTACCCGTCTCCTGAGAAACATATATGGGGGTCAAGAAGCAACAGTTAGAACCAGACATGGAACAACTGACTGGTTCAAAATTGGGAAAGGAGTATGTCAAGGCTGTATATTGTCACCCTGTGTATTTAACTTATATGCAGAGTACCTCATGTGAAATGCTGGGCTGGATGAATCACAAGCTGGTATCAGGATTGCTGGGAGATATATCAATAACCTCAGATATGCAAGTGATAGCACTCTAATGACAGAAAGCAAAGAGCCTCTTGATGAGGGTGAAAGTGGAGAATGAAAAAGTTGGTTTAAAACTCAACATTCAACAAATAAAAATCATGGCTTCTGGTCCCATGATTTTATGGAAAATAGAAGGGGAAAACTGTTACAGATTTATTTTCTTGCATATGGTGACTGCAACTGTGAAGTGTAAAGACATTTCCTCCTTGGATGGAAGGCTATGACCAACCTAGACAGTGTATGAAAAAGTAGAGATATCACTTTGCCAAGAAAGGACCATATAGTCAGAGCTATGGTTTTTCCAGTAGTCATGTATTGGATGTGCAAGTTGGACCATAACAAAAGGCGTAGTGCTGAGGAATTGATGCTTTTGAACTGTGGTGTTGGAGAAGACTCTTGAGAGTTCCTTGGACTGCAAGGAGATCAAACCAATCTATCCTAAAGAAAACTGACCCTGAATATTCATTGGAAGGACTGATACTGAAGCTAAAGCTCTGATATTTTGGCCATGTGATGCGAAGAGCTTGTTGCTGGGATAGGTTGAATGCAAAAGGAAGATGGGGTGGAAGAGGATGAGATGCTTTGTAGCATTTCTGACTCAATGGACATGAGTTTGAACAAACTCTGGGAGACAGTGAAGGACAGGGGAGCCTGGTGTGCTGCAGTCCATGGTGTCACAAAGAGTGGAACACAACTTATTGACTGAACAACAACAATTTTCTTTGAAGTTATATATACATATACATATATATAGAATAAGTTATATATAAAACATCATGGACTTTATTATATTTTATATATACAATACAGTTCTTACTAACTGTGTTGCTTTTAGACTCTAAGCTTGTGATGATTTGTTACAGTGACAGTAGGAAACTAATACAGCTAATAAAAGAAATGAAAAAAACTCATAAGAAGAATTAAAAATAAGGCTTACTACAAAACAATAGGGCTTCCCAGGTAGCTAAGCTGGTAAAGAATCTGCCTGCAATGCAGGAGATCATGGTTCAATTCCTGGGTTGGGAAGTTCCCCTGGAGGAGGTCATGGCAACACAGTCCTGCATTCTCGCCTGGAGAATCCCCATGGACAGAAGTGCCTGGCAGGCTACAGTCCATGGGGTCACAAAGAGTCAGACATGACTGAATAACTAAGCACAGCACATAAAACAGTGATTAAATATGTTGGATCACTAAATACAATTTAATGCTAATAACTCTGAAAACCTAAAAGAATTCAAGAATCTCCTGAAAATGGTTCCCAAGTCTGGCCAGTGAAGTATACAGAAATAAATGGTACAATGTACTTGCAAATCTAGATACAAAGTTTACAAAATAAATTAAGAGAAAACCCAAAAGAATATTAAAAAATAAACCATCATTATATATATTAACATATTAAACTTCAAATAATTCCATGAGACAAGCAACCTAACTATACCCATTTTGTAGTTGAAGAAACCAAAGTTAGGAGGCCCTAAATTATATAGTTAATTCCAGAGCCTATATTGAAACACATGGCATCTGGTTTCAGTGCTTATCCTGTAACATTTTTATTTCACGAATATAACGATGGATAAAAATAAATCAATTTCCCAACCCAGGGATCCAACCCCGGTCTCTCAGAGTGCAGGTGGATTCTTTAACATCTGAGACACCAGGGAAGACCAAGAATACTGGAGTGGATAGCCTATCCCTTCTCCAAGATATCTTCCTGACCAAGGAATTGAACTGGGGTCTTCTGAATCACGAGCAGATTCTTTTACAGCTGAGCTACCAGGGAAACCCCAAATCAATTTCAACAGCTCATTAAGTCAATCAATAACTAAAAAAGTGGAAAATTTTGTCATATTTCAAAAAAATACCTTGATGAAATGTAGTATCCCTTTATAAAAAAGTTAGCACAAACGAAAAACAAAAAAATACTGTGATAAAATTTATTCCAACAATAATTTGTATTTACTTGATTTTGAAACACTGAATTATATTTTAATTAAAATTAAGAAACAGAACAACATAAGAATGTCTATTACTGCTATTATTCAAGATGATTCTGAAAGTTCTAGACAATACAATAAAGGAAGAAAAAAATTAGAAATAAAATTATTATTGCTAGAAAACATACTTTTTTATTCAAAACATTCAAATTAATTGATTAAAATTAATTTTTTTATATTTAGCCCTAATGAGCGAGATTCATAATCGGTTACAAAATCAATTTGTTTAACATATATTACTGTAAAAGTTTAGTCAATAGAGTAGCAAATATTCTCATTCACAAAGCAATGAAAATAGGTAATACCTGTAAGTGATTTTGAGGTGAAAATATGTTTCAAAATTGTTGAAAGACCTCTATAAAGATTAGGATAAGAAAAGAGAACTCTTCCTAAATTAGAACCATACTAAATCTTCATATGGATTATCCCCCTAAGTAATTGATAAATCCAATTAAAATTTTAAAGTAATATTGTATAACTTCTTAAATGTTTTACTCTGGGGTAGATATTAGGTTAAAGAATAAATGTATAAGTATGCTGCTTTTTAAAGACATGTATCTGATTGGTTATGGTTATTAACAGTATTATTGTTGTTTGTAAATGAAACAGGTTTTAAGACAGGATTAAATGTCACCTCAGGCTGTGAATAATTTGAGTCCTCCCACTTTTGTACTTGTAAAGTCCCTGGTAGCTCAGTCGGTAAAGAATCCGCCTTGCCAAATTCAGACTTAAATTGAAGAAACAAGGGAAAACCACTAGACCATCCAGGTATGACCTAAATCAAATCCCTTATGATTAAGGGAAGTGAGAAATAGATTCAAGGGATTAGATATGATAGACAGAGTGCCTGAAGAACTATGGACAGAGGTTCATGACATTGTACAGGAGGCAGGGATCAAGACCATCCCCAAGAAAAAGAAATACAAAAAGGCAAAAAGGTTGTCTGAGGAGGCCTTACAAATAGCTATGAAAAGAAGGGAAGCAAAAGGCAAAGGAGAAAAGGAAAGATATACCCATCTGAATGCAGAATTATAAAGAATAGCAAAGAGAGATAAGAAAGCCTTCCTCAGTGATCAATGCAAAGAAATGGAAGAAAAGGATAGGATGGGAAAGAGTCAAGAAAATTAGAGATACCAAGGGAACATTTCCTGCAAAGATGGGCACAAAAAATGACAGAAATGGTAAGAACCTAACAGCAGCAGAAGATATTAAGAAGAGGTGGCAAAAATACACAGAGGAACTATACAACAAAGATCTTCATGACCCAGATAATCTCGATGGTGTAATCACTCACCTAGAGCCAGACATCCTGGAATGCGAAGTTAAGTGGGCTTCAGGAAGTATTACTAAAACAAAGCTAGTGGAGGTGATGGAATTCCAGTTGAGCTATTTCAAATCCTAAAAGATTAAGCTGTGAAATGCTGCACTCAATATGTCAGTAAATTTGGAAAACTCAGCAGTGGTCACAGAACTGGAAAAGGTCAATTTTCATTTCATTCCTAAAGAAAGGCAATGCCAAAAATGCTTAAACTGCTGCACAGTTGCACTAACCTCACATGCTAGCAAAGGAATGCTCAAAATTCTCTAAGCCAGGCTTCAACAGTACATGAACCATGAACTTCTAAGTGTTCAAGCTGGATTTTGAAAAGCCAGAGGAACTAGAGATCAAATTGCCAAAATCCACTGGATCATCAAAAAGGCAAGAAGGTTCCAGAAAAATATCTATATCTGCTTTATTGGCTATACCAAAGCTTTTGATTGTGTGGATCACAACAAACTCTGGAAAATTCTGAAAGAGATGGGAATCCCAGACCACCTCACCTGCCTCTTAAGAAATCTGTATGTGGGTCAAGAAGCATCACGTAGAACTGGACATAGAATAACAGTCTGGTTCCCAAAGGGGAAAGGAGTACATCAAGACTATATATTGTCATCCTGCTTATTTAGATTATATTCAGAGTACATCATGAGAAATGCTGGGCTGGATGAAGCACAAACTGGAATCAAGATTGCCAGGAGAAATATCAATACCCACAGATATGCAGATGACATCACCCTTATGGCAGAAAGTGAAGAAGAACTAAAGAGGCTCTTGATGAAAGTGAAAGAGGAGAGTAAAAAAGTCAGCTTAAAGCTCAACATTCAGAAAACTAAAATCAAGGCATCTGGTCCCATCACTCCATGGCAAATAGATGGGGAAACATTGGAAACAGTGAGAGACTTTATTTTGGGAGCTTCAAAATCACTGCAAATTGTGACAACATCCATGAAATAAAGGATGCTTGCTTCTTGGAAGGAAAGTTTTGACCAACTTAGACAGCATATTAAAAAGCAGAACATTATTTTGCCAATAAAGGTCCATCTAGTCAAAGCTATGGTTTTTCCAGTAGTTATGTATGGATGTGAGAGTCAGATCATAAAGAATGCTGAGCACTGAAGAACTGATGCTTTTGAGCTGTGGTATTGAAGAAGACTCTTGAGAGTCCCTAGGACTGCAAGGAGATCCAACCAGTCTATCCTAAAGGAAGTCAGTCCTGAGTATTCATTGGAAGGACTGATGCTGAAGCTGAAAGCCCAATACTTTGGCCACCTGAAGTGAAGAACTGACTCATTTGAAAATACCCTGATGCTGGGAAAGATTGAAGGCCGGAAGCAATGGGGGCGACAGAGCATGAGATGGTTGATGGCATCACCAACTCAATGGATATAAGTTTGAGTGAACTCTGGGAGTCGATGATGGACAGTGAGGCCTGGTGTGCTTCAGTCCACGGGGTTGTAAAAATCGGACCCACTGAGCAACTCAACTGAGCTGAACTTTTGTACTTTGTCACATGATTTAAAATCGCTATAAAAAATGTTGGGAAACTTTATCAAATAATTCTAAATTCTATGTGTAAGATTAAATATATGAGACTAGCCAAGAGAATTCTATAAAAAGATAGCTTATTTAATGTTGCACTTGACTTTTAAATGTTAAAGTACATTGTAAAATTATAGTAATTAAAAGGGAGATACCAGCACAAGGAACAGAAGAGAAAATTGTCAAATGCATGTATCAATGAAAACATTAGTGTATGATAAAAATGGTATTTTAAGTCACTGCATTTTGATTAACTGTTTTTTAAATAGTGCTAGGACAGTTATCTTTAACCATAATTATCCCAATAACACTCCATAATTCAGAACATCAAAGTGTAATCCAGGTTGGTTAAGGAACTAAATACAGCATTCGCATGTGTGTGTGCATTCAGTTGCGCATCTGTGTCTGACTCTTTGTGACCCACACGGACTGTAGTCCTCCAAGCTCCTCTATCCATGGGATTTTATAGGCAAGGATACTGGGTTGGGTGGCCATTCCCTTATCCAGGGGATCACCCAGACCCAGGGATTGAACTCGCATTTTTGAGTCTCCTGCATTGACAGGTGGATTCTTTATCAGTAATACCACCTGGGAAGCCCTTATATGGTCTGCAAAAATGTTTTCCCATTGTGTTGATTGTCTTTTTATTTTCTTGATGGTGTGTTATAAAGCACAAAAGGTTTTAATTATGGTGAAACCTAATTTATCAATTTTTTTTGTCAGATGTGTTTTTGATGTCATACCTAAGAAAGCATTTTCAAACTCAAGATTGTAAAGATTTACTCTTAAGTTTTCTTCTAAGTATTTTAGAGTTTTAAGTCCTTACATTTAAGTCTATGAGTTAACTTATATTGTGTGAAGTTAGGGATATAGTTTCACTCTTTTATGTGTGGATTTCCTGCTGCTCAGGATCAATTGTTAAAAGACTTCTTTCTTTCCTCATTGAATTTGCTTGATATCCCTTTATGTTGTTGTTGTCCTTTAGTTACAACTGGATTAAGTCTATAAAGTCTGGTTTTAGCTATGTGGGGGCACTGCAAGCTCACTAAGCTTAGTTGTCGATTAATGGTGGGATATGTCTTGAATTAATAAATCTCCCAACTTTTGCCAAGTGGTTCTTTGTGTATTTGAAGGCCAGTTCAGTTCTCCAAGGAACAGTCTGTAACTGCCTTAGCCTTCTATTCCTGCTTGGGGAAAGCTTCAAGCTCTGATAAAGGTAAACATTTAGAGTATTTTTAGATTTTTCTTGAAGTGTGCACAGCTCTGCACATGTGCTTGGCATTCTATATTGTCAAGAATATGTCAGAGCTAAGCACTACTTATGGAAATATCTTTCCCCAGATATTCCTTTTAGATTTTCATTCAACTTCTTATTTAGCACTGACGAGTCTGAGTGAACTCTGGGAGTTGGTGATGGACAGAGAGGCCTGGTGTACTGTGATTCATGGGGTCACAAAGAGTCAGACATGACTGAACAACTGAACTGAACTGAACTGAGTACTCCACCCCAGGCTGCTTCCATGTTGGATAATTGCCACAGATTACTTTCAACACATGTGCCAGGAATAAGACTTCACACAGAATAAGCTTTGAGTTTGATCAAATAAAGGCAAACTGTGAAAATGGAACTTTTCAAGGAGCTTCAAAATTGTGATGTTTCTCTGGGAATGGGGGTTTCGGGAATCTCCAAACCCATCTGTCTTTCCAGTGCCCACTAGAGTACTAATTTTTATAGCCATCATAGTTGTGAGGTTGTTGGCTCTCAAGCATGTTGTGGACCTGGGACGAGAAAGAAAGGAATAGGGAAAATTTAAATGATGCGAAGCTTGCATTTCTTACTGAGATTGATTTTTCTTGATAGGTTCTCCTTGGATTATTGCAAGTTCCTTGGTTCAGTTTCCAAGATTCTGAAAAAGACAATTTTGATAATTTTTTCTATTGTTCTTATCTCTTCTATGGAGGAGCAGATTTTTTACCATTCCCAATGTACTTCTCTTAATTTGCTTCTAATATAAATTATTCTATTCTAAGTTAAAATTGTTTTAAGCTTTATTTAAACAGTGATATTTAGAACATGTTAGAAAGTGCATAACTTACAACTACTTAAAGTAATTAAAATTATGAGAAGTTTCTGATGAAAACTTAAAAACTTCCAAATTGATACATACTTTTATAATTATTTGGGGGCTAAATCACCAGAACATGTTTGAAGTCTGTCTTAATGGGAAATGAGTTTGAAGGATCTATTTGAAAAGAAATGGATATTTGTGACAACACAGATGGACATAAAGGGCATTGTGTTAAGTGAAATAAGTCATCAGAGAAAGTCAAATGATTTATGATATCACTTATATGTGGAACCTTTAAAAAATATGTAACATAATAAAACAGAAACAGACTGTAGCTACAGAGAACAAATAAGTGGTTGTTAGAGGGAAGGAGAATGAGGGAATGAAAAAAAAGAAAAGGTAACTATGTGAGGTAATGTGTGTGTACATCATGTTGTTCATTTATATATAATTTTTGACAATTGCACCTCAATAAAGCTGAAAAAAGGGGAAAAAAGGAATGAGAAGGCCTTAAGTATATTTAGACTGGAACAGTAAAACACAAAGTTCTTTTAACTTCTCTATTTAGAATATGACAATGTAAAAGGGAATATATATATGACATGAGACAACATAGGAAAAAAATGTGAAGAAAGCAAAGAAGAAAATGAGGAGAGCGGTGCCATGGTTGGAGATTAGTGCCTGTTGAATAGGGCAAGTGGGCAATTTCTTATGGCAGATGGTTAAATATCTTAAAAGAGATTTATAAAAATGAAATTCAAGTATGTTTTATGTGAATAACCAAGCTCTCAAGTCATTACCAAAACACTGCATGTGCAAAAAAGATAAAATGAACCGACAACAGAAAAAGAAAAAGTGAGAACCGGCATGAATTCTCTTTAGATGTCCTCTGGAGGGTGTTTTCAACTCTGTACTCCTGCTGCAGCACTGTCTTTCAGACTAACCATAAAACTGGAACACCACATCAGATGTACAGCATGTACCCTGTTTGGGGAGAAGGTGATGTTTCTGTAGTGTATTTTGGAACCCCATCAATAGGACCCTTCACTGAGGATTCCAAACAATGCCAACAGGAAACCTGAAAGCAATTTTGATACATTTGAAGAACTTCAGTGTTAATTTAGCATGGAATCCCTTGACCTGGATGCTACTTCCTCAAAAAGTTTGGCATAGAATGTGTGTAGTATTATCCTTGTGGTTGGAAACTTCTCCTCAAGAAAGCACTATGCATAGATGAAACCAATGCTATGATGAACTTTCTAAGAAGCAGTCAATTTCATCTTCGTTTATGACTGCATGCCCAGAATTATATAAACAAAAACTGCCCAATTTAGCTAATGTTCCAAGATTGAAAGGAGTCCCCTTGGTTCTCACTGAATCCCAGAAGATGTACTGAATTCAAAAAGCACTGTGCCTTTACACTGCCGAAGCATGCTTTCAGTCTGTCCAGCAAAATGATTCTGAAACACCAGCAGAACCGCAGAAAGTTGGAAAACACTTTTGGAAGAGTAGTTAAGAACCCTTAATGATTCCTCTCTAAAGTCCTTAACTGAGGAAAATCCATTTTCTGATCCTTACTGTCAGACTATTGCATAATGCGTCTATACCTGTGTTTGGTGGAATAACGTTCTTCTCCCTGTCATTAAGATATAGAACAACCAAATTTTAACACAGGTGTTTTTTTTTGTAGCTATCCTACTTAAAATTTTTTCACTGTCATTTCAGTCAGTTTGACTTCCCAGTGAGTGATTTACAGCACACAAATACTTCACTCTGCCTCAGAGTGAAATAAAATTGATTAGCCACATACCACTCACTAGCTTTAAACTGGGAATTCTTGTTGACAATAAAAGATTATAAAATATCTTCTTGTTTGTGCATGGTAAATAATTTCAGAGGTAATCATTTTTATGCATTGTCCCCCTTGAGGCTCTGAAATATCTACTGTTATCTGTCCGCACAATCTACATTAGTACACAAACACTCACTCCCTTGCTCATCTAAGTTAATATTTTACTCATCTTGTTTCTTTAGTTTAAATGCCCTTCCTTAAATTTTGTCTCATTCCTTAAATCTAGGCTCTACTATTCATTCTTTCATAAACTCTTTTCCCCATTCTCTTTGTACTTTTCTCAAAATATTGCCTGAACCCGTTTAAATTAATTTACTTCAACATGGTATTTGTCATTAAGTCTGTTGGAGGCAGTCTCCCCCCTGCTAATGCAAAACTCCTTATAAGCAGAGATTCTCTCTCATTTATCTACATTTCTCTACAACTAGCTTCTAAATATTTGGAAATGTGCTTAGAAAAAAGAGCCTCAAATTTAGACTTACCCAGAAAACTAGTGAAGGAAAATACCCAGTAACTCTGCATTTTGTATTAGGATTTTATGGACAAAAATCTTAAGAAAAATCAAACAGTGTAAAACACTACACTCAGGCCTATGCAGTACTGAATTTATATTTCATATGGAGAATCTAGCTATCAGTAAATTTGCTACAGTCTTTGAGTAGCAAAGCCTTCAACAATCTGCACAAAGGTTTTGACTAACTGAACTGAAATGACAGGTTACTTTAATTGAGCAAGTTAGATATCATTTTGAGTTAAACTCTTATTTACTGTCTCGAAAGCCATTAACAAAGGGAATTGATTGAACTTTTCAACTTTTCACTATTTATTTAGACACTGTATAGACATGGCTGAAGGAAATTTTGCCAAAAATACCTCAAAGAATTTTTTTTCAACTGCATAAGATCATGAGAAAATAAAATCCCTCTCTTCTCAAATGACACTTTAAAGTTATGAGTACAGTGTAGGGAAATCAGTTCATCCATGGATTATCAAAACAACAGAAATATAAAACAGGTACCAATTTATAGTATTTGTTGAAATAAATTGACTCTGATTCAAACTGTCAGCTAGGTTCTTTGACACTGAAAATAAAATACCAAACATACTAATGTAGAAACTTAGCAATGAAAGGCATGACCCTCCCTTTTATGATACTATCTTACTGTGAATTGAATTGATTGATAAATAAAGTTCAGTTTGGCTCTTTCTGCATGAATTCAGTCCTGAGTGAAAGGGTTTTTAAAGTTTACACACACCGTTTCTGCCCATATTTTTATCCTTTATAGAAACCGTTTTGCATTTATACCTAATTGGTTCTACTGAACTCCACGATTTTCCTATCACTCTGTTCCTTTCGAAGAGAATAGTTTTTCTGGCATAATCTAGGTCTTGGTTGAGAGGAGTGCATTTCCTTTTGTTTGTTGTCAGAAAGTCTCATTTGTGTGACTAATTTAGTACCAACATTAAAAATTTAAGTAGCAAATGGACTGAAGGAGATTCAGGTGCAATAAGTTAGAAAAAAAAAAAAAAAGTAGATATTAAGAGTGTATGCAAGATAGAGTAATGTACCAAGGCAGGGTTGTGTTCTCGATGACTGCCATCAGAAAGGGCCCATCCATTAACTGTTGCTATTATAGCTCGGCATAAACTGTGTCGAAACTCTTTCAGCTGAAGTGTCCTGCCCAGGATGGTGACCTGCAGTCCCCTGGGTTCTAAGCTGTCCTGTGGATAGAAATCCGTTTCCTGTTTCCCATATCCCCCATCGTCTCACCCACATATCAGGGTTTAGTTTGAAAGAATGAAGCAGAGACCTTACAAATGCTTAAAAACCAGAAATTCTGTCAAGGGGAAAAGAAATAGAAAAGAGAAGAAAGAGAATAAATCCCCAAATCCCTGCACATGCAAAAGCTTTCTTATTTTTTTCCCCACTTCTAAAGGAGATGAGTCAAATAAGAGCCCATTCAAAACCACATGAGTAAAAATGAAGTTGTGTGTTTTTCACATCCTTCAGAACAGGCTGAGGGATGAAAATGAGGGCGAGTTCCCTATAGTCAAACATGCCCAGAAGTAGCAAACTTTGACTTAGCCACGAGCCAAATAAGCTGCTCCTGAATAATCAGGTCTTGGTTTAAATCCATAGAGATGCCCTTTTCATGTATGTGAGGTGGACTTTTGATTTCATCTCTGGGACAAAGTTTGAAGTTATTTTGTGACTCTAGCATAGAAAATGAAGGAAACCCTTGTAACAGACGGCTCATGTAGGCTTATTATGAGTGTGTGTTCAACTCCCTCATGTGAATTATATTTTGAATCATTACCACTCAAGAGTCACAGGGTTTCATCTACTTAAGCTCAAGATACCTGTGTGGAAAAGCATTCTAAACTCAACTTGCTGGGCAAATACCACTTTAATACTTGAGTACTTAAATACAAATATTGTATCAGAAATTAGATCTCCTCTTTCTCTTTCTCTTGTGTTCTATCACATTAAATTAATAGACACTGTAGCAGATCTACATTACACATCAAAAGAATAACTTTTTAGAATTCATAACAGACAAAAAGAGCCAAAATTCAGTTTTTATGTCTTTTTACAATGGAAAAAAGGTTCCTGTGGCAGAGGGATAGGATGAGCTCTCATCGAAGCATATGATATAAAATGGATCTGAAGTAGCAAAAGCATAGCTGCCCGGTGAATACTGAAAGTATGAATGACAGCAGGACACACGCCTAATTTATCCCTTTCTTTTCCTGAACCTACTATATTTGACTGATAAACTTACCTCAAGATGGATAGTTCTTCATGGATAATTTCATCCAAAACGCCCACCATTACAAATGGATTTCAAGCCTTTAAACTTTCTACTGTCCCCTGAACTTGAAATGTTTTCAGTCCTACTTTTGTCAGAGTAATATATTTTTCTGGATGTGTCTAGAAGGAAATTTTCTATAAAATTTGTTTTAGACCCTATGTTGTCAAGCATTAAGTTTCAGAAATTAAAGGACTCAAAAATTGTTTTAATCTCCTTTTGCTCTACAATAAGGTTCTGAAAGGGAAATACCAATATACGAGGTCAACTAAGCTATGAAAATTGTGAAAGTACCAAATCCCAGGATATATGTTCATAGTGAAAACCTGAATGACCAAACCAGGACTGTTTTTTGTTTTTTTTTTTTTCCTTCTAGCCCAGACAAGCTCCCATTATGAAACTTTGAAAGCTATTAAAAAATACTTTGTTACAGAAGGAGAATGGCTTTATTATCCTGTAGATTTTCATTTTTAATAATATTTGTATACATTTGGCCATATTAGCACATGAATTTAATCACTTGTTAATAAGAGTGGAAAGAAAGAAAGAAAGTGTTAGTCCTTCCGTCTAATAAAGTATTAGTCATGCCCATCTCTTTGGCACCTCATAGACTGTAGTCCACCAGGCTCCTTTGTCCATAGAATTCTCCAGGCAAGGATACTGGAGTGGGTTGCCATTTCCTTCTCCAGGGGATCTTTCCAACCCAGGGATCAAACCCAGGTCTTCCTGCACTGGAGGCAGATTCTTGACTGTCTTAGCCACCAGGGAAACCCTATTAAGAGTGGAGTTCATCTAATTTGGGGCAAATATAAATGTAGTAATAGTATTAATAAGGGGAGTTTACTGTGCAAAGTATATTTTATAAAATATACATATAACTGTTAAAATTATTAGAGAATTAATGAATTCCAACCCCAGATGTACATGGGATGGTCTTTTATGTGAATGTGTAATGCCCTTTAATATCCTAACCTCAGCAATGGAAATAACAGTGCTTATTCTACAGGGATGTATGGAAGCCCAGCCACCGAGGCAGTAATCAAAATTTTGGAAAAGATAAAATAATTGATCAACACTAATTTTGTATTATTAGTGGCAGGAATTTTGCTTCTGATTAAAAAAAAAAGTTCTCGGCTTTCAGAAGAGAATTCCTTAGTTAATAATTTCTTACATATATATATACACACACACATATATATTTGTATACATTGTATATTTTAAAAAATGTATATACATATATAAAGCATTGTAATAGTGGAATACATTCTAAATGGTCCTATCTTTCCAACTCTGTTCCTTTGTGTCAGAAACTAGGAATATCCTGTTAGGTATGTCAGTATTGGTTCTAGAAGAAATAACACTGTCCTTATTCACTACAGTAAGACCCTCTCTGTGGTAATGTGCTAATCTTAACCACTGACCAGTACAAGAAATGCAACCCTCTGTCTAGGGACATACCTTCTATCCAAGCATCCCTAAGATCAAACAACAATAACCAAAAAAGATCAATGTAATAACGACCCAAGCTATATTTCTATGGCGGAATCATTTTTTGTAACTTTGAAAGTACAATTATTCTTTTTGGTTAAAATTATGCAGTCTTTTAAATAACTCTGAGTAAATGAATCATGTGCCATTAAGATATTTCTTGAAAGTTTTTATTAGCTATGAAATAAAATAGCTTTAAGTTTTAGAATGTACCACTCAGTTGGAGACTCTCATGTCTTTGTGATATTCTGGTGACAATTTCTATTCTAAGTGTCAAAAACAACTCTGCTATCTGGAACAAGTCGTGTAGTATTCTCTCCTTTTAATATTCTAATCGTGAGGTGTGAAGTGAAATGGTTGCACAGTGTAATGGTGGTAAAGAAGTGGAGTGTCAATGAGACGGGGAAGGTGACAGACTCAGAATAGGTCCCTGAGGTGCTCTCCAAGTGCACTGGATAAAGATTCCCCTGGGAAAATTTTCTCATTAGTTCTCAGACACAGTTCAGTAATTCAATAGCACCAGGTTACCATTAGTCACAAGACCAAAATATGTTACTTTCCATGCTTTAGTTCCTTTATTTGTATATGTCATTTTCAGACTGAAAATTATGAGCCCCACTCCAGGACAAAGACAGTCAGTGAATTGTTTACCTACTGAAGTATGATAACATGACAAGCAGATTCTACAGAGTTTTCTTTTAATTGTTGACGTATGAAGCGATTCAAAAGGAAATAGACATTTAAAATGATTCAAATGATACTTCGTTAAAACAACTGTCAGTTTCTTTATACCAGAATTACTGAACGTGCACACATACACACACACATGTATGCACATATATTTTCATAAGAAAACCAGGAAGCATTCAGACAGTTGTTAAAGATCACATCATCAAAAACCTCTGTTGCCCTTATTTATGCTTCTTATAAACTTATCGCTGCTTAAACCAGTTACTATCTACTGACTACATTCTGTTTCATAAATTGTTAATATTCTTTATAAAATCAGAAAATGTCAAGTGATTTACTGCACATGTGAATATGGTATGTCCACATTTTATATTGTAACAAGAAGCTCAAAGACTGAGACCTTTAGTTAATTTTCTATGTAATTACTGAGAAAGATGTTAAAGCACAGATTATAACTCTACGTGTTTCTTTTCCACAGTCATAAATAATATGTACCTTTTGCTATGTTTTGAAATTTAACTGCATGCCCACTCCATAGTTGAAGGCGTAATGGGTTAGGGGCTTGTCTACCTCATTACTCACTAGGTCAGAAAGAAAGGCGTATGCACCCCCATACCCCTACTAATCATTTAAATTCTCCTTGTTATATTAGGGAATCAATAATGAAATTTGTGAAAATGAAAGTCAGTTGCTATACTAACAGATTGTTGTAGATCTTTGTATTTCGTAAGATAACTCAGTATTTTACAGAACAGACATTTCAGAGATGATCATTCTTATGTTTGAAAGATAACTAGTGTGTGGTGTTACAAAAAATGGCTTAATTTACTTTATAATACATTCTACAGGAAATACAATTTAAATATATCTACCTAAACATCATGACAGAGTAGAAGAGGAAGTTAACCTTTGATGAATGCACTGTATGTTTCTTACAGAAATAAAATGTGGTAAGTAAACCGTAAGAGGAAGTTATCTATTAGAAATAATTANATTGATGCTTTTGAACTGTGGTATTGGAGAAGACTCTTGAGAGTCCCTTGGACTGCAAAGAGATCCAACCAGTCCATTCTGAAGGAGATTGGCTCTGGGATTTCTTTGGAAGCAATGATGCTAAAGCTGAAGCTCCAGTACTTTGGCCACCTCATGCAAAGAGTTGACTCATTGGAAAAGACTGATGCTGGGAGGGATTGGGGGCAGGAGGAGAAGGGGACGACTGAGGATGAGATGGCTGGATGGCATCACTGACACGATGGGAGTGAGTCTGAGTAAACTCTGGGAGTTGGTGATGGACAGGGAGGCCTGGCGTGGTGCGATTCATGGGGTCGCAAAGAGTCGGACACGACTGAGCAACTGAACTGAACTATTATATTTGCACTGTATCAAATGATCACACACATGATTTAACAACCATTCAGCAAGATTTGAAAGTTGTGGGCTCCCTGAACCATCTTTTTCTTCTCTCACTAATTCCTACTCCCCAGAAATAGCCACCTTCATCTCCTTTTCTGCTGTATCTTTGGCACTTGCTTTCAAACCATTAAATAACATACTTAGAGTTCTATGAGTTTCCCATTTTAGTCATTTCCTATTCATTCTCTTCTCTGGAATCTAAAGCTGTATTCTCCTTTCACCACCCCCACAACCACATGCCCCGTACCTTTTGGATGGGTTTGCTTATTCTGAAAGTGGTTTCTTGTCTTGATTTCCAAAGCTTTGGCTTTTGTTTCCTATCACTCGAGATAGTATTTTGTGTAGTGTGTGTGTGTGTGTGTGTGTGTGTGTGTGTGTGTGACCTGATGATTGTATCAATGGATTTGAAATAAAGCAAAGACAAGGAAGCAGTAAAAGTAAAAATTTCTATAATCAAGAGAAGCACACAAATGTGTGAATAAGATTTTTAACAGAAACCTAACAGAGATGATGCAGGATATTGGGCAACATGGTAAAAGTGATAATAAGCAGATTTATCAAGGTAGCACATGTGAGAAATAAACGTAAGTTCAGGATCAAAGAAAACACTCAGCCTTCCTACTTTAGATACAAATTGGCAATTAGCCTAGATCACCTTTCACAGTGACCAAAGAAGGGATACAGAACCCAAATGGAGAATCTGCCTCAGAAATTTTTTTTTATTGAAGTATAGTTGGTTTACAGTGTCTTGTTAATTTCTGCTGTACAACAAAATGACTGTTATACACACACATATATATTCTTTGTCATATTCTTATCATGGTTTATCACAGTATATTGAATACAGCTCCCTGCGCTATACAGTAAGGCCTTTAATTAACCAATTCTATCAACATATGGAATACTTTGCGTCTGCTAACTCCAAATTCTCAGTCCATCCTTCTCCCACCCCACCCCACCCCCTTGGCAACCACAACTATGTCTGTGAGTCTCTTTCTGTTTTGTAGATAGACTCATTTGTGTCATATGTTAGATTTCATATGTAAGTGATGTCATATGATATTTGTCTTTGTCTGACTTACTTCACTTGGTATGATAATATCAATGTCCATCCATGTTGCTGCAAATGGTAGTATGCCATTCTTTCTTATGAGTAATATTCCATTGTATTGATATCGAATCTTTCTTTTCAGGGATATATATACATGTATCCGTTCTCCCGCAAACTCCCCTCCCATCCAGGCCACCACATAGCACTGAGCGGTGTTCCCTGTAGGTCCTTGCTGGTTATCCATTCTAAATATAGCAATGGGTACATGTTGATCTCCAGCTCCCTAACTATCCCTTCCCCCACCCTTCCTCCCTGGTAACCATAAGTTCATTCTCTAAGTCTGTGAATCTGTTGCTGTCTTGTAAATATGTTCATTTGCATAATTCCTTTTTAGATTTCACACATAAGGGATATTATATGATATTTCTCTTTCTCTGTCTGACTTACTTTATTTAGTATGATAATCTCTGGGGCCATCCATTGCTGCAAGTGGCATTATTCGGTTCCTTTTAATGAACGAGTAATATTTCATTGTACACATGGAGCACATCTTCCTTACCCATTCCCCTGTCAGTGGAACACCTTTACCCACTCATCTGTCAAGGAACGTTTAGGTGGTCCACGTCTTGGCTGTTCTCAGTAGTGCTGCCGTAAACATAGGGGTACATGTATCACTTTAAATTAGAGTTTTGTTTCAGCTTCAGAAATCTTAAAAGCCCTGCTTCCAGCTTCTGTCTCTTACCTACCCAGTGCCAGTCTCTCACAGGGACAGACACTCTTCTTTCTGAGAACCAGGGTACCTGTGTGGCTCTTGCAGGAACTATTTGTCCAAGACACCTTATCCTGCAACACCTTTGACGAAGTCAGAGGTAGACACATGACCCAAAGCCGGGCAAATTCTAATCCTTCCTTGCCATGTTTATACAGTCTTGTAGAGAAAAGAAGGTCTTTCTTCATAATGACATGTGCCACCTAAACCTCAGAACTTCTAAAATATATAAGAAAAAGAAGATGGGTTTTGGAGGGAAACTAGAAGCTTCTGCCACCATTGCCTACTAAGAAGACAGAGAAAGGCATTCTCATTAAAACTGGCACTAGACTGAGGCCCTGTTAAGGGATAACACAGAGACTCTTCCCCTTATGCTGTTTGTTGCTGTTTTTGAAATTTTTATTTTATATTGAGTATCACTGATGAGCAATGTGTTAGTTTCAGTGTACAGCAAAGTGATTCAGTTATACCTTTACGTGTATCTATTCTTTTTCAAATGCTTTCCCCATTTTTTTTTAGTAGTAAATTGAGCAGAATTCCCTGTGCTATACTTTAGTTCTTGTTAGCTACCTGTTTTATATATTGTGGTGTGTACGTGTCAATCCCAAACTTCCAATCCATCTCTCCTCATTACTCTTCCTTCCAGTAACCACAAGTGTGTTCTTGAACTCAGTGAACCTGTTTCTGTTCTGTAAGTCCATTGGTGTCATTTTTTAAAATTTCACATATGGTGATTATCATATGATTGCTCTCTTTCTCTGTCTGACTTCCTTCATGTAGTATGATTATCTTAGGTCCATTCATGTTGCTGTTTGTTATTTTGAATGCAGATTGTTCCTTCACACATGGAGGGATGTCATCATAAACAGCCATGAGCAGGATTTGGAGAGAAGCATATGGAGGAGACAGCAGAGGGTCCTGAGCAGGGAATCATGTTTGCACGTGTTTGGGTAAACTGATCAGCTGGTGGCTAGCTAAGAGGCCAGGATGGAATTTTGTACTAGGATAAGCCCACTAAAGGTATCAAAGGAAACAATTCTAATTGTTTATGGATGCTCCAGAGAACCTTGAGAGCTTAGCTGTGGCACCTCTGACTCGTGTCCACTTGCCCCTCCTGTACCTATCAGCCTTGCTTAGGGCAGGTCTGCACCGTTTTTCAGTTTAGAATTTCTCAGCACCACCCATGGGATAGAGTTTAGATTATGCAGATTTACAAGGGAAATGGATTTGAAGACTTCATTTCAAGATGTTTGAATCCCTTAGATGGTTCAAGGCAGTAACAGAGGATGAGATGGCAGAAGAGAGAGAAAGTGGGGTGGGGTGTTCTGGTGTCAGCCCTGAGGGCCCCTCCCCACCCGAGGTCCCTGTAAGAGGGCAGTGCTGTGCCCACCTCTCCTCGCAAGTCCAGTGAGGAGGCATCCCTGGAAAACAGTGAATGGGACTGGCTAAGAGATTTGCTGTGACGGCCCTGTAGTCATCCTGGGTGCCCTGCTTCCCCACCCTATCCTAGGGGGAGAGCTCCTATCTAACCAAAGGGTCCTGATGGAGCCTTCAGAAGGACCCCTTGGAAAACTTTAAGTTGGGAGATAGCCTCACCCCTGAAAAGTCAGAGCAGCCTGTGGACTGGGGTCTGACTCCCACTGAGAAAACCTAGAGGGAGAAGGCCTGCCCGAGTGCTCTGCCAGGAGCAGCCTCCAGGCTGAGATGCTGTGGAGCCAGGGAGTACGTGCTCAGTCGCTTCATTCATACCCAACCCTGTGTGACCCCCTGACTGTGACCCGCTAGGCCCCCCTGTCCATGCTATTCTCCAGGCAAGAATACTGGAGTGGGTTACCCTGCCCTCTTCCAGGGGATTGTCCCCACCCAAGGATAAAACCCAAATCTCTTATTTCTCCTGCACTGGCAGGTAGGTTCTTTACCACTTGCACCAGAAGCTTCACCAAATCAGCTGGGGCTCTTTGAAAGGCCTCTGTGAGAGGCAAGGAGAGTCCAGAGCCTGTTAACATGGAGACGGATCACACTGGAAATTTCATTCAGGAGCAGGAGACAGACCCACCGAGAAAAAATGTTTCAGGGAACAGACAGGACAAAGATGCCGTTTTGTGGATGTCCTCATGCCTCAGGCTCATTGACACACCACTTCCTTAAGATGGTAATAATAACTTGGGGAGAAAGTCTATCCCTGGGAGGAAAGGACCCTGAGTGAACAGGACCATGGAGGATGGCCTGTCTCACCCTCAGACACCACACGGTGCATTAATTTAGCAGAGGGAGCTCTCCACTAGGACCTGTGTTCTGGAAAGCTCAGAGGAGTCATCTGGGAAGCCCAGCACTAGCCTTATAGCTGCACGTCAGTATTTTCCGGGCTTACATGGCAGCTCAGTAGATAAAGAGTCCACCTACAAAGATCCACCCACTGGTCTAATCCCTGGGCTGCGAAGATCCCCTGGAGAAGGCAATGCCAACCCACTCCAGTATTCTGCCTGGGAAATCCCATGGACAGAGGAGCCTGGTGGGCTACAGTCCATGGGGTCACAAGAGTAGGACATGACTTAGTGACTACACCACCACCACCAGTATCTTCTACTTCTGTGGCCCTTCTATCTCCATGGCATATTTGTTGGGGTAGCCCAGGCACTTTTGCAGCAGCCAGAGGCAACCTCATGGTTGCTGAGGCCTGGAGGAAATAGCCCTGCTTGACAGTGTGTTCTAACCCACCAGGCCAGAAAGGGCTGATTGCATCTCCCCTCGGAAGAATCAGCATAGAACTCTCAACTCTGGGGAATCTGTGTTGGATTCACCTGAGAGTTTTCAAAAATACTCCTACTCTGGCCCAGACCCAGACAATTAAACTCTGATCCATGGAATTGGGGCCCAGGCATTGGGATATGGAAAAGGTCCTGAAGTCATTTCAGCGCTCATCTTAGGTGCAAAAGCCACTGGCAAGAAAGCAATGGGGAGACGACGCCCAAGTTGTCTGATCAGAGGGTGAGCAGGTCCACTGGCTGCTGATGGAATCTGCCTGGGCGGGAGGCTGCTTTCCCAGTCATTTCAAGAAACATTGGCCCCAAGAGCACTGAAAGAGTTCTTTAAATTATGTTTTCAAAACCATAGAGGGTCAAGGTGGCTTCAGACTCCATACGGGGAGCATCTCACTTTCCTGGGGTCAACAATCCCCGAGCCTTCAGAGGTGCCCTGGAGACTTTCCTGGTTCCCTAACATACTGTCCTTTCTTCACCTCTCGTCTTTAACGGTTAGTGCTCTCGTGTCTGCCTATCACTCCTGCCCCTCCCGCACTTCCATCTCTGAGCCCTGCAGTTGGGTCCTGACCACAGGGTCCATGGGGGCCGCTGCTCTTCTTCTCCATCACTTCGTGTTGGTATGCAGCCTGTAGGGGCTCTGTCTGACCACAGAGCCTGAAGATGCTGGAGGCTGTGGTGGGGAAATAAAGTGGAGGATACAGGGTTTCTCCTGGTGGCTTAGGAAACGATTTTCCTTAGAGGGTAAAGAAGCTGCCTGCAATGGAGGACATGCAGGCTGACGCGGGTTCAGTTCTTGGTTTGGGAAGATCCGCTGGAGGAAGAAATGGCAACCCACTCTGGTACTCTTGCCTGGAGAATCGCATGGCCAGAAGATCTTGGCAGGCTACAGTCCATGGGGTCGCAGAGTCGGACATGACTGGGCGACTAAGCACACTGCACACAGGACCTGTCCTTCTAGCGGCACTTGTAAGTGTCCACTTCCTTTCAGTTACCTGGGACCCACATGCACTTCCTGATGGCAGCATACTTGGTTCCCTGTGAAACCTTCTTCCACTTGTGTCCTCGCTGGAGGTCCACGGTTCAGGGACCAGGCCCTCTTGAGTCAGCCAATCAGAAGCTCCCTCCTTTTCTAGAGAACCACGCCCTCTTGAACCAGCCAACCAGACACTCCCACCTGAAACAGGCACAGTGAGAGCGCTGACCACGCTACACAGTCATCCTGCCAAGTCCTGCTCAGGCTGCTCCAGGTGAGAGGGAAGCACGTGGCTCCCACATGGGCTCTGACATCCCAGGTGCCTCTCTCAACTCCCAGGAGCCTTGCAATTTCCTCCTTTGTGGTTCTTTGTTTTGCTTGTGGGTACTTGATTGAAAGGTTTTTTTTCCTTTTTTTTTTTTTTTTTTTTTTTTTTGTATTGGTTGTTTTTTTTTTTTTTTTTTTTTTTTTTTTTTTTTTTTTTTTTTC
>SJYA01002721.1:563188-627293 GCA_006410615.1 Neotragus moschatus | reverse complement strand
CTTTTTTTTTTTTTTTTTTTTTGGTCACTGGTGTTTCTGATTTTCTCTTAGTTTTATTCTATTTATTTTGCTTTTGCCTGAATTATCCAGTATATATTTCTCGAGTTTGTAAGCAAAAACCCTCTCTTAATCAGTTTTCCCTTTAATGTACATGAGAAATCCTGTTCCTTTTATGTGCTGTGTTTTTTATGAATCAACACTCCGGTGTTATTAGGCTAAAAACAAAAAATAAAACTCCGCCTGCACACCAACCACCCACTTCCCATCCCAGATAGGTTTCCAAGTTCCCTTACATTAGTTGATAATGGATGGCATTCACAAGCAGACTCTTCTTCCTGTGTCTGAGGGCAAGTGAGGGGTCCAAAGAGACACTTAAGTCAGTCTTGCACTCACCTAAAGTGTTCGAAATGAGGTTCAGGTTGATATTACTTTCCACCTCACATGTCATTATACATTTCCACGTGTGATGTTCCACGTAAGGAATCTGTACATGCGGGCCTTGGCACCCTGGGAAGCCCCCCAGCAGAGCTGAGGCCCCTGGGTTCCAGCTGTGCTGTGCTCACTAGCATGTGACCTTGAGCAAGTCACTTCACCTGCCAGACTTGGTCTCTTCATCCACAAAGGGAAAGACTGTGAGAGCATGATGCCCAGGGGTCACATGTACTGGTCACAGGAAACAGAGATCACAGAGGCCGGTGTCACGATCACCCAGAACCTGTGCCTCCAGACGGGGCAAGGCCTGGAGACTGCCTCATCATCTTCAGCATCTCTTCAGTCAGCTTCTCTGCTGCCACCATGACTCTCCACTGCCAGAACTTGGCAGCAGCTTCCTCTCGCTCAACTCTGCCCTCATCCAGATGCCTCCTTACAGCAGTCAGTGAGCCTTCTGAAGGTGAATCTAACTACATCAGTCCCTTTCTTTTAGGGTAAAGAGCAAAACCACTGACCTGACCCGACCCCTTCCCGTGTTTTCAGTCTCATCTCCCATCACTCTTGCTTTGGCCAGCTTTCAGTTGCTCCAAAGACTGAAGATTCTCCTTGTCCCAGGACCTTTGCACAAGCTCTTTTCCATAAGTCCCCTTGCCTAGCAGATGTTGATTCCAAGATTTCATTCTCAAAGAATGTTTACTAACCTCTCAAATAAGCCAGATAGCTCTGCCAATGATCCCTGTACTTGCCTGCAGTGTCCTTATCATGTCATTAATTATGCATTTAGATATATGTTTATTTGAAAGGCATTACTCCCCTCACTGTTTTCCTCATCACTACAACCTCAGCACTTAGCACAGTGCCCAGTACATGGTGGACAGACAGTAAATGCGCTGCTTGGGGACTTCTCTGGTGGTCCAGTGGCTAAGAATCTGCCTTCCAATGCAGGGCCATGAGTTCCTTTCCTGGTTGTGAACTAAGATCCCAAAAGATGCGAGACAACTAAGCCCATACCTCATAACTAGCAAGGCCCATGCACTGCAGCAAAGACTCAGTACAGCCTTTAAAAAAAAAAAAAAAATACTGCTTAAATGATCACAGGAGTACAACTGGGATATCTAAACATTTCCCTTCTGTTTCCTGCTCTGTGAACTTTGGGTCGGATGCATATCACCACCTAGGCCAATGTCCAGCTATCTAGATCAACTTCTTCCTTATTCTTACAGAGTGCACTCTTGGGAAATGCTATCATAAATTAAAATGAAACTTACCATCAGTAGTACCTGGGGTTTTATAGATCTACTGCTTTTTTACTCAACAGTGAACAATGCCCAGATTTAGCTTGAATCCAAGGAAAAAACTATGTTAGCAGAATTTCAGTGGTTCTAAGGCCAGCCCCTCCTTGAGACATCTATTTTTCCTGGTCCCTTGGGCCTCCACATTTTCCACAATAGAGGGTCTCCAGAGCTGCTGGACCCATCATGAGAAGGTGTACCCCCATTGCAGAAGGTGTCCCCCCATTGCATCCTACCCTGCTTCACTGATGTGGAATTCCTTCCAGAAACACTGGAGCCCCTTCTCTGAACAGCTTGAGTACCTCCTCCCCAATAGCTCCTGCTGGCTCAGTATGAACTGTGACATGCCTTTCTTCCTTCCTCTAGGTAGCTTTGATTACAATCACAGACTTACACACTGTCTACACCGTTGGCTTCTACAAGCCTATCCCATAGAGCAACAATTTCCTTGAATGTCACGAATGATCAGCAACATCAGAGGACAAACCAGCCCTGGGTTCAGTGGAAGGTGAGATTACTTCCTGAAGCTCAATGGAGCCCAAGGTCTCACCTAGCTGTGGGATGCAGGTGCTATAGTGACTGAAGCCACCAGACTTGGGAGCCAGGCAGACCTGGAGTTTATTTCCTCCATCTCTCCTTGTGAACTTGGGCATATGATGCTTCTGTGGCCTCACGCTCATCATCCATAAAATGAGAATCTCACAGGACTGGAAAAGGTCAGTTTTCATTCCAGCCCCAAAGAAAGGCAATGCCAAAGAATGCTCTAACTACCACACAATTGCACCCATCTCACATGCTAGCAAAGTAATTCTCAAAATTCTCCAATCCAGGTTTCAACAGTATGTGAACTGTGAACTTCCAGATGTTCAAGTTGGATTTAGAAAAGGCAGAGGAACCAGAGNATGCTAAAGCTGAAACTCCAGTACTTTGGCCACCTCATGCGAAGAGTTGACTCAGTGGAAAAGAGTCTGATCCTGGGAGGGATTGAGGGCAAGAGGAGAAGGGGATGACAGAGGATGAGATGGCTGGATGGCATCACTGACTGGATGGACGTGAATCTGAGTGAACTCCAGGAGGCCTTGTGTGCTGTGATTCATGGGGTCGCAAAGAGTCGGACATGACTGAGCAACTGAACTGAACTGAACTTTAAGAAACCCTGAATATCCATTGGAAGAACTGATACTGAAGCAGAAGCTCCAGTCCTTTGGCTGCCTGATGCAAAAAGCCAGCTCATTGGAAAAGATGTTAATGCTGGGAAAGATTGAAGGCAAAAGGTGAAGAGGGCAGTAGAAGATAAGATGGTTGGGCGGGATCATCAACTCAATGGATATGAGTTTGAGCAGACTCTGGGAGATAGTGCAGGACAGAGGAGACTGGCGTGCTATAGTCCCTGGGGTTGCAAGTCTCTTCACTTCAGTGGCTCAGTCATGTCCAGCTCTTCATGACCCCATGGGCTGCAGCACACCAGGCTTCCCTGTCCATCACCAACTCCTGGAGCTTGCTCAAACTCAAGTCCACCAAGTTGGTGATGGCATCTCATCCTCTGTCATCTGCTTCTCCTCCTGCCCTCAATCTTTCCCAGCATCAGGTTCTTTTACAATGAGTCAGTTCTTCACATCAGGTTGCCAGCGTATTGGAGCTTCAGCTTCAGCATCAGTCCTTCCAATGAATATTCAGGACTGCTTTCCTTTACATTGATGGGGTTGATCTCCTTGCACTCCAGGGGACTCTCAAGAGTCTTCTCTGACACCACAGTTGAAAAGCATCTGTTCTTTGGTACTCAGCTTTCTTTAAAGACCAACTCTCACATCCATATTTGACTACTGGAAAAACCATAGCTTTGCTCCTTTTCTTCCAAGGAGCAAGTGTCTTTTAATTTCATGGCTGTAGTCACCATCTGCAGTGACTATGGACAAATAAAGTCTGTCACCTTTTCCATTGTTTTCCCGTCTATTTGCCATGAAGTGATAGGACCAGATGCCATGATCTTGGCTTTTTGAATGTTGAGTTTTAAGCCAACTTTTTCACTCTCCTCTTTCACTTTCATCAAGAGGCTCTTTAGTTCCTCTTGGCTTTCTTTCTGAGATTGCAAAGATTCAGACAACTCAACAGCAGCAGACTTTCCCTGAAGTCTCAGAACTGATCATCCATTCCTTGACTGGGAGATGCTACATTCCCTGAAACTGGAGGGAGGGTGCCAGCTCACCACGCATGTGGAGTTCACGTCTGAATCATCCCCAGACTACTACTCTTCTCCCCACACACTGTGGGGCATGAAGTCTCCACAATGAGATGCTCTCTTAATCTAAAACCAAGTCATCAGGACCACGTGCTTTCAACTCCTACATTTCTTCCCAAGTTTTCAGCCGGTCTTTGAATCACATTGGCTTTCTGCAGGGAGCAATAAACAGAAAGTGGCCAAAGGTTTTGTAATATCTTCTTTAATGTTTCTGCATAATACTTCTCTTCAATCAGTGAGCTTGATACTTAATTATTCCCCTTAGGAAACCCTCTATGAATGTCTGAAATCTGAGGACAGCATTCTGGGTTTTGATACTGAGGAAGAAGGAACAGAGCATCCCGGAATTGCCTGTTTCAGAAACAGTACTCCAAGTGGTTTCTACATGTTGAATTGAAAAAATATAAAGGGCAGGGCAGGTCTTTCTGACTCTATACGAAGGAGGAAAAGAATACCATGTTTCTTTTTCTTTCTAAGAATGCATAAGCTTCTCACTTGTCTCCCTCTGATGAAGAGGTAAGCCTAGCACTGTCTTGAGGAGGCCAGTAGACATCAAAACCAGTAACAACACCAGCCACGTGGGCTGGCACCTGTCAGATGGCATGTCAGCTAACACCTCTGATATCCCACCTCCATTATTTCCAAAGTTTTCATTTTCCTAATACACTGCCAATTTAAAAGGTGCCAATTTTGACAACCTTCTTGCTCTTTTTAAAAGAAGGCTAGGATTGGAAAGGAGACAAAGTTGAAGGAGATTCATCTGTGACTTGTAGAGATGATCTCATTTGAGTTTCACAAGATGAACTATCCAGTTACAGATGGAAGTAGGTTTGGTTCAGAGTTCACCATAATTGCCTTAGAAAAAGAACTCAGGACAAATGGGAAGAAAGGACAATGATGGGCTAAATTAAAAAAACAGACAGTAAATCTATGAGTGTGGCCATAATGATATATATATAAGAATGGCCTCTGTGATGGCGCAGAGTTTCAAGAAGAAACCACCTCTAGTGATGAGCATAAGGGGAAACAGAAGATTTTAGGCAAGACATTTAATTTCCTTGCCCCTCAGTTTCCTTCTATGTCAAGTCCAGGTAGTCATCAGTCAGTTCAGTCGTTTAGTCATGTCCAACTTTGCGACCCCATGAATCACAGCACGCCAGGCCTCCCTGTTCATCACCAACTCCTGGAGTTCACTCAGATTCACGTCCACTGAGTCAGTGATGCCCTCCAGCCATCTCATCCTCTGTCGTCCCCTTCTCCTCTTGCCCCCAATCCCTCACAGCATCAGAGTCTTTTCCAGTGAGTCAACTCTTTGCATGAGCTGGCCAAAGTACTGGAGCTTCAGCTTTAGCATCATTCCTTCCAAAGAAATCCCAGGGCCAATCTCCTTCAGAATGGACTGGTTGGATCTCCTTGCAGTCCAAGGGACTCTCAAGAGTCTTCTCCAACACCACAGTTCAAAAGCACCAATTTTTCGGCGCTCAGCCTTCTTCACAGTCCAACTCTCACATCCATACATGACCACTGGGAAAACCATAGCCTTAACTAGATGGACCTTTGTTGGCAAAGTAATGTCTCTGCTTTTGAATATGCTATCTAGGTTGGTCATAACTTTTCTNATGTCCAACTTTGCGACCCCATGAATCACAGCACGCCAGGCCTCCCTGTTCATCACCAACTCCTGGAGTTCACTCAGATTCACGTCCACTGAGTCAGTGATGCCCTCCAGCCATCTCATCCTCTGTCGTCCCCTTCTCCTCTTGCCCCCAATCCCTCACAGCATCAGAGTCTTTTCCAGTGAGTCAACTCTTTGCATGAGCTGGCCAAAGTACTGGAGCTTCAGCTTTAGCATCATTCCTTCCAAAGAAATCCCAGGGCCAATCTCCTTCAGAATGGACTGGTTGGATCTCCTTGCAGTCCAAGGGACTCTCAAGAGTCTTCTCCAACACCACAGTTCAAAAGCACCAATTTTTCGGCGCTCAGCCTTCTTCACAGTCCAACTCTCACATCCATACATGACCACTGGGAAAACCATAGCCTTAACTAGATGGACCTTTGTTGGCAAAGTAATGTCTCTGCTTTTGAATATGCTATCTAGGTTGGTCATAACTTTTCTTCCAAAGAGTAAGCATCTTTTAATTTCATGGCTGCAGTGACCATCTGCAGTGATTTTGGAGCCCCCCAAAATAAAGTCTGACACTGTTTCCACTGTTTCCCCATCTATTTCCCATGAAGTGATGGGACCAGATGCCATGATCTTCGTTTTCTGAATGTTGAGCTTTAGGCCAACTTTTTCACTCTCCACTTTCACTTTCATCAAGAGGCTCTTTAGTTCTTCTTCACTTGCTGCCCATAAGGGTGGTGTCATCTCCATATCTGAGGCTATTGATATTTTTCCTGGCAATCTTGATTCCAGTTTGTGCTTCTTCCAGCCCAGCGTTTCTCATGATGTACTCTGCATGTAAGTTAAATTTATTTAGGTTAATTAAAATTTGAAAGTGCTTTTAAAATTGTGTAGTGCGCACACTGTTAGTTGCTCAGTCATGACTCTTTATGACCCCATGGGCCCTGTCAGCCTCCTCTGTCCATGGGATTTCCCAGGGAAGAATACTAAAGTGGGTTGCCATTCCCTTCTCCAGGGGAATCTTCCCAACCCAGGGGTTGAACCTGCACTGCAGGCAGATTCTTTACCGCCTGAGCTGTTTTCCCCATTTAGGTTGTTACAGAGTGCTGCGCAGAGTTTGCTGTGCTGCGCAATAGGCCCTTGTTGGTTATTTTATAGACAGTAGAGTGTCTATGTTGGGCTTCCCCAGTGGCTCAGTGGTAAAGCATCTGCCTGCAATGCAGAAGATGCACGTTCAGTCCTGGAGTCAGGAAGATCCCCTGGAGAAGGAAAGGGCAACCCACTCCAATACTCTTGCCTGGGAAATCCCATGGACAGAGAGCCCGAGGGGGTTCATGAAGTCACAAAGAGTGACACAATTGAGTGTGCTTTAGTTCTTAGTGTGAACTCGCTAAGGATCTCATCATGAAAAATCCCAGGACTGAGTTTTCTCCAAGTTAGAATCTTCACTTAAAGTCTACAGTGGGAGACTGCATCCTGCCTCTTCTATGCCCCGTTCTCACAACATCCTACACCTTTGGGTGCTTCAGGGAGAGTGCACGAATGGTAGCAGAAAACTCACACTCAGCAGACAGGTCGTAGCCCAGGTAGGGAGTGCTGCTCAGAACTGTGGCCAGTAGAGATTGTGGCACATGAGGGCAGGAGGCGCCCTACCTCCTGTCGGTGTGACTGACACACACATATGTACACACACACACACACTTTGCTGTATACCCTAAACTAAAACAGCATTGTTAATCAATTATACTGCAATACACAATAAAAATTAAAGAAAGAAAGGTACCACCCCAGATTCTGGATGATCTACCCTCAGAAAATCAAGGGAATCCAAATAAGGTGGATCCTTCCTGAAGACTCAGCTTTGCTTCGTGCAGAGACCTCACCCCTTAACCAAAAACCTGACTCAGAGAAGAGTTCAAAACAGCCAAAGAGCAGAGCTTCCAGCTTCCATCTCCTTTCTATGTCTGCTCAGTTTCTTTGGAGCCATTTCTTGTATTTACACCCTCTGTTTTACATCCTTTGGAAAGACAGAACGAAATCTCCACCTGTTCTAATACACAAAACATGACAGATGACCAAAAGTGTGAAAGCCCAAACCATATGAAAAACTGCCTAAAAGATGAGAAGCCCATTTGGAGGGAAAATATGTGGGTTGCTAGTGGGAGTTTCTCACTCTTCAGCTTTTTACACAGGCTTTTTGCAAAGGGGAAAAGGTTATCAGGAGGTGAAGCGGGGTGATCTAGCCAAGAGTTCTTTAAAACGTTTTAAAAGTTAGATTGCTATTAATCTATGGAAATGTCACTTGCAAATATTTAAAATCCCCTACAAAATAACCTCCAATTTAAGCTGGTTGGAAAACATGAGAAGCAAGGCCAAACCAATCACAGAAAAGGAAAGATGACAGACCCTGATGGCCGGAAGGGCGAGGAGGAGAATGGTGATCACGGGGGTTGGCGGTTCGGAGGAAGAAGCAGAAACGGTCCTTGGAATCTCAGTTTTCATCACTAGATCAGTGTGAACAGCTGCAGTGGAGGCTTTGAAGTACATCCCCAAAGCTCTGAAACCCTCGTTTCTTGGTGGCAGTCTTCACAGAACTGTTCTTGCACAAAAGGCTGAAACTCATTGTCACCATAAATACAGGTTTATTAGTATCTTTGATGATGTCACAAAATAGAGAAGTAGTTTAAGATTTTGCATGGTGGGATGCATGCAACTAGAGATGATCAAACTAAGTGAAGTCAGACAGAAAATGAGCTACAAGAAAGACCCAAGACAGATAATACTATATGGTATCACTTATATGTGAAATCTGAACTATGACACAAATGAACATATCTATGAAGCAGAAACAGACTCACAGACATAGAGAACAGACTTGCGGCTGCCAGCTGGGAAGACAGGTAGGGGATGCATGGACTAGGAGTTTAGGATTAGCGGAGGCAAACTGCTACAGATAGATGGACAGACAACAAGGGCCTGCTCTGTAGCACAGAAGATTGTACTCATTGTGACAGGATAATGGAAAAATATTTTAATAATATGTGTGTGTAGCTGAATCACTTTGTGGTACAGCAGAAATTGACACAACACTGTAAATTAACTATACTTCAATTTAAAAAAATTTTTTTAATGTATCATGGTGAACAAATTCCTGAAAAGTATTTCTAATTGGTTTCATTTGTTTCAGTTTTGGGGTCAAGTTTATCATTTATTCATCAAAGGGAATTAGGGACCCACAAATGCAGAAGTCTATACAAAACTCACTGGAGTTCTTCAACCTGTTTCTGTATGATTTGCTTTGTTGGCTTTTCTGAAATGGATCCTTAATTGAGACTGATGGGCCACTATGTTGCTAAAGGTGGCATTTTTAGACAAAAACAAGACGNACCCACAAATGCAGAAGTCTATACAAAACTCACTGGAGTTCTTCAACCTGTTTCTGTATGATTTGCTTTGTTGGCTTTTCTGAAATGGATCCTTAATTGAGACTGATGGGCCACTATGTTGCTAAAGGTGGCATTTTTAGACAAAAACAAGACGTCCCAAATGAAAATCTTTGCCAAGCATTGTTTCTTTAATCGAGAAGAGAAGTCAACATATAATGGCAGAATAAAGTCAGATCATATACCAAAAATGTAATAAATTGAAAAAAGGAAAAGGAAAAACATGGTATATATGAGTATAATTTGTCTAAGTGCCAATGAGATACATGGTAATATATATATAAAGCTTAGGCAAAGGACTTCATATCATGTTTTGAAAACAGCGTGGTATTTCCCAGTAATTTACACAGCTCCTAAAATCTAAGAAAACTCACTGTGAACCAAAACAATATAATTTGAAATATCAAATAAAAAGATAATTGAGAAAAATATTTGCAACATATAATAGACCTATAGATCAATTAAAAATGAATAGCACACTAATAAAAAATGGTTAAAGGAATTACATAGGAAGTTCACAATGGATGAAATATAAATGGTCAATAAACACACCAAAAATTTCAATGTATGTAAAATAAGCAAGAACTTTTTTTTTTTTAATGTCTCACTGATGGTCAACGGAATGGAAGAGAAAACCAATTTAGAAGCTCGTTTTTCATAAGAATCTAGTATCAAATAAAAATGGCATTTTAAATCAGTAGGGAGTCCAATAGCCAAGAAATTGTGGTCATTTGAGGGGGAAGTAGTTATACTCCTTGAGTCACACAATTTTGCACACCATTTCCAAAAATAATTTTCAGATGCCTTAGAGATGTTGATTTTTAAGAAACATCAGAAAACTAGTAGAAAATTCCGTGGAAGAGTATTTGTGTCATCTTTGAATGGGAAAGGACTTACTTTAACATGATCCTATGAATAAAAATTTCAAAATTTAAAGTTTAAAAAGGAATTAAAATGACAGCACAGTGAAAGAGGGTTTAATGAAAAACGTAGTTGACAAGTTGATTGAATTGCTCACTTACCACAGGTACTAAAATTGGAATCACTGAGAAAGATATCAGAAGGAAGGGTTCAAAGCCTCCCTCCGGCAAGGTGGAAACAGCAGCCAGGCCTCCCACCCCGTCTGCATGGTGTGTCCAGAGCCCCAGACTGGAAGGAGACCGGAAATCCCGAACTCACAGGGGAAGCCACTGCAGCCCAGAGACAGCAGAGGCCCTGTTGCTGGTCGGACGCAAGCACTTCTCAGTTTCTGCTTTTCCCGATGAGCGTTCACAGGAGTTGAGACAGTCCTGAGAACCATTCTTTTCCTTCTGCCACTGGATCTCCTGGAACACTCATCAGCAGATTCTGGCTTTTGGTTAAATTTCGTAAGGAAATTAGGCATACCCAGAAGCAAGGTATAACTGATAACCCATTGTAACTTTATTGACATCGAAAGTACCTGCATTTTCATCCACAGCATCTCACAGCAAAGGAGACTTGCTTTATGAGCCCCAATCATCCCTAAGGACCCAGATGAGGTGTAGGTCACAATTTCCAATGTGTACGTGTTGGGGCGACTGTCTCCCCACACGTCCCAGCCACTTTCTGCCCCCAGCGGGGTGTCCTACCACTCATGTCAGTCCTCACACCTCTACTCAGAAGTGGCAGTCGATCCCATACGGTAAGAAGTCTGACCCACTGGCTATAGATCAGAGCTTCCAACAACCCCCTTGGAGGCTTGGATTCAATTAACTTGCTAGAGCAGCTCACAGAACTGAAGGGCTTCCCAGGTGGTGCAAGATAAATAATGTGCCTGCCAATGCAGGAGACAAGAAAGATGAGGGTTTGATCCCTGGGTCAGGAAAATCCCCTGGAGGAGAAAATAGCAACCCATTCCAGTATTCTTGCCTGGGGAATCCCATGGACAGAGGAGCCTGACAAGCTACAGTCCACGGGATCTCAGAGAGTTGGACACAACTGAGTCAATGAGCCCAATGAATAAATTCATTGGATGAAGTCATTGGCCACTGGTGACTGAACTCAATCTCTAGCCCCTCTTGGCTCCACCGAGGCTTGTGGGGAGTGGGGCTGATGAACTTTGTAATCGCCTATTTGGTTCCAGTTCCCCACCCCGCTTAGGTGAGGGCCAAAAGTCACTTCATTAACATAACAAAAGACACCTTCTTCACTCTTATCGTTTAGGAAATTCCAAGGGTTTTAGGAGGTCTGTGCCAGGAAAAAAGGGACAAAAACCAAGTGTGTATTCCCTTTCCTAAATCGCAGTAGGACAGAGTGTATCTCGCAGGGTTCAGAATGACTGCACACTCTCAGATGGTTTTGTCTCCCAGAGCTCCCAGGCTGTACCCCATCCCTCGATGCTTCAGGATCTGACCAGTTTGGCCACACTGGGGGAACCTCTGCATTTCCCTTTCCCAGCCAGCTTTACCTCTTTTCTGCAAGGATGTAATCACACCATTGAGAAAAAGCAGGTGAGAAGCCAGCCTGCCCTGGACTGGGGTAAGCTGTAAATTGCAGCGGTGATTTGGCAAGAAAACACATCAGTGAGAACGTCTGGGCTGTTCTAATCCTAGCCAGAAGGGCTGATGGGTGATGGCCACCCCGGGGCCCACTCAGCCAAGCTGGGTGCAGCGTCTGCTGTTTCTCCGCCCACCTTAATGTCACTGGCCTCATTTTGCTTCCCCACCTACATTTACTGACATTGCACAGAAACGCCAGGACTCTGAAAGTGAGTGGAATGTGCCTCTCTGCTATGGGACCAAACATTGTCAGGCACTAACTTTAATCCTGAAAAATCACTATAGCACCATTTACACTTGTTGGTATGATGGTGAAATCCCTGTGCTTATGGTCACTGCCAAAATCCCCCATGGGAGCTGACCTCTTTCAGAGACAGTCAGCAAAGTGCAACAATTTAAACCCCAATTATTCCACCAAGAAGCAAGGACTCTGGAGTGGTATTTGGCTGTTCAATCGCTAGGTAATGTCCGACTCTTTGCAACCCCGTGGACTGCAGCATGCCAGGCTTCCCTGTCCTTCACTATCTTTTGAGTTTGCTCAAACTCAAGTCCATTGAGTCATTGATGTTATCTAACTGTCTTATCCTCTGCCGCCCCCTTCTCTGGAGGCTGTCTACCAACTCCCACCCTTCACCGACGGAGGATTATACCTGGGAATTTGACTCTTTGGAGAACCTCCAGGGCTTGGGATCATGCCCTCACCTACGGCAGAGATGATAGAAGTGTGGGAATTTTCTGCAGCTGATTCTGAGGGCGTCAAGGCTATATGAATTAGCCACTGACAGTGTCTGCTGGATAATATGGGAGAGAAAAAAGGAAACAGGCAGGGACAACAAGAAATAAGGTCTGACCTCATCCCAAGTTTAGAAGAATATCTATATACCCCTGGGCTTCCCTGGTGGCTCAGACAGTAAAGAATCTGCCTGCAATGCTGGAAACCTGAGTTCGATCCCTGGGTTGGGAAGATCCCCTGGAGACGGGGACAGCTACCCACTCCAGTATTCTTGCCTGGAGAATCCCATGGACAGTGGAAACTGGCAGGCTACAGTCATGTGGTCGCAAAGAGCTGGACACGACTGAGCAACTTTCACTTTCATACACCCCTAGAAGAACTTAAAATTCATCCATTTCATGTAGACAACAGATTGATGTTTGCCAGGGAGAGAAGGAATTGAGGGAGGGGTGGAGTGGGAAGTTGGGGTTAGCAGATGTAAACTTTTATATACAGAATGGATAAGCAACAAGGTCCTACTATATAGCATAGGGCATAATTCAGTATCCTATGATAAACCAAAATGGAAAAAGACTATGAAAAAAAATGTTTATGTGTATATCACTGAGTCATTTTGCTGTACAGCAGAAATTAATGCAATATTGTAAATCAACTATATTTAATTTTAAAAATCACAAAAAATAAAATTTGTCCATTTAATTACAGCTCATTGAAAGCCTACTATAATCCCCACACTGGGAGGATAGAAATGAGCAGAATTGTCATTGGCCTCATGAAGTTTACTTTCTAGAACAAGTAAGCGCTAAACAAATGATGCCATCCAGAGAGTCAGAGGCTAGAGAAGGGAGATGAGCGTGAGCTGAGCTGAGCAGGATGGCTTCCTGGAGGAGGTGGGCTTGCTGCCCTCCTTGAATAGGATTGAAGAGGACTAGACAGTGAAGGAAGCATGGGAACTGATTGTTCCCCTAAGTGACAGCTTAGGGTGCCTCTCCCATGTCTCCACATGGGAATCTAGCCCCTCCTGGGTCCTGGCTGTCCCTGTGAGGTTTCTCTGACGTTCTCCACGTGAGGTCTGTGGTCAGGTCCTGGGGATGACTGATACTGCCTCTATGGGCCCCAGTCCTGGTGCTTCCAAGTTCTTCCTGCTTGATGGCAGGAAGATTGATCTGATTTGTGGATAGAGGGCTGGATGTGGGACTTTGAACCCACTTTGCTTAGTGTTTATGTTGAGAAGTGACATTTCAGACATGAGAAAAACCTCCAGCTAGTCCCGAACTGGCAAGGAGAACCTACAGCAGCCTGCCAGGCTACCTCTTGCTGTCATTTATAGATGCTCAGAACCTCATATGGAGATTAAATATGGAGTGATTTGGTACCCACGACACATCTGTGTCTGCCACTTCTTTTTTGGGCAGTGTGCTGAAGTTTCTGGTGCTGCCACATTGCTTTTTCTCAAAGTCACCAGCATGTTCCTGTCGACCCCGAAGGTGCGAGACCCAGGCTTGTCAAACCAGCTTCTAAAGGTGACACCCACCCATCCTGCCTTGTCACTCTTAGCTGCTGTGATTGCCTGTCGCACAGACTCTTTAGCACCCAGAAAACCTCATGAGATACCCACCCCCTCTACCCCTGGTCTGGCCTCAGAGGAGAGGGGAGGCTTGTCCTGGGGATGGCAGAGCACAGCTGGCCTGCTTGGGAGAGATGGATGGTAGCCCTGGGCACCACTGGCTGCTTGGCCAAACCATAGCAGCAGCATCCTACTAATCTCTCCGTCTCCTTTCTCAGCTCCTTCTGGATAAATCTGAATCCTTCCTGGCCAGGACCTACGAGCCTGGCCCCCACCTCTATAGTCTATAGTCTCCCCTTGGACCACTGCCCCGCCCCTCATTCTGCTCCAGCCGCTCCTCCATCAAACCAGGACGTTCCTGCCCAGACACTGTGCACTTTCTGGTCCCTCTGCCTGGAACACTCTTCCCTAGATGCCTGCACAGCTCACTCACTCCCTGCTTCATCCAAGTCTCTGTTCCAATATCATCTCATCCAAAAGTCTCCCTTGCATGTACTTGAGCTCAGTCACTTCAGTTGTATCTGATTCTTTGGGACTCCATGGACCGTACGTAGCCCCTAGGCGCCTCTGTCCATGGGATTCTCCAAGCAAGAACACTGGAGTGTATTGCTATGCCCTCCTCCATGGGATCTTCCCAAACTAGGGATCCAACACACGTTTCTTATGTTTCTTGCATTGGCGGCTGGGCTCTTTACCACTAGCGCCCCCTGGGAAGCCTCTGGTATCCCTTGAGCCCCTGTAATCTTCAGCCCCTCCCCCTGCACTCCATCTCCTTGAAGCCCCCAGACTCTATCCCGTGTTCTCTCCAGCATTATCATGCGCTACTTGCTGCTTGTTTGTCTCCCTCAGGGGCTTTGCCACTTCCACTCACTGTTCTGTCATCAGTAAACAGAACAGGGCTTGTCACAAAGTAGACCACCAATAAATATTTGCCAATGATTAAAACAATAGGAATTTAGTGAGTGCGTGCACATGAAAGGGACTAAACCTAGAGACATGACAACCTGAATATTAAATATTTGCAAATTTACCCATACAGACATCTCCCCCAAGGCTTTACTCCAATAGAATTTTCAAGCAATCCTGACAAAGGCAATTAATTGTCTATTGAACCTTCTAGAGAAAATGATCAATCTTATTAATATTTAGGGAACTGTCAATTAAAACAGTAATAAGATTTCCAACTCTTTTAGTCACCACGGCTGGGACAGCTGGCACTGCAGTAGGAAGTGGCCAGGGCAAGATTTACTCCTCTGGCTAGAGTGTGCGTGCACTCAGCTTCTGAATATGCAGCTTTTGAAATGTTATATCCAAAGATTACTTATTCAAATGGGATCTCTTTTTTTTCCCAAACAAAAGAACAGGGTAAATAAGATACTTAGAATACAAACCAATTTTTAGTTAAGGAATTCTACAATCTGGAAATTTGGATCCCCAAATATTACCTCTAGGGAGCAAGATTTCGAGTCACTTTATTTATTTTCCTTTTACTTCCCTGTGTTTTCTAAATGTTTTGTAAGGAATTTGGATGGATTTTTTACTTTTTTTTATTATACATGCATTACATGGTAAATTGAAAAATACTAATAAGCAAATATAGAGAAGAATAAATAAAAATCATCTCTATTATTAGTAGTAATAACATCATGATCATAATATTTAATTTTAATAATAAACAGTAATACATTTTCTTGATGCTGGAACATGCCCAGCTTCTACAATCTAGACTTCTGACTGTACTAAAACAAATCAGCTGTTTTCAGACTTTTCCCTATATTTTGTAAAAATGGAGACTTCAAGGGCCAAAAGCACAGAGGAACATCTGTAAGAGGAATTACTTCTTTTATCATGAGATTGTCTCTCTACAAGGTGGATTTATAAAAGCTGAGTCACAGAATCTTTTGGTGAGTGTTACAATAAAAGAATAACCCATTTCTATCTTCTTTGGGGCTAGACTGTGGGAATTTTGTCACGTGACAGTCAAAACGGTCAAACAAATAAGGACCTGGTAATTGAGCAGTGTCTTAAACTAATATTTCCCTAAGACATTCCCTAATGTGAGGGCTACAAAATTAAACACTAAACACACAAGTACCATAGCCTTTTCTGTGATAACCATAATTGAAAATACATAAAATCCATAAAGGAAATACAATTGAAGACATTATTCCAGTTATAGTAGCGTCAAATAAGACAACATAGCAGAGCAGTCTATTCTAAATATGTCCAATCTCTAGGCATGAAATCTAAACATCTGCAGAGAGGGACTTGGCTGGTAGTCTTGTAGTTAAGACTTCCCTCCCAATGCAGGGATTGTGGATTTGATTCCTGGTAGGGGAGCTGAGATCCCACATGCCTCCTGGTCAAACATCCGAAACATAAAACAGGAGCAATATTGTAACAAATCCAAGACTTTAAAGATGATCCACCTGAAAAAAAAAAATCTAAAAAAGTAAAATAAAAATCTGCAGAGAGACACAACAGAAGTCTTAAATAAATGGAAAGATCATGATAATTTTGGATACTGTAGCAAACAATACTTTCCAAAATGCCTATTACACGATTTCTCTTCTCCCATGATCTTTCTTCAATGATGCTTTAAAACCCCTTCCACTGAGATGAGAAACCTTGGTTTCTTTGCCTTGAATCTAGGGGCACCTATCTGGTGGTAGCAATGAGAGTCTGTGACCTCAGAGATGAGGTCATAGAGGGCACACCAGCTCAACCCCTTTGTCCGGTGCATTAAGTGGTGTGGGCATCCCCTCCAGCCATTGAGACGAGACGCTCAGGAGTCAGGCTTAGATTCTTTCCTCCCTCACCCTTACCTCTGCTTCCACCAGCCCAGCGTCGAGTCCTGCCAGCTCTGTCTCCAAAATGCAACTCCCGTTCCTCCATCCGTAGCATCACCTGCACTGAAGTCACCTTCATCCAAACCACTCCTCCTCACTAAGCCTACTAGTCTCATTTTTCCTCCTGCTGACTCTAAACCACTGTTGACACATCGGTGAGAATAACCTTCATAGATACAAAGCACATCAATTTCATCCTGTTTAAACAGCCCAATGAGTTTCCATGCAGTTTGAGTTCCATCGTAGTAATCTTAGAAGTGATCCAGAAGGCCCCCTGTGAGCAACCCTTCCCCAAGCGCCAGCCATGTTCCTCTCTGACCCATCCTGCTCCACCCTCCGCTGCCCAGCTCTCTGGGCACACCGGACACCCACCTAGCACAAGACCCCCCTCTCTCATGCTATTTCTTTTATACAGATCACCTCTCACTCCTCAGCTGCATTCCAAATCCTGCCCATTTTTCGTATCTGTGCTGAAATATACAGAGGAGCCTGGCAGGCTACAGTCCATGGGTCTGTAAAGAGATGGACACAACTGAAGCGACTTAGCATGCAGGTAGTTGAAATGTTGCCTCCGGGAAGAAGCTTTCTCTACCCCCTAAACTAAATGAATATCCTGCACTGGATCTGCACATAGATGGACCACTCTATGTTCACACCATCCTCTTTCTACTTGGAGAGCACAGACATGCTAACTGCTTTGCTGACTCCCTTGAAGCTAAGGTTCTGGATGCTGGCATGGTTCTAGTGGGCAGTGTCTACTGATACCGTCATGAGAGCATGAGGTTTCTCTGTACCATCTCAGTGTCCAAATTCCTGACAATGAAGAGGGAGAGGGTATAGTGACAGTAGGGGTCATGGTGGTCTCTTGATTTGGTCTCCTAAATCATGGATCATGGCCTTGGGTATCCACAAGGCAGCTTCCTGGCAGTTCAGAGGCAGTTTCACTGGATACCTAGGTGGGCAGCAGTGAGTTCTTGGTTTTGGTGACATTCCATGGTGGTGGCCCACTGGGGACAGTTCTTCAGTGTTCTGGGAGACACTCTTGAATACCCAGAATCCAACTGCTCCTTCAACTCTTCCAATGATTTCTACAAAGATCCAATTTTTTTTATTAATCTACATCCAGCTTACTTCTGCTTTATTGATTACGCCAAAGCCTTTGACTGTGTGGATCACAACGAACTGTGGAAAATTCTTCAAGAGATGGGAACATCAGAATACCTGACCTGCCTCTTGANGTGGGAAATGAATCATCAGTCTATATTCGGTTTATTATCTTTATTTATTAAATTAAAAAATAAAATAAAATAAACTCGGTTGAAAGTGAAAGAGGAGAGTGAAAAAGTTGGCTTAAAACCCAACATTCAGAAAACTAAGATCATGGCATCTGGTCCCATCACTTCATGGAAAATAGATGGAGACAATGGAAACAGTGACAGATTTAATTTGGGGGCTCCAAAATCACTGCAGATGGTGACTGCAGCCATGAAATAAAAGATGTTTGCTCCTTGGAAGGAAAGCTATGACCCACCTAGACAGCATATTAAAAATCAGAGACATTACCACCAAAGGTCCATCTAGTCTTTCCAGTAGGCATGTATGGATGTGAGAGTTGGACTATAAAGAAAGCTGAGCACCAAAATATTGATGCTTTTGAACTGTGGTGTTGGAGAAGACTCTTGAGAGTCCCTTGGACAGAAAGGAGATCCAACCAGTCCATCCTAAAGGAAATCAGTCCTAAATATTCATTGGAAGGTCTGATGCTGAAGCTGAAACTCCAATACTTTGGCCACCTGATGCAAAGAACCGACTCACTGGAAAAACCCTGATGCTGGGAAAGATGGAAGGCAGGAGGAGAAAGGGACAACAGAGGATGAGACGGCATCACCGACACAATGAATGTGAGTTGTAGTAGGCTCTGGGAGTTGGTGATGGACAGGGAGCCTGGTGTGCTGCAGTCCATGGGATCACAAAGATTAGGACATGACTGAGTGACTGAACTGAACTGATGTGTAGTTTACCACAATAAAAAGGGGGTAAAGAAAAAAGTTAAAATAATAAAAAACTAATTTTAAAGCAGAAACTTCATAAATGAATTCTCTTCAAATCTGATCCAACCTAGTGCCCTCCTGATCAAGAGACCTGGGCTCACTGGAAAAGGACAACCAATGTAGCAACCCTGACAACTCCAGTTATGCTATCATTAAATAAAAAGGCTTATCTAGGTTTGTTGGTTCTAAGTGTAAGATCTGCAAGTTCTCAGGTCAGAAGGAAACTTTGATGTTGGACCGAAGAGTCCAACCTCAAGTGTGAGATTTGAAAGAAAGAAGGAGTTACTTCACCCTTCCATTCAATCAGTGGGCTGTTTTTTATTGGGTCTGAATGCTACAGAGGATCGTCACGGCAGATAAACATTAGCCTACGTAGGTCTAACCTCAGCGCCCTCCACAAAGCATCAGTTTCAGGCTGGCACTGCAGCATGGGGCCTGCAGCGTGGGCTTATCACCACACCAGCCTGGATGCAAATGTCTCTGCCACTTAGGAGCTGAAAAACCTTGGGAAGCTCGTTCAGTTTTCTCATTTACAAAATAAAAGTCCTAACCATCCCTATGACAAGTCACAGGGTTTGTCTCTGGGGTCTACATAAATCACGTGTTTAAAATACTTAGCATGGAATTCAGAACATGCCTTATGTGTGTTTGACAAATGACTCTTATTTTTACTGCTTAATGAATATATTTTCCCATCCCTCCAAGACAGAAGGTGACATCTAAGCCATCTATTCTGAACTTGGAAAAGGATTTATTAGTTCTATTGTTACACTGTTTATTCCAAGTGTTTCTGTTGAAGTAACAATGTCCAAAAATGTACCGTATTATCAAGAAATCCCCGTTTTCCAATTTGTGAGATGTTCATCCCTACCTGTGTCTTTTTGAGTCAAGCCCACTTCTCTTATCCCAGAGCTGTCCCCTTCCCAGGGTGATCACCTAGAATACTTCAACCACTAGATATACTGATCAGTCCAGAGTTCGGTATCCCAATACTGTTAATAGAACACCTTTTCTGGAATTGATACGGGTGTGAACAAAAGGTTTCCATTCTCAGCTCCTGTGCGCCGCAGAGGCGATGTGTGCTGGGAGATGCCTCACAGCCGTCATCTTTTCTGTCTGAAAATAAGCTCACACATAAAGAGAAACACTGGTGAGACAAGAGAACAAGTCCATGAGTTCAGCAGACCCAGACTTCTCTGACTATGGTCTGTCACCTTCCGACACTGCCTTATAGAGTCAATGAAGACTTTAATTTTGGTCTAGGCTAGATTGAGTTCAATTGGATGTGTGTTATTTCTATCAGAAACAATCGTGACTCATACACACACTGAGTTTGGGGTGTTGTTGTTGTTCAGTCACTAAGTCATGTCCAGCTCTTTGCAAACCCATGGGCTGTAGCATGCCAGGCTTACCTGTCCTTCACTATCTCCCAGAGTTTGCTCAAATACCTGTCCATTGAGTCAGTGATCCCATCAACCATCTCATCCTCTGTTGCCCATTTCTCCTCCTATTCTCATCTTTCACAGCATCAGAGTCTTTTCCAATGAATCAGCTCTTCACATCAAGTGGCCAAAGTATTAGAGCTTCAGCTTCACCATTAGTCCTTCCAATGAATATTCAGGACTCATTTTCTTTAGGATTGACTGGTTTCATCTCCTTGCAGTCCAAGGGACTCTCAAGACTCTTCTCCCACAGTTTTGGGTAGAAACTGACCCTGCAATAGACCTCAGAAATAGACCCTGAGACAAGAATTCAAATACAAGTAGTTTATTTGGGAGATAATCCCAGGAAGTACAATTTGGAGAGTGGACAAGTGAGTCAGTAAAGGGGAGAGATCCAATAAGCAGTTCTGGAAGCTAGAAATGGTGTATAACTGAGCCCATTATCATTGCAGGCACCTGGAGTTTAATGACACTGAGGAAGCTTTGCGGTCCAATGTGGCCAATGAGCCTCTACGTGATTGCACTTCAAAGGCAGGTGAACCAGGGTATTTACAGGTCAGTTTCCATTAGTCATTGGTTATAGCCTGATCTGGACATGTTCATCATTCTCTGATATTGACCCATCTTATGCATATTTACCAGGAACTGTCTGCCAGATTCAGCCCTTAGGTGAAAGAGAGGCCAATACTGCAGCAGAGATGAGTCTAGTCTGCGGGCAGCACTGAGTGAGGCTCCAGGACACGCAGGTGGAACAGCAGCACCAGCTGTAAGCACAGTGGTCAGGGCCTCTCTGGTGGTCCAGTGGCTGAAGATTTACCTCCTAATGCACAGGACGTGGGTTTGATCCCTGGTCTGGGAAGGTCCCCCTTGCTAAGGGGCAACAAAGCGCTTGTGCCACAGTTACTGAGCCTATGAGCTGCAACAACTGCAGCCCACTGCCTAGAGTCTGAGCTGCACGACAAGAGAAGCCACTGCAATGAGACGCCTGTGCCCCACGGCTGGAGAGGAGCCGCTGCTCACAGCAACTGGAGAAAAGCCCACGAGGAGCGCTGAAGACCCAGGACAGCCACAAATAATTAACCAGTTAAAAGCACAGTGGCCAGGAAAAAAGTCCAGAGAAAGACCAGTGACATATAAGCTTATGTTTATACTAAGAGGGCTTAAAGGGGGTTTGGCCCTATCTTGTTTAATATCCCCACACCTTCCACTAGGTTACTAACAGGAATTATTATTTGTGTTTTACTAAGAAGAAAATCAGACACAGATTCTATAAGATGGGAAAGCACACAGAGCTATTGGGCAATAAGCCTCAAGCCTGAATTTCCTAATTCCAGATTTCTTTTATTTTTTTATTTTATTATTTTTTTAAACTTTACAATATTGTATTGGCTTTGCCACACATCAACATGAATCCGCCACAGGTATACACGTGTTCCCAATCCCAAACCCCCCCTCACCTCCCCCACCCCACACCATCCCTCCAGGTCATCCCAGTGCACCAGCCCCAAGCATCCCACACCCTGCATCAAACCTGGACTGGCGATTCATTTCTTATATGATATTATACATGTTTCAATGCCATTCTCCCCAATCATCCCACCCTCTCCCTCTTCCACAGAGTCCAAAAGACTGTTCTATACATCTGTGTCTCTTTTGCTGTCTCGCATACAGGGTTATCATTACCATCTTTCTGAATTCCATATATATGTGTTAGTATACTGTATTGGTGAAATTTCTAATTTCAGATTTCTAATTCCAAATTTCTAATTTTCTAATTTCAAATCCACAATCGTGCAGTACTGAAATAAGTTTGGTTTCAGAGCAACTCAGGAAGAATAGCCTTTAACAGACAGAAAATTCACCTCATATGCCAACATGCAAGTGGGAATGTGACATTTTTTCTTGTTTTCTCTTTTTTCAAAATTCTGTGTTGTCATTCTATTAACTTTGTATTGAAGAATACATTTATGATTATAAAAAGATCAGACTAGTCTGCAAAGGGAAAAGCTAAAAAGTCTGGGTAATTGAAATCTTTAAGAGTAAATCATCTGTATGAAGTTGAAACAGACTCTCTGAGCAGAAACCTTGATCGGAAAAGTCTGAGCCTGGTTTTCTACTGCGTGAGATCACAGGGCAAAGTTTAAAGGAAACACTTCTTCAATATTTTATAACTTTGCCACATTTCAAGATGAAAAATCTTTCCAAGAGGAAGATATAACAAGGTCAAAAGATGTCACCTGTGACTTTGGTTTTAAAGAAGGAGTTTACAAACCAAATGCCTTACAAATTTAAGAGGTTTCCAGGCCCTGAGGCAGGCATCTGAGAATGCCCACAGAGTCTCTCTCCCTGGAAGATGGCAGACTGTTTTTGGACCCAGACCTCTCCTGAGGGAGATTAAACATGACCCCGGTGGCCCAGATGGCAAGGAATCTGCCTGTAATGCAGAAACCCAGATTCGATCCTTGAGCTGGGAAGATTTCCTGGAGAAGAAAATGGCAACTGACTCCAGGATTCTTGCCTGGGAGATTCCAGGGACAGAGGAGCCTGATGGACTACAGTCCATGGCGTCACAGAGTTGGACAGAACTGAGCGACTGAGACTTTGACTTCCAGCAATAAATACACAGAGGAGTTATGAGTGGCTAACAGTCTCTGACTACTTTATTTGGTCATCTGGAAATTATGGAAGACATACTGTAAGCCTAGAACAACAAAACAATAATAATAATGGACATCTACCGGGACTACAGGAATCTCCTTTTGTGAACATCTCATATGGATGAGTAACTAGGAGACGACAGGAACTGCTATGCACCGAGATGAATATTAAGAGTTAATCCTAAGTGTGTTTAACTCATACCTTCAACAAATGTAAATTTAGCTCCTACTGTATACCAAGCAGTGTGCTCAGTGATGGGAATTTAGGGGGGACCTATGTCCTCCTAGAGCCATAACCTCATGGAGCAGAGAGAGGAGAAAGCAAACTTTGTTTTGTGGTTCAGTTGTTAAGCTATGTTTAACTCTTTTAGACCCCCGGGATTGTAGCACGCCAGGCTCCTCTGTCCTCCATTCTCTCTCAGACTTTGCTCAAATTCATGTCCACTGAAATGGTGATGTTATTTAACCATCTCATTCTCTGCTGCCCGCTTCTTTTGCCTTCAATCTTTCTCAGCATCAGGGTCTTTTCCAGTGAGTCAGCTCTTCACATCAGGTGGCCAAAGTACTGGAGTTTCAGCTTCAGCATCAGTCCTTCCAATGAATATTCAGGTTGATTTCCTTCAGGATTGACTGGTCTGATCTCCTTGCTGTCCAAAGGACTCTTGAGAGTCTTCTCCAGACCATAATTCAAAAACATCGTTTCTTTTGCTCTCAGCCTTCTTTATCGTCCAACTCTCACATCAGTACATGATTACTGGAAAAACTATAGCTTTAATATTCAGACCTTTGTTGGAAAATTGACGNGTTGATTTCCTTCAGGATTGACTGGTCTGATCTCCTTGCTGTCCAAAGGACTCTTGAGAGTCTTCTCCAGACCATAATTCAAAAACATCGTTTCTTTTGCTCTCAGCCTTCTTTATCGTCCAACTCTCACATCAGTACATGATTACTGGAAAAACTATAGCTTTAATATTCAGACCTTTGTTGGAAAATTGACGTCCGGAGAAGGAAATGTCAACCCACTCCAGTATTCTTGTCTGGTGAACCCCATGGACAGTATGAAAAGGCAAAAGGAAAGCAACTAGGTGATCATAAACTGTTGTCAATTCTGCAAGGGGTATTATGAAAGCTTGAAAGCTTAATTTTGATCAAGTTGAGACTTGAGAGACTGATAGAAGCAGTCAAGCCAAGAGTGGACACAGTTAACTGGAGCTTTGTCTTCCTCTGGGGACCACAGATGACCACAGTTCTCCTAATAGAAAACATCTGTCTCCAATAATGGTGGGGTGACTCCTGATGGTGTGTGCGGAGAGAGGAAGGCAGCTTTGGCTAAATCCTATAAGGTTGGTCCCTGAAATTACTGTGGGGTTCTTTTTTATAAGATTTTTTCAATCTGGACCATTTTTAAAGTCTTACTCGAATTTGTTACACTGTTTCTTCTGTTTAATCTTTTGGATTTTTGGCCACCAGGCGTGTGGGATCTTAACCCCCCTACTAGGGATCAAACCACATGCTCTGTGTATGAAGGTGAAGTCTTAACTACTGGACCACCAGGGAAGCCCCACTGTGGAGTTCTGAGCCCTCAGGGGTCAGTGAGTCTGAGACGGAAACCTCACACCGCTGTGGGGCTTTGGGAAGATGCACGCCCTCTCAGGGCCACTGCGTTCAGCCTGTCAACATGGAGATTAACAGCCTAGCAGATTAGAATCTCCAGAAGTGGATCTCAGCACCAGACAAGCCCGCGAGAGGAACTTGTGATCTGTGATAGAAAGAGAGGGAGCAGGGGAGACTAGGAAAGAAACTCAGCCTGCAGTCCAACATGACCGTGGCCAGCCCCGGAGGGAGCCCCGGAGCAAATAAAACCCACAGCATAGCCCCAGCATTATTCAGTTACTGTCGCAGGCTATCCCCAGAAAGGGCATGCTGGCAGGCAGCTCCCGGCCTCGGAGGCCAGCTTGGAAGGGGCTGACAGCGAAACAGGAACTTAGAGCCAGCCACAGTCCCCACAGGTGGGAGCAGCTCTGCAGGGAGAGCTGGGTGACATGTTCGTGTCCACCACAAGGTCTGCAATTCTGGGGAGTAAATGAGAGCATGTTCTCACAAACATCTGGCACACTGGAGATGGATCGTACGTTTCAGCCAAGTCCTCATCACTGTCACATACTCGTCCGTATTCAACAGTGGGCCCCAGCCACCCTCTTAAACGTTTTTTATTAAGCATCTGTCCTTGGCATATTCTATAGCCACAGAATGAATGGCTTACCTTCCTTAAAGCTTAAAAACTATCCATGACAAATGTTTTCTTCTCTATGAACTCTTTCCAGATCCTACTTACGACTCCAATGAATCTCAATGATTTATTTGACAAATAATTGTTGAGTTTGTGGTCTCCTAGGACTGGAAATATCGAACACAATGGTGAAAATGTTCAAGTATACCTTCAAGCTTAGCTTCTCTCTTCTGGAACAGTCCCCTGCCCACTCTCACTCCTCGTCTGGCTCAGGTATTGTGGCACCCAGCATACACCACCATAAATCTGCAATTATAGTTTGGGGGTTACAGCACGCCTATTCCTGCCCCCAAGTGATTCTATGCTTCTAGAAAGCAGAGATAATGCCTATAATTTTTGAATTATAGTCTCCCTCCCCAAACCCAGCATGCAATGTAAATCCCATAATATGAACTTAACTGAAAGTTGAAGTGCAGTTGATGTACAATTTTATAGAAGTTGCAAGTGTACAATATAATGATCCACAATGTTTAAAGATTATTCTCCATTTATAATTAATATAAAATACTGGCTGTATTCCCTGTGTTGTACAATGTATCCTTATAACTTATTTTATGCATAACTAGTTGTACCTCTTAACTCCTAAGCCCTACTGCCTCTCCCCCTTTGCTCTTCCCACTGGTAACCAGTAGTTTGTACTCTATCTGTGAGTCTGTTTCCTTTTTTTAAAATTTGTAATTGAAGGATAATTGCTCTACAATATTGCATTTGGTTTCTGCCAAACACCATCATGAATCAGCCATAGGTATACCTATGTCCCCTCCCTCTAGAACGTCCCCCAACCTCCCTCCTCATCCTACCCCTCAAGGTTCTTACAGAGCCTAGAGGTTTGAGTTCCCCGAGTCACACAGCAAATTCCCATTGGTTATCTGTTTTACATATGGTAATGTATATGTTTCTGTTACGATCTTCATACATCCCACCGTCTTCTTCCCCATCCCATGTCCATAAGTCTGTTTTCTGTGTCTGTATCTCCATTGTTGCCCTGCAAATAGGTTCATCAGTACTGTCTTTCTAGATTCCAATATATATGTGTTCATTTCAGTTCAATTCAGTCGCGCAGTCGTCTCCGACTCTTTGCGACCCCGTGAATCACAGCACGCCAGGCCTCCCTGTCCATCATCAACTCCCAGAGTTCACTCAAACGCATGTCCATCGAGTTGGTGATGCCATCCAGCCATCTCAACCTCCATCGTCCCCTTATCCTCCTGCCCCCAATCCCTCCCAGCATCAGAGTCTTTTCCAGTGAGTCAACTCTTTGNTTTTGCATTTCTTTTCTATGGGGATAGTCTTGATCCCTGTCTCCCGTACAATGTCACGAACCTCATTCCATAGTTCATCAGGCACTCTATCTATCAGATCTAGGCCCTTAAATCAATTTCTCATTTCCACTGTATAATCATAAGGGATTTGATTTAGGTCATACCTGAACGGCCTAGTGGTTTTCCCTACTTTCTTCAATTTAAGTCTGAATTTGACAATAAGGAGCTCCTGGTCTTGTTTTTGTTGAGTGTATAGAGCTTCTCCATCTTTGGCTGCAAATAATATACAATATATATATATTTTTGTCTTTCTGACTTACTTTACTCTGTATACTAGGCTCTAGATTCATCTACTTCATTAGAACTGTGTGAGTCTATTTCTTTTTTCATTATATTAATTCCTTCATTGTCATTTTTTGGACTCTACATAGAAGTAATATCTTACAGATATAAGTGCTATTGCAAATGTTTTGTATTTGACTCTCTAGAAAGCCCTTTATCGGACTCATTTCTTTAACAGATTGAACAATGTTGTCATACATGGGTAGAGGGTCGATCTCCTTTGTGGCATAAGAAAGAGGCGTCATCTCTTATCCAGATTGGCTGGTGGCAAGGTTTGTTGCCAGGACACAGTCACACCTGGATTGTGACCCTATGATAAGAGTAGTAGGTTTCTCTCTTTGGATCGGCAGGTGTCCTAGAACATGGACTTACAAGTGCTGAGGGGTAACAAGAATAGACACACGAAAAGATGCTCAGCATCACTAGTCATTAGAGAAACGCAAATCAAAACCTCAGTGAGGTATCATCTCACACTGGCCAGAATGGTCATCATCAAAAAGTCTATAAATAACAAATGCTGGAGAGGGTGAGGAGCAAAGGGAAACCTTCCACACTGCTGGTGGGACTGTAAACTGGTGCAACCACTATGGAGGTTCCTTTAAAAACCAGCAATAGAACTACCATATAATCCTGCAATCCCGTTCCTGGGCATATATCTAGAGAAAACAATAATTCAAAAGGATACATGCACCCTAATGTTCATAGCAGCAATATTTACGACACCCAAGACTTTGAGACAAACCAAGTGAGTCATCAACAGATGGCTGACTTTAGAACTTGTGGGATATATATCTATACTGATGTTGCTGCTGTTGTTTAGTTGTTAAGTCATGTCCAACTCTTGTGACTGAATGGACTGCAGCCTAGAATGCTCTCTGTCCATGGGATTTCCCAGGCAAGAATACTAGAGTGCATTGTCATTTCCTTCTCCAGGTGATCTTCTTGACCCAGGGATCAAACCTGCATTGGAAGGCAGATTCTTTACTGCTGAGTCACCAGGGAAATCCATATACATATCTATCTATATATATACACATACACATATAATGGAATATTATTCACTCATAAAAAAAGAAATGCAATATTACCATTTGCAGCAACATGGATGGACCTAGAGAATATTATGCTCAGTGAAATATGTCAGACCAAGAAAGACAAACACACTATGATATCTCTTATATATAAAATCTAAAAAATAATACAAATCAATGTATATACAAAACAGAAGCAGACTCACAGACATCGAAAATTAGCTTATGGTCACCAAAGAGGAAAGGGAGCAGGGGAGGGAAGAATTAGGATTAGTGAAAGTCACTCAGTCATGTCTGACTCTTTGCAAACCCATGGACTGTACAGTCCACGGAATTCTCCAGGCCAGAATACTAGAGTGAGTAGCCTTTCCCTTCTCCAAGGGATCTTCCCAACCCAGGGATCAAACTCAGGTCTCCCGCATTGCAGGCAGACTCTTTACCAGCTGAGCCACAAGGGAAGCTCAAGAATGCTGGAGTGGGTAGCCTATCCCTTCTCCAGCAGATCTTCCTGACCCAGGAATCAAATCAGGGTCTCCTGTATTGTAGGTAGATTCTTTACCAACTGAGCTATCACAGAAGCCCAAATTAGGGTTATGGGGTTAACAAATATAAACTGGATGTAAAATCGATAAGCAACAAGGATGTATTGGATAGCACAGAGAATTATACCTGATAGCTTGTAATAACCTGTAATGGAATATAATCTGCAAAGAACTGGAATCACTATACCATACACCTGAAAGTAACACAGTTTTGTAAGTCAAGTATACCTCAATTAAAGAAAAAAGTACAGGCGATTGAGACGGTAAATCAAGCATCTTGCTGGATTAAGAAGTATTTACAAGTTGGACCTGGAATAGAATCAAAGCTGGAAAGAGAGATCTGAGGTGAGGCCAGGGCAGGGTGGCAGGGGAAGATCCAGAAGGGCTTTGTGGAAGATGGGGCTTGACCCTAAAGACCTGTATGAAACTACAGAATGTCTCTGAGACAGAGACACAATCAACGTTGTATTGGTTTGTTTCCATCAAAAGTGTCATAAGCATCTTTATCCAGACCCTTGGATGACTGCAGCAGGCATATGATTAAGACTGCTAGAAGTGTGGGTCTAGCAATCTCACTCCTGGTCACATACCCAGAGAAAACCGTGATCCAAAAGATGCAGGCATCCCGGTGTTCACTGCAGCACTATTTCCAATAGCTATGACATGGAGACAGCTTAAGGTGCCTGTCAACAGATAAGTGGATAAAGAAGATGAGGTACATATACACAATGAAATATTACCAAGTCATAAAAAGAAAGATAATACCATTTGCAGCAACATGGATAGACTTACAGAATATCATCCTAATGACCTAAGTCAGGCAAAGAAAGACATATCGTATGATATAACTCAAATGTGGAACCCGATTTTTTAAATGAGATTTATTTGTAAAACAGACTTACAGATATCGAAACCAAATTTGTGGTTATTGAAGGAGAAATGAGGAGGTGTATAAATCAGGATTTTAGTATTAACATACACAGATTAACATGTATGAGCCTTCCAATAGCTTAGCAGGTAAAGAATCCGCCTGCAATGCAGGAAACGGAGGTTCAGTCCCTGGGTAGGGAAGAGCCCTTGGGGCAGGAAATGACAACCCACTTCAGTATTCTTGCCTGAAAAGCCCCATAGACAGAGGAGTTTGGTGGGCTAGAGTCCATAGGGTTGCAACGAGCTGGACATAACTGAGGGACTGAGCACTACTATAAATAAGATAGATAACCAGCAAGGGCCTGCTTTACAGCACAGGGCACTATGCTCAGCATTCTGTGAAACCTATATGAGAAAAGAGTCTGAAAAAGAATGAATTAAGTAAAAGTAACACAACATTGTAAATCACTCTACTCCAGTAAACATTTTTTAAAAAACAGGCTGCCAGAAATGTAGTTAGCAGGTTTATTTGTTTGAAATCATAAGCTACCTTCAATCCCTTAAAAAAAAATACTTTTATCCTTCCTCTTTTATAATTTAAAGAGATTGCCCATGTCATAAACGGTGTAATTCCTGATACATAAAGCGAGAAGTTTGTACACATTTCTGAAAAGAGATCTTCTAAACATAGATTCCAGAGTATCTTAATCTCCATTACAACTTAATGATGGGGGGGGGGGAGACATAGCAGTTTAAAAATGCTATGATTAGTTTTGTATATATAAAAGAATTAGTTCAGAAAGCTTTGAAGACTTATTCAAAACCTTAGAAAAATATCTTGCTCACGACTTGTCATAGGTCTGGTCTCAAGAGTTCTTATACTCTTAAAAATCACTAGTGACCCTAAAGAGCTTTTACTTATGTGAATTACATCTACTAATATTTCTTAGAAATTAAACAGAAGAAAAATTAAAAAAAAAACATGAGAATGTACATGTTTCATCAGAGCCATGATGTCATCCTGTGTTGTGTTGAAAACTTTCTACATACTCTTAACAGAATGACTGTGAGCATGAAATAATATCTGGTAACATTATGAAAAGCAGTTTTGCCCTCATGGACACCATGAAAAGATCTTTGGGAATCCTATGGATCCTTCACTTCGAGGACCACAAATCCATGCCAGAGCCAGTTGGGGTAGAACCAAGGTTCCTGCTTCTTTATATCCTCTCAAGGCTTCTTCTGTCTTGAGGGCCTATCACCTTCTCGGGCTTTGGGAACTCTATTTCCAACTAGTAGAAGAAGGTATGCCCACTTCTTAAAAACTTCAGCCCGTAAGTGACACACATGTTTGTGTTCACACTTTATGGCAGGAGGTAGTTACACAAATGCAGGGGCCCTGGGTGGTAATGTGGGTGGGTGACTGAGACTTTGGAAGGGACAATATACATATTGAGTGGACCATTAGCCACCGTGGCCAAAAATTGAAATTTTCTAAGCACGTCCACATAATATGGCTGACAGGAGATAAAGCAGGCCTAGCAAAGCCTACCAGTTATTCTCAGGGTTATAATAGAAATGAGAAAATGGAGTTCAAGAAACTGCCAGTGCCCTAAGCAGGTATTGATCTCATTTCCAGCTTAGTTGCTATATAGAGAATTTGGTTTAAAACAATCAGAATTGGTTGATGGGAGAGCACATTAATTTCTGTTACAATTATTCTTTAAGAATCATGACTAGGTTAGTCATATTCTAAATGCATCTGGAAAATGCCATACTTAAATCTTACCAATGCAAAATAATTCATAAAAATTAATAAAAAATAATAAAATAATCTAATAAAAATAAAAACAAAACCAGAAATACTGCCTCCATTTGACCTCTGTGTGTTTTTTTATATATTTTTTATTATAGTTGATTCACAACATTGTGTCGATCTCTGCAGTACAGAAAAATGACTCAATTATAGATAGAACTTTTTTCCATATTCTTTTCCATTACAGTTTATTACAGGATATAATAGTTCCCTGTGTTTACAGTAGGACCTTGCTGTTTACTCTATGTGCTGTTTTCTTAAAATGGGAGGACTCTTCATTCTCCACTTATTCGTAAAGCTAAACTCTCATTGCTTTGCACTGTAAACCTCTATCCATGGTAAAGAATCTGCCCTCAATGCAGGAGACCCAGGTTCTACCCCTGGGTTGGGAAGATCCCCTGGAGAAGGGAATGACTACCCATTCCAGTATTCTTGCCTGGAGAATTCTACAGACAGAGGAGCCTGGTGGACGTCCAGGGGGTCACAAACAGTTGGACATGACTGAGTGACTAACACTATCCTCCAGGTCCCCCAGCAAAGCCACCAGTTCAGTTCAGTCACTCAGTCAGGTCTGACTGTTTGCGACCCCAGGGACTGCAGTAAGCCAAGCTTCCCTGTCCATCACCAACTCCTGGAGTTTACTCAAACTCATGTCCATAGAGTTGGTGATGTCATCCAAACATTTCATCCTCTGTCTTCCCCCTTCTCCTTCCGCCTTCAATCTTTCCCAGCATCTGGGGCTTTTCCAGTGAGCCAGTTCTTTATATCAGGTGGCCAAAGTACTGGAGTTTCAGCTTCAGCATCAATCCTTTCTTCTTTTTTTTTTTTTTTTTCCAGTTTAAGGTGTGTGTTTATTTAATTATGTTATTACAAGCGCTCTCTACAGTTATTTGAATACTTTCCTTCCCACGTGGGGACAAGAACACTTCTCCAGAGAACGGGATATTTATTTCAATGAGATGTAATGAGCAGCCTGCCCTTTTAGACACCATACACCCAAGAAGCAAAAAATCCCAAAGAAATTTTTGAATGTTTACCCTTTAAGGGATAGTCATGGCCCAGATGAACCGAAAATTCCTTTGTGCTTGGTAGCCTGTCTTGTCTTTTCCTTTACATCACTGCAACATGATGATTAAGGGTGTGTATCGTTTTCTAGGACCGCTGTAACGAAGTACCTCAAACTGGGTGATTTAAACAGCAGACATTGTTCTTTTGTGGTTTTGGAGCCTCGAAGCCTGAAATCAGGGTGTAGGCAGGGCTGTGCTTCCTCCAAAGCCTCTGGATGGGGCTCATCCTTGCCTTTTCCAGCTTCTGGTCTATCAGGCATTCCTCGGCTTGTGGCAGCAGAACTACAGCTTCTGCCTCCTCCTTCTTATCTCCCTCCTTTGTGTTTCTTTCTTTTTTTTTTTTTTTAACATTTTTTTTTANTCCAGTTTAAGGTGTGTGTTTATTTAATTATGTTATTACAAGCGCTCTCTACAGTTATTTGAATACTTTCCTTCCCACGTGGGGACAAGAACACTTCTCCAGAGAACGGGATATTTATTTCAATGAGATGTAATGAGCAGCCTGCCCTTTTAGACACCATACACCCAAGAAGCAAAAAATTCCAAAGAAATTTCTGAATGTTTACCCTTTAAGGGATAGTCATGGCCCAGATGAACCGAAAATTCCTTTGTGCTTGGTAGCCTGTCTTGTCTTTTCCGTTACATCACTGCAACGTGATGACTAAGGGTGTGTATTGTTTTCTAGGACCGCTGTAACGAAGTACCTCAAACTGGGTGATTTAAACAGCAGACATTGTTCTTTTGTGGTTTTGGAGCCTCGAAGCCTGAAATCAGGGTGTAGGCAGGGCTGTGCTTCCTCCAAAGCCTCTGGATGGGGCTCATCCTTGCCTTTTCCAGCTTCTGGTCTATCAGGCATTCCTCGGCTTGTGGCAGCAGAACTACAGCTTCTGCCTCCTCCTTCTTATCTCCCTCCTTTGTGTTTCTTTCTTTTTTTTTTTTTTTAACATTTTTTTTTAATTTTTATTTTTTAGTTTGTTTTGCTTTACAATACTGTACTCATTTTGCCATACACTGACATAAATCAGCCACAAGTGTACCTGAGTTCCCAATCAATGAATATTCAGGACTGATTTCCTTTAGGATGGACTGGTTGGCTCTCCTTGCAGTTCAAAGGACGCTCAAGAGTCTTCTCCAACACCACAGTTGAAATGCATCAATTCCTTGGCACTCAGCTTTCTTTATGGTCCAACTCTCACATCCATACATATCTACTGGAAAGACCATAGCTTTGAGTAGATGGACCTTTGTTGGCAAAGCCATAACAAGGCTGAATCTCTCACCCTTGTGAGAGGTCTTCCACTGAGTTTAGGTCTGGCAACAAATTCTAAACAGTGATCCATGAATTCAGAAATAAAAGAACATCATTTCACTGACAGCAAAAGAGGTTGTCCTGAAGAAATCCTTGTAAGCTGAACTCACCTTTTAACAAAGAAAAAATTGCATAAATTAAAATTAATAAACACAGAGAATGATGTTCAATATCTTATGAGAAACCATAATGGAAAAGAATATTTTAAAGAAGAATGTCTGTAAACGTATAACTGAATCACTTTGCTGCCCACCTGAAAATTGCACATCTTTGTAAATCAACTATGCTTCACTTAAAAAAAAAAAAGAATGCAAAAGAAAACTTTCAAAAGATTTCCAAACCCATCTCAAAAGAGCAAAGCAAAGCAAAACAAAAACAATTAATAAAAAGAAAAGTAAATAAGTTAAATAAAAATGAACGGAAAGGGATTTTCTTTGTCCATCAATCGTACATTCAGCCAATTTCTTGTGAATAAAGAAAAAAAACTATTTGCAAACTGCCAGTCAACACTACTGTTATTCAGGGATATAGTGATATTAAAAAGGCAAAAAGTTACAGACTGGAACTAGCAAAGAAAACATATTTGTATAAATTACTGTGAATTTTAATTCTCTTTAGCATAAGTTTCCAAATTATAAATAACTACATAAGTACATCCCAGTTTGCCTTTGTGCCTCACATTTCTGTTACCTTCAGAGCTTAGTAAGAAAAAGTTGATTTTACCACAATTGCTCTTCATTAACCTCATGTTTTCTCTCCTTGAATATGTTATAACTTAACTCCCAAATAAAAGGAAACTCTACAAGAGTTTGAATATTGTGAAAGTATCTGAAACTAAGTGAATTTCCCTTATAAATGATCACACCCTTTCTTTTAATTATCAGTAGCTGCCAAATACAGCATTTTGTTGTAAGTGTAGACTTTGAGATTTGGAGGCTTCATCTGAGTCATATACTTTATTTTTATGAAAATATGATTATATTTTTACTAAAAATTGATATTCTGGCTCATGTAACTGTTAACATCCCACTAAGGAAAATACAAAATATCTTGTATTTAGATGGTATTTTCTCTAAGAGCATAATATTTAATATTATAAATTCTTAAGAAATACATTCTTCTTTTAACACTGTATAAAATTCTGGGTTAATGTTTTGTTTTTCATAGTACATCTTGTCTCAAAGAATTAGTTGCTTACAAAGACTTAAAAAATTTTTTTTCTTTTGGTTCTAAGATGAAGTTCTTTACTTGAAACGTAACTTGCCCAAAGCATGTAAATAGAAACAGTGGCAGTTCTTGCCATGTGATTTGCCAAAGGGGTGTTAAGAAATTTCTCTGTTTTTTCTATATGTGTGATTTGAAAAGAAGTGCTAAATTGCTAAAGGAAATTAAAATGGAAGGAAAAAATGGAATTCCACACTTTGCAGTCTTTGAGCAATTTATGAGCCCTACATACCCAGTTAAGCTGAAAACCCCATATTGATAACAGAAAGACTTGTTGAGAATAGAGAAATGAAGGAAAAGGATTAAATTAAAACAATTGAGTTTGGCATCTTCAGCGGAAACAGAAATGTTATTGTTTTCATCCAGGGGAGTGGCTGTGAATTTTCTCTTCTTTGATTCTTACATTGTAAAACAATCATAATGAAAGTATATTCCGAAAACATAGAGAGCCAGAAAGAAAAAGAAAAGCCTTGTTCACAGACCCAGGTCCCAAACAACAACCACTGTTACCATCCACTATACACCACCGTGGTGTATTTCCTCCCAGTTACAAAACACTTCTAATGAGATGGCGTCTTTCGAAAACAAAAACTGTTTTCCAAAGAGGTTGGAAGGTCCTGAGACGTGGATAGAAATTTTGTGTCCCGAAGAGCATTGGGCATTCATTTATTTTGTTTTTCAAAATCCGGGAAGAATCTCGCCTTTGATATGCAATCAGAGCAACAGGTAAAAGAAGGGAACATTAGACGGCCTGACTGAAGCTTGATAGACCGTCATCAGCATTTAAATGCCCCCCCGGGCAGCCTGCCTTCTAAAGTGGAGATTGCCCAGCTCCTTCATTGAATCTTGCTTCCTTCCTCCTGACCCTCATCACCGAGCCTCACCTGAGATCACCTACTCATCCCATTTTCCTTCCAAATTGGTTTTCTGATCTAGACGCATGGATGTAGCCTTGAATCCTCAAAAGAAAAGAAGCCACAGGCTCAGACTGAACTCAGCACCCAAATCCCACGATGCCCCCACACCCAGGGGACCCCCAGTACCCAAGAGCTTCTGTTCTATGTCACTGAATATTCCAAGTGGCAGGGCTCGCCTCAGTGTTGAGAAGGGAACACAGAGAGATCAACAGAGTGTGTTTTGAGTGGGATCACAGGCCTACAGGAAGGGGAGAACGTTAGGAAATAGAATTAACCTCTTAGCATCCTTTAAAGGAATTCAGAATACCATTCCATCAGACATCATAGACCATTCCATCAGACATCATAGACCACTCCATAATGCCAGCCCTGAGAGGATAGAGAACTGATATCTGTCACAAATGAGAGACTGAGGCTTGGGGAGGATGCTCACTACATTACACTGTATTCGCCGTGTGCCAGTGAATGTTGCTCAGAGTTTCTAGACCTGGGTGAGCACTGATCGCCAGCTAGATATTAGAATATAGGAGGGTTTGTGAGACTAGGCTTTGGATTTGGGGCTGTCAAAACTTGCAGTTTCCACTTGTTAATAGGAAAAAAAGTTTCGAAGTAGTCCAATCTAGTGTTTACAGAGAGACTGAAAAAGACTACAAGAAAAAAAAGATGTACTTCTAAAGGGCCATCTTTTATAACCATCTCAAAATGTTTGAAGGGCTGTCATCTGAAAGAGGGATTAACTGCTTGGTATAAGACTTCCCTTATGGCAGAAAGTGAAGAACTAAGAGCCTCTTAATGAAAGTGAAAGAGAGTGAAAAAGTTGGCTTAAAATTCAACATTCAGAAAACTAAGATCATGACATCTGGTCCCATCACTTCATGGAAAATAGTTAGGGAAACAATGGAAACAGTGACAGACTTTATTTTCTTACAGTCCAAAATCATTGCAGATGGTGACTGCAGCCATGAAATTAAAAGGCACTTGCTCCTTAGAAGAAAAGCTATGACCAACCTAGACAGCATATTAAAAAGCAGAGACATTAGTTTGCCAAAAAAGGTCTGTCTAGTCAAAGCTATGGTTTTTCCAGTAGTCATGTATGGATGTGAGTGTTGGACAATAAAGAAAGCTGAGCACCGAAGAACTGATGCTTTTGAACTGTGGTGTTGGAGAAGACTCTAGAGAGTCCCTTGTATGGCAAGGAGATCCAACCAGTCCATCCTAAAGGAAATCAATCCTGAATATTCATTGGAAGGACTGATGGCTGAAGCTGAAGTTCCAATCCTTTGACCACCTGATGCGAAGAGCTGACTCATTATAAAAGCCCCTGATGCTGGGAAAGATTGAAGGCAGAGGAGAAGGGGACGACAGAGGATGAGATGGTTGGATGACATTACCGACTCGATGGACGTGAGTTTGAGTAAATTCTGGGAGCTGGTGATGTACAGGGAAGCCTAGCGTGCTGCAGTCCATGGGGTTGCAAAGAGTAGGAAACAACTGAGCAACTGAACTGAACTGACAAGATTTCCAACCAAAAGGATGACATCCCAGTGAAAGAAACTGTAGTTCATCTTGGGACCCTCCATCATGGAGACTGGTCATCTCTTAGACATCTTTCAGAAAGCATTCCCACACTAAGACTTAGTTTAGAGGAAGTGACCCTGCCTTTTCAAAATTCTCTGAGCCCATAGTAAAATAGAGCAGGACCCTGTCCTCAGCCTGCCTTTTATCTATGAACAAACTTCAGTTAAAGAGTAACTTTAATCAGAGAAGAGAGAACAGGCAGAAACAAAGACAAATCATCAAAGGAGAGCAAATAATAATAGCTCAGTCAGTAAGCAAAGCCAAGGGCTTTTAGTTCCTTCTCAAGGACTACAGATAATGTTCTGAGCCATATCCTGGGAGCTGGCTTATAGATACTGAAACCCCCACCAGGTGGGAGAAGTTAACCACAGGATGACCAGACCGTAGCCATGACATAAGCTGCTACAGTTCCGAGAATTGGCCTCAAAGAAATGGGAACAAACCAACCCTGGGACTGAAGGCTAACTGCACCTAAAACAATCACAATGATGCTGGTGAGACCACTGATGACTGATTTTAAGAAGACTGTCAGAGCTGACTGTCTTGTTCTTGTATGTACGCCCCTCTCTCCTTGTTTATAAGCTCTTGCCCGCTGACAGCCAGTCAGGGGCACTCAGCCTTTGGACTGGCCTCCTCCCCTGCCCAGCCCCTCACCTCTCCATCCACTCCACCCCATCCTGGTTGCCAGTCTCCATAATAAAGTAAACTTTCCTTGCCTCCAACCTAGCCTCTTTATGAGCTTTTCGAGCAGTGAGCAGCTAGTCCTAGGTTTCATAACAACAGTACATTTTGTGGTGAGGTGTTCAGAATTTCTCTACCTCTATAGAGGTATAATTATAATGCATGACGCTGATCCTCCACGAGGGAGACAAAGCTGCACGCTTGGAGCCACTGGGTAGGGCACCCCCCCACCTGACGCTGCTGCTTTTCCCCAGGACACCCAGAGTGATATGCCATTTGGCTATTGAAATCTTCCTCCTTGTGGAGAAACAAAGAAGCAGAGACCCTCTTTGACCACCAAGACGAAAGTAGATGTGAAGGCAGATGCTGGAAATAATCAGTCTGACCTCACGATGCAACATATAGCAATTGTGTCTAAGGAATTCAAGAGCTTTGTCACACCCTCGAGATGGAGATGCTTTTTCAAGAAGTTATTATATCTGGTCTAGGGGCCTTTCTCCAAGGCAACAAAGCTCCACAGCTCTTCGGTGGTCTTTTCTAACTCCTCGACAGAGTTTTGTTGAATGTCTGGACTCTAGATCTTCATGAGTTCATACAACTAGCAAAATGTATAGGACTGTGATTTCACTTCGGGCTCCATGCTGTCCCTGGGGATAGAATGGTGTGTAGAAAAGACTTGAGCTCATGAAAATTGTGATCAAGTCAGAGAGGGGTACAGGCATTCTTCAAATAATCACCCAAATGAATATATCAGTAAGGGTGAGTTAAAATTCTATTAGGAGAAACCACAGGGTGTTGCAAACATATCTTTGACAAACCGGACCAAACCCAATATAGTCAAGGAGGACTTCTCAGAGGAGGTGACACACTGGCTGAAAGCTGAAGGGAGGGACTGGCCGAACTGGGTGTGTATAGAGAAGAAAGATAAGCCTGCTGAAAGACCTGCTACACCAAAGGACATGATGCCTGGTTGGGACTGGAAGGTGGTCAGGTGCTGAGCAAGGATGTTTAGCTGTGAGAAGCATGGTTTCTGAGATCAATGCAAGGGAAGGGCCACTTAAGCAAGAGAAGAAACTGCTAAGGAAGTGATGGTGGGCTGGGTGGGAACTGGACTAGAGAATCAGTTAGGCTGTTAGATTGTCAGTCTTTGGTAACAACTGGCATTTGGGAGTGTGGGAAGGCAGGGTATTAAGAATGACTTCCTCTTTTCTGCTTCTGCAATTGGATGCATCTTGTTGGCATTCCCTGGGGTGGGAAACTCCCACCCAATGTGGGGGAAGATCATGGGTCTGATTTGGAAAAGTTGGTTTAAGGTAGCTTTAGACCTCCCAGTGGAGGTGTGAGTCCACTGCTGGATACTTCTGTGATTAGAATTCTTAGGCAAGATACGAACGAATATTGCTGCCTGAAACTCCAGTTCAGTTCAGTTTCAATCGCTCAGTCATGTCTGACTCTTTGCGAGCCCATGGACCACAGCACGCCAGGCCTCCTTGTCCATTACCAACTCCTGGACTTTACTCAAACTCATGTCCATTGAGTCGGTGATGCCATCCAACCATCTCATCCTCTGTCATCCCTTTCTCCTCCCACCTTCACTCTTTCCCAGCATCAGGGTCTTTTACAATGAGTCAGTTCTTCATATCAGGTGGTCAAAGGACTGGAGTTTCAGCTTCAGCATCAGTCCTTCCAATGACCACCCAGGACTGATCTCCTTTAAGATGGACTGGTTGGACCTCCTTGCAGTCCAAGGGACTCCCCAGAGTCTCCTTCAACACCACAGTTCAAAAGCATCAATTCTTCAGTGCTCAGCTTTCTTTATAGTCCAGCTCTCACATCCATACATGACTACTGGAAAAACCATAGCCTTTGACTAGATGGGCCTTTGTTGGTAAAGTAATATCTCGGCTTTTTAATATGCTGTCTAGGTTGGTCATAATTTTCCTCCCAAAGAGTAAGCATCTTTTAATTTCATGGCTGCAGTGACCATCTGCAGTGATTTTGGAGACCAAAAAGATAAAGTCTGTCACTGTTCCCACTGTTTCCCCATCTATTTCCCATGAAGTGATGGGACCAGATGCCATGATCTTAGTTTTCTGAATGTTGAGTTTTAAGCCAACTTTTTCACTCTCCTCTTTCACTTTCATCAAGAGGCTCTTTAGTTCTTCTTCACTTTCTGCCATAAAGATGGTGTCATCTGCATATCAGAGGTTATTGATATTTCTCCCAGCAATCTTGATTCCTGCTTGTGCCTCATCCAGCCCAGCATTTCTCATAATGTACTCTGCCTATAAGTTAAATAAGCAGGGTGACAGTATACAGCCTTGACATACTCCTTTTCCTATTTGGAACAAATCTGTTGTTCCATGTCCAGTTCTAAATGTTGCTTCCTGATCTGAATATAGATTTCTCAAGAGGGAGGTCAAGTGGTCTGGTATTCCCATCTCTTTCAGAATTTTCCACAGCTTATTGTGATCCACACAAACGATTCAGTAAAGAGAACCTCAGTGCAATCTCTTCCCATAAAAAAAAAAAAAAACAACCAAAATAACATGTGATGAAAATTTGAAAGGTGTTGGGAATTCAGACTTCTTTCTGCAAGTATATTCTTTCATTTATTCATATATAACCTGATGCAAATAGTTGACTCCCTGGAAAAGACCCTGATGCTTGAAAAGGCTGAGGGCAGAAGAAGAAGAGGTGACAGAGGATGGAACTGTTAAATAGCATTGCTGACTCAATGGACATGAGTTTGAGCAAACTCCAGGAGATAGTGAAGGACAGGGAAGCCTGGTGTGCTGTAGTTCAGAGAGTCTCAAAGAGCCGGACATGACTAAGCAAATGAACAACAACAAGAATCGTAAATTAAATTGATATTGTAATATGATAAATATTTCACAATTGACCCACAGAAGCTATCTGAAACTTTGGATGACTTATGTGGTATGTGTGGATGTGTCTGTGTTATTCTGCTCTGCTCACTCAAACAAGCACTCACAAAGCATCCTCAAATAAAGTATATTTGACATTCATATTTGAATAAATATTTATGAAAGTCCAAAACCAATGTAGTTTCCTTAACAGGAAGAGTCGATTCCAGAACTTCAGCTACATCTGCTTTAGTCTCCTTTTAACTTAGAAGTGAAGATATAACTTCCTAAATGCTGGGTTGTTCTTTCTTTATGGCCTTTGTTTTAAAGTGTATTTTGTCTGATTTGAGTATTGTAACCCCTGTTTTCTTTTCATTTCCGTTTGCTTAAAGTATCTTTTTCCATCCCCTCACTTTCAATCTGTGTGTCCCTTGCTCTAACGTGAGTCCCTTGCAGGCAGTGTATCGCACGCTCTTATTTTTTTCATCCAGTCTGCCACTCAGTGTCTTTTGTTCGGAGCATTTAGTCCACTGACATTTATGGTAATTATTGACAGATTTCGATTTATTGGCATTTTAAATCTTGTTTTGCCGTTGACTTTGTATTCTTCTTTGTCCCTTTCTTTATCTTTCTGTTTTTCCTTTCGTGGTCTGAGGCTTTTTTCATATTATGTTATCTGCTTTTTGGTTTTTGTGAAACTATGGTGTGTTTTGGTTGTGGCTAATTGAGGGGCTCATGTAAACTGCTCTTCTCAAGACGCAGCATCGAGACAGTCCTGCTCAGCAAAGCACGTGCACCCACTCGTCTCGCAAGCCCTGGAAGTTTTCATGGGCAATGGATTGACGGATCACCATTGACACATATCGCGTTAGCAGCATGCTTGACTCAGCCTCAAGGCCCTCCAGGCAGTAGAGGGTCACAGATGACCACAGCCTTGCCTGCTAAGCCACGCCAGCGCCCTCTGGACAGAGGTGATATTAACTGTGGCTCTAGATTCCAGGGATATAAAGTGAAGTAAACATGAACACGGTCCAAAAGTTTGTCAATTTGTTTGTGTAAATTCATATTGTTTATTGCTCGTGGGTACATACAGATGAGGCATGGTTTCTGGTTTAGTTGCTAAGTCACGTTCAACTCTTTGCAACACTATGGACTGTATCCTGCCAACCTCCTCTGTCCAAGGGATTTACCAGGCAACAACACTGGAGTGGATTGCATTTGTTTCGCCAGGGGATCTTCCCCAGCCAGGCTCGAACCCAGTTTCCGGCATTGCAGGCCGTCTTTTACATTTCAGGCTGATTCTTTACAAACTGGGCCACCAGGGAGGGTTGACTAATCAATCAATTAATTCCGGCGGCACTGACTCTCTGTTGCTGTGCTTGGGCTTTCTCTAGTGTCCGTGAGCAGCGGGTGCGCTCCAGTTAGGCAGTGCGGGCCTCTCATTGCCGTGGCCTCATCAGTTACAGCACGTGGGCTGGGTTGCTCCTTGGCATATGGGACTTTAGTTCCCTGACCAGGGATCAAACCCACATCCCCTCCATTGGCAGGTGGCTTCTTAACTACTGGACAATCAGGGAATCCAAATTGTGAATTTTAATGTGGCTTTTGTGGAGGAGGTGGGTTGGGAAAGCACCCAGAGAAGGTGAACTGGGCCTGAGTCCTACCTGCTATGTGTGTGGCAGTAAAAATTAATCAATGTTTGCTATATTTATCATTAGCAAAACCTTGGGAAGCATCTCACAACTGATAATGATGAGTCAGGACATCCCTTATATGTTCCCGTAGGGAGTCCTGGGTTTCTCTAGTTTTTTTGTTTTTTTTTTTAAATATTGGGACTTAGTTGTATTATTTTACTCAGGATTTAATTTTAATACTATTTTATCATCGAGGGGAATTGATTACGCACTCGCATCCCTCTGTCCTATGGTAAGCACTTTATAGTGTAAGCTGAGCAATCCTGGACTTCACTTTAGGAAACCACAGTGTGAGTATGAGCAGCACAGACCAAGGCTAACACCGAAGACACGGGTAAATCACGCGGCACCGAGGGACGTTGTTCAGCGGGAGCCGAAAAGAAGAAGAAGTGAGAGCGAGAAGGAAAGAAAGATGAAAGGGAAGGAGGAAGGGGCAAGAAAGAAGGAAATCTGAGCATGAGATTTTCAGTAGTAAAAACTACAAGCCCTTTCTCGCACGTGGCCGCTGTTGTCTGCGGGAGCTGCTGCGTGCCAGGTGTGGTCCGGGCACCTGAGATGCAGCAGCCAGCCAAGCAGAAGAAGGCCTCAGCCTTCCTGGCATTCACATCCTTCTGAAGGTTGACTACCATCACCTTATTTTTAAAGATAAATAAAAAGTGACACCACCAAAGAAGGTGGGTCTGGTATCCACAATCAGGCCCCTTTCCAAGGCTGAGCCTCTAGAGACTGTGTATCTTTCTTCCTGGAACCGAGCCTCCTTGGAGGCAGCTGCCCCCAGGACACAGGAAGGCAAGGGCGATCCTCACTCCTTAAACCACATGGGTTTCCCTCAGGCAGGGCAGCTGGATTAAAAATGAACTGGATGTCTTTTCTATTGAAAATATGGCTTCCTAACAAAACTATCGCTTAAACCAACTGCTGGTCTCTAATATAAAATGTAAAGCAAATTCAATCAAAATGAAAAATCTTATGTACTGTCGTGTGCTTTTTTCCAAAAATTGTCAAAGATTATAATTCACTTCTAATCCTGGTGGCTCAGCAGTGAAGAATCTGCCCCCTAGTGCAGGAGTCTCAGGAGACGTGGATCCAATCCCTGGGTCGGGAAGATCCCCTGGATGAGTGCATGGCAACCCACTCCAGTGTTCTTGCTGGGAGAATCCCATGGACAGAGGAGCCTGATGGGCTACAGTCCATAGTGTCACAAAGAGTCAGACACGACTGAAGTGACTGAGCATGCAACATAACTCTGGTTTTCTGCCTAACTGCAATAAAGAAATATTCTCACCTTGGATTCTTCATCTAGCTAAAAAGCCTTAAGTAATACATCCAGGCGGATGCACGTCCGATTCCCCTTACCAGTCTTTGTCAGGGAATTGCTCCCCAATGCCTGACCTTGGACATGCTATTATCAAGTCACCATAAGTAGAAACTGTGGAACCAAAGGCTATTAGCTAAAGACACTATGCTTCCTAGAAAAAAAAGAAGTGTGTGTGTGTATATATATATATATATAAATATATGCAAATATTGTAAAAGGAGGAGAGAAAAAAAATAAAGATGATCCGAACAGCTACCTCCCAAGAGTTCTAACTCTGGAAAAAGTGAAGAAACAATACTATAACCTAGGTAGTTTTAAGGAGAATGAAATAAATAAGTCGTCCTCCGTGAACTCATCTTTCCCATGGCCTGAACCCGTAGAGAGGAAAGCAAACATTTTATTAATGTGTTTTAAAACACTGAGACAAAGAAAGGGTTACTAAAGAGAAAAAAATAAAAGCACAAACATAAATACCAAGCCTTCAGCATCCCCCTAGAGGATGTTTAATTGTCAAATGAATAGTTCAGACCTTTTATGATAAATGTCAAATGTTTGAAGCTTATACAACAGCAATGTAATTCGAGGTGGAGCCTGGGCCTTGGATGGGTGTGACAGCCGGGCCCAGGAGCAGGAGCCTGGCGAGCTCAGAGTTGGGGCCCCTGGTCCACGTGACCCAAGTGGGTCCTCTAAACCTGTACGCAGTCACCCCCTCTCCCGGATGGGCTGACTTCAACTGCCTAGGTTGCCACCCCCTTAGTTTCTGAGTCATCACAAGCTATCTTAAACAGTAGTCAAAAGATTTAAACTGTTTTAAACAGTAGGCAAAACAGTAGGCTGAGAACCCTCCAACCCGACCTTTCAGTGGCCCACGCCCAGCCCCAGCCCACAGCTCACCTGCTCCATGAAGCTGCTCTCAACCAACCGGTTCACACGCTGGTGCCTGGGTGTCATTTCCGCCACTTTCTGTACTCTGCACACTTTACTTGGTACTGTCTTCTAGCTGGTAGTAGTGGAGCTGTGCTCTGGTGCCTGAATTATTGTATAGTCTAACTGACTCGATGGGCGTGATTCTGAGTGAACCCCAAGAGTTGGTGATGGACAGGGAGGCCTGACGTGCTGCGATTCATGGGATCGCAAAGAGTTGGACACGACTGAGCTACTGAACTGAACTGAATAGGAAAAGGGCTTCCCTGGTGACTCACATGGTAAAGAATCTGCCTGTAATTCAGGAGCCCTGGGTTCGATCCCTGGGTTGGGAAAATCTGCCTGAAAAGGACATGGCAGCCCACTCCAGTATTCTTGCCTGGAGAATTCCATGGACAGAGAAGGCTGTCAAGCTACAGTCCATGGGGTCGCAACTATCACACATGCTAGAATAAAAAGCGTGGGAACATATTAACACGTGTTAAATAATACTATTTGTGGATGTCCATGTATTTCATTATTGAACACTGACAATTTCCGTTAAGCAAAAAATAAGAAAGCATGGGCGCTTAGGGTCAGAGGTCCTGAGTTTGGGCTCTTTATTGTTCTGGCTGTGTGACCCTGGGCACGTTACTTAATCTTTCTGATCTGTAGTATCAGAATTGCAAGAAGTGGTGAACAATGCTGACCTCTAAAAAATTTTTGAAGATTCCTGGAAATGTTGGGTATGAAATGCCTGGCACAGAGGAGACATATTATAAAACCCACTTTTCTGCCCTCTCATGGGAGAAGTACTGATCTTTGGGGGGAAGGGAAGTTAGTTAACTTTCTGGCAATTTCAAACGATCGGCACAGTTCTTTGTACCTGAAATGTGTCCAATTACCACTAATTTAAGAAAATCTTTGAATTGATGAAAATTATGAGAATTAAGACTAAAACATAAAGGAAAGAACGCTTGCCCATGGTTCAGACACCCAATCTCAGCTCTTCTGCACCAGGTTGAGTCCGCTTGTACCTTGTACTCTGGGTTAACCCTCCTCAAAAGGATGGTGTTGAATTAGAGAAGAAATTGCAAACTGGGGGCCCTCAGACATAGCCCAGTCTCTGGATATTTTTTTCTGGGCCGCAAAGTATGTATGGATTCCCTGGTAGCTCGGGGGTAAAGAATCCGCCTGCCAATGCGGAAGACACAGGTTCAAACCTCCATCTGGGAAGATTCCACATGATCCCACGGAACAACTAAGCCCGTGCACACAACTACTGAGCCTGTACTCTGGAGCCTGGAAGCCGCAACTGCCGAACCCCCGGCGCCCTAGAACCTGTGCTCCACATCAGGAAAAGTTAGCATAATGAGAAGCTCCACCCCGCAGCTAGAAAGAAGCCCCCACTCGTGGAACTAGAGAAAAGCCCATGCAGCAACAAAGAGCCCACACAGCCAAAAGTAAATAAAGGTATTTTTAAAGCATCCAGATTGCTGAAATTTTATGGAGAGATCTGGCAACCTGGGTGAATGTTTCCACACGTTGGCCGTGTGATGGAGCCGGGGTCCGCTCTCTTGTGGACGGACCCGTGCTGCCGGCTCCCTCAGTCCCCTCCTGATTCCCTGTACCTGCGTGTGCCACCCGCCCGATTCCTGGTGTTCCTTCTGGAAACGCTAGACTACACAAGTTCTAGAATTGCTGCTCATTCGCATTCTGGGAGCTGGGGAGCCAAAGTTGTTAAGGGTGTAACTGCTAGAGGGGGCAGAAGTAGCTTATAGGGAAACATATAAACCAGCAGTGGTTTACAGTGCTTTGGGTTTATAGCAGGGGTTTATGGTGGTTTATAGAGTTTATACACCGGGCCCCTGGAAGCGCCCCAAAGCCGTGAGCCAGCCTCCCCCCATCTGTCACTGCCACACAGTGAGAGACTGAACTCAGAGGTTTGTAAAGTGGGGAAACCAGCTGAAGAAGCCAAGAATTGTTTCCAGCATATTTAGCGAAATAGCTGAAACCTCTTAGGCTTAAGAAAATCTGGAGGAGGAGGAAGCCACGGCTTCCCTTCAGAAGGGTCTCTGAAGGATGCCCTTGGCACAGAGGCAAGTTGTGAGTGAGGGAGTGAAGGGGCACCTGGCTTTCACTGGGCCACACTGGGCCCTCCATCCTGCCTGTCATCCAGGGAGTTCATTCGGTGAATTCTCCAAGGTCATGTGACTCTCTTCACCCCAAGACAGCATCTCATCAAAAAGGGCCAGTTGGAGCTAGGATCTGGAGATGACAAGTTGGCCTCCGTGGCGCAGTGTCTCAAAGTCACCTCCATGAACAGTGGGGGAAGCCGGGATGAGGCTTCAGGCAAGGAGCCCTCCAGATTCCTGCATACACACCTCCCGGGTGGGGCACCTGGGAACCCACCTCCCATCCTACCATTTAAGCCTCACATGGACTAGATCCACCCGGCTCTCTAGCAGATCCAGTGGATTCCTCCAAGCTCCTCTATAGGGAACAGCCCAACAAAGCAAGAAAACAGGTGTGCGTGCGTGTGTGCTAAGTTGCTTCAGTCGTGTCTGACTCTTTTGCAACTTCATGGACTGTAGCCCACCAGGCTCCTCTGTCCATGGGATTCTCCAGGCAAGAATACTGGAGTGAGTTGCCATGCCCTCCTCCAGGGGATCTTCCTGATTCAGGGATCGAACCTGTGTCTCTTACATCTCCTGCAGTGGCAGGCAGGTTCTTTACCAGTAGTGGTACCTGGGAAGCCCCCAAGAGAACAGGTGTACCTGTGACTTAAAAAAAAAAAAATGGTGCTGTGTAAAAAATAAAAAATTAAAATTTAAAAAAAAAATGGAAGAGAAAGAGGGAAAAAAACAGATGGAGAAGAGTCATAATATGCTGCAGTAGTTAAATTATCTTCTTTGAATTCCTTTAGAAATAAAATATAAAAAGACAAGTACTTTTCTCACCTAATTTGCTGGTGGAGCTGATAATTAAGTGTTGTTGGTTGCATCACCAGAATGAATTTGTGATACTTGCTGTAGTGTCTCTGCATATTTAAAGACAAAAATGTTCCTTCTGGTGCTCAGCAAAAATATCATTTTTATGAACCTTCTCCCCCAGGCAGTTCTGTAGCCTCCATGCCGTGTTTGTAGAGCTGCAAGACACTTTGGCTGAGACACGACAAAGACTCACAACGCCAAACTGCTCCTGCTAGCCTGCCTGTTCCTCAACTCTGAGAAAGCCCAGACGCAGAGTTCTAGAGAAATTCCAGATTTCTTGGTGAGGTCTCCTCTGTGTGCGTCTGTATGTTTCTTGATAATTTCATACCTCCCCCCCCCAACTACTTCCAGTTCAATAAATGGTAGAGAGGAAAATTTTCATGACGGTTAAAAACTCCAGCACCGTGTGCAAGTAATTAAACCTCTTAGGCCTGTTTCCACATCTTCAAATGGAAACAATAATAGTGACTCATGGGGATGAAGATGTAATGAGCCAACGCCTGGAAGTATTTAGCACATAACAGGTCCTCCATGCAGGGTAGATGTCATCCCCTTCATCTCCGCCATCAGCAGTAGCATCGTTGTTTATTCTAGATGACCCCAAAGTAGTTGCGTGACCCAGGGAAATACTTTAAAATACATATTCACAGATCCCACCCTCAAAACCATAACAGAGGGGCTTCCCTGGTGGCTCAGTGGATAAGACGCCAGGCCTCTATTGCAGGGGTGAGGGTTCAATCCCTGGTCAGGGAACTCAGATCCCATATGTTGTGTGGGGTGGCCAAACAGCAAAAAACAAAACACAAAAGAAAACAAACCAAACAAAGGACCATATTAGAACTCCTGAGATGTGTAATGATTTCCTTGAAAGGTGAATAAATGCTCAGCCAAGCCTGGGAACCACGGGTCCAGACCTGTCTCCACAGAACCTCAGAGACTGAGTGTGGAGTGTGATGACTCGAGGGGGACTGGATGAAAAAAAGAGAACGGGCCCAACCATTCCTTTGAAAGTCACTCTATTTAGTCCTTGGGAAACGGCAGCATCACCACTGCCACTTGGGATAAGCCCTTTTGGTTTTCTTTCAGTCTTACTTATTGGTGCCAGAAACTCACGGCTAGCCTTCAGTTATGTGTCAAAGAAACTGAACTTGCTTTTTCTTTGAGCAGCTGTCACTGAAGAGGCTGCAGCATAAACACAGATGAAAAAAATTTTAAATACTTTCTTTCCATTGGAGTGGGTGGAGGACTCAATTTCAGCTTTTCCAACTAACATCCCCAATCCATTTAGCTCTATAAGTAGTAATAGTAATGTTAGTCCCTCAGTCATGTCTGACTCTTTGCAACCCTGTGCACTATAGCCTGCCAGGCTCCTCTGTCTGGGGGATTCTCCAGGCAAGAATATTGGAGTGGGTTGCTAGTTCTTCTTCAGGGGATCTTTCTGACCCAGGGATTGAACCCAAGTCTCCTGCACTGTAGGCCGATTGTTTACCATCTGAGCCACCAGGGATGACCTAGCTCTATAAGCCAAGTTACTAAATGTTCTTTGTGTGACAACTTCAACTGAAATGATCAACAAAATACATTTTTATGGTGAGCTATGATTTTCTTCTGTTAGTTGGGACAGAAGTAGGTGAAGAAGCAGAAAACTTCTCCATTCCAGTTGACGGTGCCAAACAATTATTTGTGCTGAGAATTATTTTGCCTGGGGAACAGCAATCTTTACTCAAGCTTTCTTATTTTAGCTGCTACCCAGGTAATGGATCCGTGGGAAACCAATGTGGTTGACTGTTGTGGCCAGATATCGATGAACCTGCATAATTTNTTCACCCCAAGACAGCATCTCATCAAAAAGGGCCAGTTGGAGCTAGGATCTGGAGATGACAAGTTGGCCTCCGTGGCGCAGTGTCTCAAAGTCACCTCCATGAACAGTGGGGGAAGCCGGGATGAGGCTTCAGGCAAGGAGCCCTCCAGATTCCTGCATACACACCTCCCGGGTGGGGCACCTGGGAACCCACCTCCCATCCTACCATTTAAGCCTCACATGGACTAGATCCACCCGGCTCTCTAGCAGATCCAGTGGATTCCTCCAAGCTCCTCTATAGGGAACAGCCCAACAAAGCAAGAAAACAGGTGTGCGTGCGTGTGTGCTAAGTTGCTTCAGTCGTGTCTGACTCTTTTGCAACTTCATGGACTGTAGCCCACCAGGCTCCTCTGTCCATGGGATTCTCCAGGCAAGAATACTGGAGTGAGTTGCCATGCCCTCCTCCAGGGGATCTTCCTGATTCAGGGATCGAACCTGTGTCTCTTACATCTCCTGCAGTGGCAGGCAGGTTCTTTACCAGTAGTGGTACCTGGGAAGCCCCCAAGAGAACAGGTGTACCTGTGACTTAAAAAAAAAAAAATGGTGCTGTGTAAAAAATAAAAAATTAAAATTTAAAAAAAAAATGGAAGAGAAAGAGGGAAAAAAACAGATGGAGAAGAGTCATAATATGCTGCAGTAGTTAAATTATCTTCTTTGAATTCCTTTAGAAATAAAATATAAAAAGACAAGTACTTTTCTCACCTAATTTGCTGGTGGAGCTGATAATTAAGTGTTGTTGGTTGCATCACCAGAATGAATTTGTGATACTTGCTGTAGTGTCTCTGCATATTTAAAGACAAAAATGTTCCTTCTGGTGCTCAGCAAAAATATCATTTTTATGAACCTTCTCCCCCAGGCAGTTCTGTAGCCTCCATGCCGTGTTTGTAGAGCTGCAAGACACTTTGGCTGAGACACGACAAAGACTCACAACGCCAAACTGCTCCTGCTAGCCTGCCTGTTCCTCAACTCTGAGAAAGCCCAGACGCAGAGTTCTAGAGAAATTCCAGATTTCTTGGTGAGGTCTCCTCTGTGTGCGTCTGTATGTTTCTTGATAATTTCATACCTCCCCCCCCCAACTACTTCCAGTTCAATAAATGGTAGAGAGGAAAATTTTCATGACGGTTAAAAACTCCAGCACCGTGTGCAAGTAATTAAACCTCTTAGGCCTGTTTCCACATCTTCAAATGGAAACAATAATAGTGACTCATGGGGATGAAGATGTAATGAGCCAACGCCTGGAAGTATTTAGCACATAACAGGTCCTCCATGCAGGGTAGATGTCATCCCCTTCATCTCCGCCATCAGCAGTAGCATCGTTGTTTATTCTAGATGACCCCAAAGTAGTTGCGTGACCCAGGGAAATACTTTAAAATACATATTCACAGATCCCACCCTCAAAACCATAACAGAGGGGCTTCCCTGGTGGCTCAGTGGATAAGACGCCAGGCCTCTATTGCAGGGGTGAGGGTTCAATCCCTGGTCAGGGAACTCAGATCCCATATGTTGTGTGGGGTGGCCAAACAGCAAAAAACAAAACACAAAAGAAAACAAACCAAACAAAGGACCATATTAGAACTCCTGAGATGTGTAATGATTTCCTTGAAAGGTGAATAAATGCTCAGCCAAGCCTGGGAACCACGGGTCCAGACCTGTCTCCACAGAACCTCAGAGACTGAGTGTGGAGTGTGATGACTCGAGGGGGACTGGATGAAAAAAAGAGAACGGGCCCAACCATTCCTTTGAAAGTCACTCTATTTAGTCCTTGGGAAACGGCAGCATCACCACTGCCACTTGGGATAAGCCCTTTTGGTTTTCTTTCAGTCTTACTTATTGGTGCCAGAAACTCACGGCTAGCCTTCAGTTATGTGTCAAAGAAACTGAACTTGCTTTTTCTTTGAGCAGCTGTCACTGAAGAGGCTGCAGCATAAACACAGATGAAAAAAATTTTAAATACTTTCTTTCCATTGGAGTGGGTGGAGGACTCAATTTCAGCTTTTCCAACTAACATCCCCAATCCATTTAGCTCTATAAGTAGTAATAGTAATGTTAGTCCCTCAGTCATGTCTGACTCTTTGCAACCCTGTGCACTATAGCCTGCCAGGCTCCTCTGTCTGGGGGATTCTCCAGGCAAGAATATTGGAGTGGGTTGCTAGTTCTTCTTCAGGGGATCTTTCTGACCCAGGGATTGAACCCAAGTCTCCTGCACTGTAGGCCGATTGTTTACCATCTGAGCCACCAGGGATGACCTAGCTCTATAAGCCAAGTTACTAAATGTTCTTTGTGTGACAACTTCAACTGAAATGATCAACAAAATACATTTTTATGGTGAGCTATGATTTTCTTCTGTTAGTTGGGACAGAAGTAGGTGAAGAAGCAGAAAACTTCTCCATTCCAGTTGACGGTGCCAAACAATTATTTGTGCTGAGAATTATTTTGCCTGGGGAACAGCAATCTTTACTCAAGCTTTCTTATTTTAGCTGCTACCCAGGTAATGGATCCGTGGGAAACCAATGTGGTTGACTGTTGTGGCCAGATATCGATGAACCTGCATAATTTGCGTTTACCAGGTTTGCCCATAAACATCACACCTGTGATGGGTCCTGCCCTGGCAGCACCCTGCAGGCTAGGGCAAGGAAAAGGCATCTCAGCCCACATTTCTCTCACAACTGTTGCATCACCAGCGGCTCCTCCATTCAAGAAATGGCCTGGTTAGTTTTGGAGGAATAAACATGAATTTGGTCTAGTTTATAAGATCACAATTCTTTACAAACTTCATGACTTTATTAGGGTTTACAACATGACTCCCAACTGCTTTGGGGGTCTGTAGTCTTCCTGTAGTGCCATGATTCTTAATTGGGGGTGCTGGAGACATTTTGGTTGAAACAGCTGGGGATGTTGCTTTACGGGCATCCAGTGGATGGAAGCCAGTGACGCTGCTGAAATCTTACAACACAGGGCAGGGTCACAGTCAAATTATCTCTTCCCAAATGGCAACGGTGCCAAGCTTAAGAAAGCTGGCTGTAGAGGAACCTGTCAGATCCAGCTCCTGCCCACCTTACGAAACCCCTCTGCATAGCAGCTGGTCTCCTTCGCATACTGTCAGGACACAGGGCTCACCGTACTGGTTTCCACTGTTGCCTCACTGGGCAGCCTCTAGGGCAGGGGAATGTCTGCTTGCAGAAGCCTCTTCTTCCCCCACCCACTGCGTGGTAGCCGGGATAAGTGTGTGTTTCAGGCTGACCTGAAGGATTATAGTGGCACCACCTAGCTCAGGGGCGGCTGAGACCCAGTTCTGTAATAACCAGTTTGAGTGCTTAACAAAATCACAAAGATGAATAGATATCGTCTGTGCTGCCCCTCTGTGTTTAGGAAGGTGAAATAATCAGAAAAAAAAATGGGGAAAGTTAAACAGATGGCCTAACTACAAAAGGAAGTTAAAACCAAATTGTACGGTTAACCTGCTGCTTTGTTGTACCCATCGTTTCTGCCGCTGCTGTCGTTAATTACGTGACACCTGTCGTAATTATGCCATCCTGGGCAAATACATTCTTCATACTCTTGATTCCAACAAGGGTTTTCAAGATATATATTTAATTGATTTACTTTTAACTGCAGGATAATTGCTTTACACTACTGTGATGATTTCTATATAGCAATACAAATCAGCCATAGGTCAAAATATATTTTTGACCATAGAAAAGAATATCTGAAAACTAGGAGGAGTGGTAACATGGATAATAAATTATTTCCTGGAAAAGAAAATGTGGGTCCAGTTCTGGAAACGATGTTTGTGCTTTTTGGAGACCTCATTTTCCCCAAATGGTTCATGTCTCTTTCGGTGACTCTGAGAAAGGACACCCGTGACTTTGATGCTATCCCTGGCCAGTGGGTTCCTGCTCTGAATCAGCAGCAAAAATGGACACAAAAGAATCGTTTGGAATTCCCATCAAGGAAAACGTATGGCATAATTGTGAATTTTCTTCAGCTGAAAAACTTAAGCTTCTAAGTTAAGAATAAGGTAGGAAGGGGAATAAATAGGACTAAGTAAACCTTTTTTACTTTGATAAATCGTATTTTTATGGGCTCTGAATGCCCATCCTGAAAGGTTTGTAGAGAAATTGATTCTTATTGTTTACTGTTGCTCACCCCCTCCCCACCGCCACCCCACAGCCTACAGAGGAAGCAGACTGGAGCACTAGCCCCTTGCACGGGTTTTCACGGCATGCTCACCATCTGAATGGCTCCTATGGGGCTGCTATGGCAATGGCTCTAGAGGGTGCCATTCACCATGGACCAGAGTGTAAGTGGTTCCCTTGGAAATGTTCAAAAGAGACATGGCACCTCAGTGGGCAAGGCTGTGGCATGGGAACTCCTGCCAGCTCTGGAAGCTGTTGTGAGCATGGCTGAGCTGGCCATTCCCCTCTGAAATCTTTCCTTCTTCCTGGAGTACCTTGCTTCACGTCATCTCCTTCCCAGTTTGGGGAAACCCTAGCAGAACTTCCAAGACCTCTCTTTCATAGCTCCTCACCTTTCCTGTTATAGAAATCACGCACTCACCTACCCACCCTGAGTCCTTCTAACCACCTTCAGTGGATTGCCAGAACCCTAAATTTAGCCTTTCCTTGGTGAGAGGAGGGGCATGCAGGTAAGGTAGAAAGATGAGATGTTAAAATGTCTTTTTGTCTTGTTTTCTCATTCATCCTAACCTACCTGGGGCTGAGTGAGTCCCAGAGTTTTTTCATGGAGATTTCTAGGATAACTTGGCAAATGAGACGAGCAAAGTGCATCCACAGCATTATACTTCATGCACAGGGGCCAAATTATCACTCGTTCAGCATGAGAAAGAAAAAGTGACTGGAGAGTGAAAGGTATGCAGAGGAAAATAGCAAAGACCAAGTGTAACTGCTATGCCAGTTGACCCGTCTGTCCATGCAGAGTATACGCCATACGACCAGGTCCATCTCTCCGGTTCTCTTCCTTCAGGTCTTGCATTCACCACCTTGTTCTAATCACTCCTTTTCTGTTCCCAGCACCACCGAGTTCGGTGGGGCCTGTTTCTGGGTCCAATGGGGCACCATCGCAGGAAGTGTCGAGCCCTGTTGGGTCCATCTACTTGTGTCAGAGTTGACTCTGAAAATGACGATTACAAGCAGTAAGTATGGAGAAAAGCTGTATAATCTGGATGAGGCTGAGACTCCAATGTCCTCAGGATAAAGATTGCCCACGAGGAGAAGTACCCTGGCCTACAGGACATTTGCCCTCTGAATAGCAGTTTTTGTAATCCATTTCTTTGCTTAGACCTACTGCTCTGCTGTTCAGCAGACGCTTTCTCGTCTTTCCCGGTGCCTTCATGGCAGAGCTGAGCGCACTGCCTTGCACACATGAGGTTCTGTGCGCTGGGACAGAAAGCAGGAAGCAGTCATGAAGATGAAAAAACAAACACAAAAGTGTGCACCAAGCCTCTGGTAACCATTTGCATTGATCTTCTATAGCAGCAACCCTTCTCCTGAAAGCTGTCTCACCTTGGAAGTGAGGCAGTGTGTGCGTGTGTTTTAAAGAAAGAACTAGAAGCCACTACAGCTGGCTGGTTGCTCAGCCGCCCTCCCACCAGGATGCTGGGAGCCTGAGATCCCCTGATGAGTGTGGATCTTAAGGCTTCCATGAGCCCCGCTAGCTGGCTCACTGGATCGGGAGCATGTCTGAGCCCAGGCAGCCTGTGATCCTGGAGCGCTTCCCTTTCATGTGCCCCACTGCTTATCTGCTCTGACAACAATATGGTGAGACTTCCCTCCCTCTGGCTCAGGGCCACGGTGGCCATCAGAGCACACACCATGCTCTAGGAGTGGGCAGCGTAGCAGGAAAAGGTCAGAATGAATACTTCCTTCTCTTGAAAGAAATACACCTTAGCTCGATTGTGCACAGAACAGAGAACATCTCTGCCAGGCATTTGTCAAACCAGCAAGTGCTTCTGAAGGCGAGATGCTGAACTTCGAACCGCGACTAGAGCTGGTCACAGGTGATCCTCTTTCATAATGACTAGTAACCCTAATAAAAGGAGGCCTTAAGGGGGCCCCGCTGGGGGGGTGATAGAGGAGGAGGGGAAAGGGGCAGGCCGTGAATAATACTGGATCTGTTTATCTTGCATGAGAAGGAAAGCAGGAATGACTGGGCACCAGAGTGCCCTGTGCTGTCCACTGTCTGGATGTCTTCCAGGGCAGAGACCTGCCTCCAGGCCTTATTTGCTATGATGTGGTAAGTGCCAATTCGCCTCTGCCTGCTTAGAATTTGTATCTTTCACTCTGAGAGGTTTCTTCATTGAAAAGGAGAGGAAGAGAAATGAAAAAATAAAAATGCTTAGCTTTTTAAGGTTAAAAAGTAAAATGGGAAGCCAAGGACACCAGTTTGCAACACCATGGATGAACAAGATGTGGGTTCATGGTGACTGATGTGATGTGTCCATTCACTTCTCATGAAGGATAAGCTACCCTAAAACTTAATGGCTTAAAATATATTTATTTGGAAATTCCTTGGTAGTCCAGTGGTTAAGACTTGATTTTCCAGTGTGGGAAGGAGGGACAGGTTCAATCCCTGGTCAGGAAGCTAAGATTCCATATGCCTTGCAGCCAAATCCCCAAAACATGAAACAGATGCAATATTGTAACAAATTCAATAAAGACTTTTCAATAAACATGGTACACATTAAATAAATATTTTAAAAATTAAAAATACATTTATTTAACCCACAATTTTGTGGGTCAGTGGTTTGGCTGGCATCAGCTGGGCAGGTCTGGTGGAGGCTGGGCTGTGGTGCTGCTGAATCTACTGGGGCGGAAACAGCTCACCTCTGTTCTCTTGGGGTCTCACCCTCCAACACACTGGCCTGAGATCGCTGACCCGATGGTGGGCGGGATTCCAGGCAAAGCTGAGCTGCTCGGAGCTTCTGGAGGCCCAGCTCCCAGCTGACACCGCATGGTCTCTGTCCCAGGCTACTGATCAGAGCAGGTCCCACAGGTAAAGCCATATTCAGGGGTCAGGAAAATGTGCCGCCTCTTGGAAGGAGGTTGCAAAGCCACACTACAAATGGGCATGACTTCAGAGAGGTGTCAAGAACAGGCAATTTTTCAGACTGTCTACAGAGTGAGACTTTTTTTTCACTTGGCCCTGGCCTCCGTCACTGCTTTGCAGGGACCCACAGAGGCAGCAAGTGGCTGCTTTGGAAGGAGAGCCCTAGTCTAAGAATCAGGAAGGCTGGACTTTTATCCTGACTATGCCATCTCAGATGGTGCAGCTCTGAGACTTCGCTTGCATCTTCCCTGAAAGATGGGGGAGGTGAGCTCAGACAGCTTAAGGCCCCTTCACTGACCCGTGTCCTGTGACACTCTGATAGCAGCATTCTCATCAGTGGCTCAAGAAGGGGGCATAGACAGGCGGTGTTTTTGTATTAAAAAATGGATATTTCTAGATGCTCAACATCACTCAGAGAAATGCAAATCAAAGCCACGATGAGGTACCATCTCATGCCAGTCAGAATGGCCACGATCCAAAAGTCTACAAGCAATAAATGCTGGAGAGGGTGTGGGGAAAAGGGAACTCTCTTACACCATTGGTGGGAATGCAAACTAGTACAGCCACTATGGAGAACAGTGTGGNGATACTGGGAGGGATTGAGGGCAGAAGGAAAAGGGGATGACAGAGAATGAGATGGCTGGATGGCATCACTGACTAGACGGACATGAGTTTGAGTGAACTCTGGGAGTTGGTGATGGACAGGGAGGCCTGGCGTGCTGCAATTCATGGGGTCACAAAGAGTTGGACACTATTGAGCGACTGAACTGAACTGACAGTTCAGTTTTCAGTTCTTTTTTTTTTTTAATTATACTTTACTTTTAATCGAAGGAAAGTTACTTTACAATATTGTGATTGTTTCTAATGCATTTGAATCAGTTCTAATGAGGTAGATGAACCTAGTGTATGAACTGCCTCTTGATTCTATAATTCTAGTATCAATAGGTTTTTCTTTGTCAGTTGAATCTTGAGTTGAATATGGACACTGACTATCCCTGGACTATTTGAAGGGTTTTTCTTTTCTTTCTTTCTTTTTTTTTTAAGTGATTCCCTTCTATAGAAAAGTCTGGGAGCTAGGTGGTCCTTTCAGACAGTTTACAGCCATGACCTAGCATGCCAATACTAGCCAACAAAAATAGCTTTGATATAACATTTGCCATTGTCAAGAGTAAACTCTGATGGAAACAGATCAACTTCATGGATGCCTGTTAGCTTGCTTGCTTTCTAAGGGACTTAGTGCTATAGATGGAAAGTTTGTGCTCCCCTAAAATCCATATGTTGAAATCTAACCCCTAATGTGATGGTATTTGAAGGCGGGGTCATTGGGAGGTGATGAGGTGGAGCTCTCAGTGGACAAGGCTAGTGCCCTTATAAACGGGTCCCTAGAACTCCCTCAGTCCTTTCTATGAAAGGACACAGCAAGAAGATCTCCCGCTATGAACCAGGGAACAGGCTTTTCCCAGACACAGAATCTGCCAGCACCTTGATCATGGACTCCCAGCCTCCAGAACTGTGAAGAATGAATATTTAAGCTACCCAGTCTGTGCAGTATTTTTGCTATAGCAGCCTAAATGGACTAAGGTGTTTGGCTCCTTAACTTCATCTATATTCTGTTGATATAACCAAGCCCTTGGGGCTTCCCCGGTGGCTCAGGCAGTAAAGAACCTGCCTGCAATGCAGGAGACCCAGATTTGATTGCTGGGTCAGGAAGATCCCCTGGAGAAGAGAAAGGCTACACACTCCAATATCCTGGCCTGGAGAATTCTACAGACAGAGGAGCCTGGCCGACTGCAGTCTATGGGGTTGCAGAGCTGGAAAGAGTCAGACACGACTNTGCCTGCAATGCAGGAGACCCAGATTTGATTGCTGGGTCAGGAAGATCCCCTGGAGAAGAGAAAGGCTACACACTCCAATATCCTGGCCTGGAGAATTCTACAGACAGAGGAGCCTGGCCGACTGCAGTCTATGGGGTTGCAGAGCTGGAAAGAGTCAGACACGACTGAGCAACTAACTTTTGACTAAGCCCTTGGTCTGTGTATCTCCCATTTGGCCTCCTACTGTCCCCCCCCCCACTTCCTCAGTCTGGACTAGCTGCCAGTCTGATGTTTCCCTGGGAGCCCTTAGTATAGTCCCAATCCAGTCTTTCAATGCCCTATGCTGTGCCAAGTGACAGGACTACTCTTTATTCAAGCCATTTCCCATCTGAAATGGAAACTAGGTGAATGACTGGCATAAAGATTGTGACCACTTTTAAGTAGGGTATGAATCAGCTTAGTGTAAAGAATTCCCTTATGGTTATTCTTACTTCTATTAGAGCCTTGTCAGGAGACATTTTTTTCATAGTCACTAAATCCAAGCTTTTTTTTAAAACCTAATTAGGCCTCCAATATTCTTTAACCTGAAATATTTAAGGCAATTTGTACAGGCAGGTCTAGATGCAAAAGTGCAAATTGGAAGCTTCATGTTCAGTTTGGAGAAAATTTTATGTCAAAAGATGCTATCAATTAGGTTAAAATAGATGATTTCTAAGATCCATTTCAGTTTTAGAATGCTGTGATTATTAGATCATTTACTGACTGCTTTCATCTCACAGGGGAGAAAGGTGAAATTACTTGCAGTTATCATCGCACGCATGAAGAAACCAAGTCCCAGTAAGGATGAATACACTGCTGTGGTTGTTCCCAGTGCCAAGAAGCTAACTCTGGCTACAACGCCCACATGCTCTTCACCATCGCTCTCTGTAAATGACACTGGCTTCATCATCCTAAGACTGAATAGGAAAAGGCATCAGGAACGAGAAGGTAGGGACTTCCCTGGCTGTCCAGTGGGTGCACTTGGCCTCCTAATGCGGAGGGTGAAGGTTTGATCCCTGGTCGGGGAGCTAATTTCTCATATGCCTTGCAGCCAAAAACCCCCAAACCCCCCATAAAATAGCAGCAGTATTGTAACAAATTCAATAAAGACTTAAAAAATGGTCCACATACAAAAAAATCTAGAGACGAAAAAAAGGAGTGAGAAAACACATGTGTTGGATAGAAAAATTCACCGCCAATAAGAGTGAACAAACAGTGGAAACTGCTGCTATGATAAAAGTATGACATAGTTGCTGCAATATTGAAAGAGACATTTATACACTATGTATAAATGATCACTATGTATAAATATACACTATGTAGCTATGATCAAATGGGTAACTTGCCTAAATCAGAGACCACAGGGACAGCAGGAGAACTTTCCATCCTGAAACTCTATATCTGGGGAGGTCCCAGAGAGTCTAATCTGTTTACCCACTGCAAGTGTTACTTAAATATAACTTAAAAAGGAGGAGACTAAGGCACCTTATCACCATTTTGACTGGCACACAGAAGACAAGAAAAATATATTGGCTGCCCAGTTGGTTGAATTCGAGTCTATTCTAGCAAACTTTGGTGGGCAGATGAGGTGGACTAGCCATGATTTTATTTACATCTGGACTTGATGAGTCTCCTTAGTTATGAAATAACTGAATCAGTTGGGAATGATAGTAGACATTGTTGAGATAAAACCCTTAAATAGATTGGAGAAGCCATGGTGATAGCCCTTGGCCCTAGGAGAAGAGGGGCAAGGTCCTTATGTTTAATGTAATAGTCTTCACTGAACTTTGGGGGAAAAGAATTGTTTACATGCAGAACAGTCCCTTCAGCAATTGAATTGAGTTCAGGATGTATCTTGAGAGGATGTCGAGCCAGTGCCTAACAAGAAAGAAGAAACTTCATGACCTAAGTCATCAGGTCAGTGAAAAAGTCCACTGGTGAGTCTTCACAAAGCTGGATGCACCAAGCCATTTGTCTCTGGCTTCATTTCAGAACTTGACCTGGAAGGGAGGAGAGCTTTCAGTCCATGACTCATGGGAAATATTGATGATGAACCACAAGCCAATGACTGTCCATCAAAACAGGAGAATGGGGTGCAGGCTAAAGAAGAAGAGATCACTCCAGTGGTCTCAGGGAAACTGAGGACTTAGCAGTATGTCAGGAGCAGCGGACAGAGGCAAGATGCTTCCGTGAGTATAAGAGGTCTGCAGAGCCCTGGCCAGGACAAGGTGGGCCACCTTCGGGATGGTCTCTCTCCCTGGGCCTGGCAGGAGAAGCACTAGTCAGAGCTGTCTTTATAGCCAGACTTCCTGGGACCAGGCTGGATGGTGGACGCTCTTTACGTGTGATTTCAAGAAGCCACACCCCCTGTATTTACTGGCAAAGCATCTAGATAAGTCTGCCATGTGGGGACACATGGTATCTGAAGGAAATAAAATAACTAACTCTAAGAGATATATGTACCCCAATGTTTATAGCAGCACTATTCATAACAGCCAAGACATGGAAGAAAGCTAAGTGTCCATTGACAAATGAATGGATGTTAAAAGTTGGTGTATATATACATGGAATAGTATTTAGCCTTAAAAAAGAAGAAAATCCTGTCATTTACAACAACATAGATGAATCTGGAGGGCATCATGCTAGGTGAAATAAGCCAGACAGAGGAAAACCCTGCATGGTGTTACTCATATGTAAAATCTAAAGAAAAACATCAAATGCGTAGGAACAGAGAGTGGAAAAGTGTTTGTCAGGGGCTAGGGGTTGTGGGAAATAGGGAGAGGTTGGAAAAAGGTTATAAAATTTCAGTTGTAAGTTGAATAACATTAGAGGGACTGATGTAAACCATGGTGACCATAGTTGCTAATACTATATTATATAATTGAAATTTGTTAAGAGGGTAAAACTTAAATTTTCTCACAAGAAAAGGTAAATATGTGAGGTAATAGATGTGTTAATAACTCCACCCATGTGACTATTAACTCTCCATGGGGAGACTCTTCTCACTATCAAATTATCAGATTGTACACCTTAAATATCTTACAATTTATCAGCTATACCTCAATAAAACTGAAAATAAAAGAAAATATAAACTGCAAAAATAATAATGAAACCGCAATATTGAAGCTTTGAAATCTCTGGAATCCCTCTTCTTTCATTTTTCATACCAAATGCACCACTTTCTAGATTTCCTCCTTCTAGTCAATGTCAGATTTTGGTAGATGCTTTTGTGGTACCTGGATATCATGGCACCCTTAGGGTACTGGGAAGTTATCACAAGTTTATAAGATATTCACAAAATCCCATTGGCTCATAAATTCCACAGGACCAGAGCTGGCTATTTTGTTCACCACTGAATTCTCTACGTCTTCCTCAATAGCTTGTGGCCTAGGCTATTGCATTTCCATCAAAGTGAATCTTGGGAAACAAGGGGCTGTTTCCATAGCAGCAAAGCCTAAAGATGCCAACCGTAGATTTAGAAATAATAAAATAATAATGCATTTGAAGTGTGGGGTTGTAGTTTGGAACAATCATGGCAGTAAATCACTTTTTAAAAAGAAGCTTAATAGTGTCAATTCCCCCAAATTGCTGCATTCATTTCATTTTAATCATCTTTGACCTTCCCTTCTTTTTCCCCACTCCAATTCCAAAGAAATAAAACAATTCCATGTGTCCCTTTTTTCTCTGCCTCATTGTTTAAGAAATTGCAGGAAGCACTAGAAAGGCAAGATCTGGAATCTCTAAGAGTTAAACTGGAAAAAGGCATTTTAAAAAATCCCTTTTCCCTAAACCCGTTGATCTTCCTGGGTTCCTACTGTCATCAGAGTCTCCTCAGCAGGCTTCATCTCAGTCCATTGCCAACAAGTATGTATGGAGTCAGCAGGAACATGCAAATCACATTATGCTAAACACAAGGAATATAAGTAGCTGAAAATAGTCTACAAAGACATTGAAGCCCGAAGGAGAAGCTGCAGACTTGTGTCACCAAACCCCTAAAACAGCATTCCTATGAAATGAAAGCGTGAGTTGGAAAAAAAGAATAGTGTTTCTTTCTTTTATTTTAATCGTGCAAAAATTAAAAAGCGATATTAAGATTTTTCTTGTGGGGGATACCATTCTAAATTTGTTGACCCTCGCTCCAGTGTTGTGTTGTTTTGTTTTGGTTTAGTTTGGTTTGGGGTTTTTGCTAGCATATCCACGAACCAAAGAACAGAACCATCTCTGAGTGAAGAGGAAATCTTGAGATCTCACCTGAATCAATTTATCTATCACCATCAAGATGAAGTGATGGGTGGGGGGAGGGGGAGGGGGGGAAAGAAGTATATTTTTAAAAGAAATTAAAGCTCTTTGGAAGATGAATCTCAAATGCATTCTATTCATGAAAGAAGCCACCTCAAAATACTACCTGCTACAAGATTTTATTTATGTAACATTCCGGAAGAGAAAAAAAGATAGGGACAGAAAGCAAAGCAGTGGTGGCGTGGGAGGTGGGCTGGGAGCTGACGTACAGGAGTAGGTGAGAATTTGGGGGCGAATGGAGATGTTCTGTCTGGTCCTTGTGGTCACGCAACTTCATGCATCTATCCCAACTCACAGAAGTGTATACTGAAAACGGTGAATTTACTCTATTTCAGTTACTCCATAATGAAAATGAGATGAGGGGACACAAGCATGTCAGCTTCTCCCTGAAGGGGTCGGGAGTGGATGGAGCAGGTGGAGGCGGTGGAGAAGGACCCCTGCCGGCATCACTGTGACCACAGCTCTGACACGTGACAACCCAAGCCCTCCTGTTTCTCACACTTGTTTGCCCAAAGTTACAGTCTCAGGAGGCTGCGGGCAAGGGTTTCAAACCTCAGTCTGTCTGACTCCAGTCCCTAGGGCTTCATCACATTACTATGCTTCTTCCCTTGTTTGGTGACAGGCTCTGACAGCTCAGAAATGCACTGACTTCCCAAGACTGTGGACCGAATCCTAACTCATCCAAGAGCTGGAGCCAGCATTCAGACTCAGCTCTAACCGACCCTAGAGCATGTTTTCCTTGTTGCTGTTCGTGTGGTTTGCTGGCTTCTTGTTTTTAAGTCCTTCCAACACTTTTCTCTATAAAAGCTGAAAATTACAGAAAGAGTATGTGTCTCTCATTTTTCATACTCATGCACACAAAGAATGCAAGTGTTGTTATTAAAGAGTTTGCAAACGTAGCTACTTTGAGCAGTTAATGATAAGCCGAAGACTAAATAATTAAATAAGATTAATTATTTAAATTAAATACAATTGAGTTATTTAAACAAATAACTTTTAATTATAGCTAACTATGCATTTGGATTAAATAAATAAACGGTAAATATGCTTCACTAAAATTTGAAGATGTTGAGTGAGTTAAAAATATATCTATTGGAAACAGATGGCCGGGGCGTGAAACACCATTTAAGGCTTAGTAGCTAACCTTGGATAAATTTCTTAGTGTCTCAGTTTCCTCAACTGCAAAATAAAGATGAGAACAGTACTAAACTCACAGAGTTGTCCTTGGTATTACATGAGTTAATACATATACAGTACTGAGAACAGTTGCATGGGCTTTGTGGTAAAGAACTGGTACTTCATTTGGATTTTACTTTATGTCTTTAATTTTAATTATTTGTTTTGTTTTAGAGGGGTAAAAACGAAAACATAGAAGGATAAGATAGAAAAGATAGCAACTCCAACAACAAATGTTGCTCTTTCCTTTTCTGCTCTTAGTTTCCTTCTTTCCCTCTCTCTCTCTCTCTCTCTCTCTC
>SJYA01002721.1:435010-562983 GCA_006410615.1 Neotragus moschatus | reverse complement strand
TTAAAAGTGACCCCCGCGAAAAAAAAAAGAACTAAAATATTTTATTTTTTTTTTAGCTGCGCAGTGAGGCTTGCAAGATCTTAGTTCCCCACCAGGGATTGAAATCAGGTTCACAGTAGTGAAAGCACAGCTTTCTAACCACTGGACCACCAAGGAGGTCCCAACAACTAAAATCGTTTTCTAAAAAGATCGCCTGGCAGAAGGCTTGGGACTGATGGGCGGGGATGATCTGGAGGGAAGGTGTGGGGAGGGAGGGGGAAGGGGGGCTCTGGATTGGGAACTCAGATACACTTATGGCTGATTTATGTCAATGTATGGCAAAATGAGTACAGTATTGTAAAGCAAAACAAACTAAAAAATAAAAATTTAATAAAAAAAGATCGCCTGGCTCTTACATGTTGTTCAGTGATCCTTGAGGGTGAGGAAAGTATTAAAAACAGGGGGAAAGATATAATTTCCTTAAGATAAAATCTTCCTTCGAGCCTATACATTCTATTATTGAATACTCAGTGCTTAAGTACACTCAGTATAAGTCTACACCAGGGACCATGCAATTTGGCTTTCAGAGGCTTAAGTCACTTACTAGTCAAATCTTGGGAAATATCTAGATAGGTTTCTCTTTTCAGAATTCCAGTTACCTATTTCTGTTTAATGAACCACCCCAAAACTTAGTGGCTTACAACAACAACTTATTATTTTCCCTCAAAATTCTGCAAGCTGATGGCACTCATTTGGGGGCTTTTATTTCCTGGGGCCTTTCAGACAGTTATAGTCAGATGGTGGGTGGCTCTGGAATCGGATGCTGGTTTAGCTGGGCTGGACATCAGGAATGGCTGGCTCATGCAGCTGGCAGTCAGTGCCAGGTGGGTGGGGCCAGAGGCTCAGCTGGGCCTGTCAACCAAGACACCTGGATGTGGTCTCTCCACATGGTTATTCTCTTCCCAGTGAGGTGGCTAGTTTCCAAAGAGATTCCCAAGAGGAAGGAGTCTGTAAGCAAGCATCAAGAGGCCCAGGAAGAAGCAACAGCTTCTTACAACCCAACCTCAGAAGTTCTAGAATGTCAGTTCCTTCTTCTACTAGTGAAGCGGGTCATTAAAGCCCAACTAGGATTCACCGGAAGGGAGTTAGAGTCCACCTCTTGACATGAAGAGCAGCAGGTACACACAGGGAGGGAAGAAATCAGTAGTGGCCATCCTTGGATACTATTGCAGAAAGAGAGAAACACAGGAAACAAACACAGGTGAAAAAGTGTCAATTACCCATTGGCCTCTTATCCCCAACTAGGGCCCCATTAAAAGAAACTCGAACTTTGCAACTTGGTTTCTTCTTTCCCAGTGCCCTCCCACAGAGAAGATATAATTACTCCCCTGTAGAATAAGGATATATTGTCACCCTTCTTATTTAACTTATATGCAGAGTACATCATGAGAAACGTTGGGCTGGAAGAAGCACAAGCTGGAATCAGGATTGCCAGGAGAAATAGCAATAACCTCAGATATGCAGATGACACGACCCCTATGGCAGAAAGTGAAGAGGAACTAAAAAGCCTCTTGATAAAAGTGGAAGAGGAGAGTGAAAAAGTTGGCTTAAAGCTCAACATTCAGAAAACTAAGATCATGGCATCCTGTCCCATCACTTCACGGGAAATATATGGGGAAACAGTGGAAACACTGTCAGATTTATTATGGAGGGCTCAAAATGACTGCGGATGGTGATTGCAGCCATGAAATTAAAAGACACTTACTCCCTGGAAGGAAAGTTATGACCAACCAAGATAGCATATTCAAAGGCAGAGATATTACTTTGCCAACAAAGGTCCATCTAGTCAAGGCTATGGTTTTTCCAGTGGTCATGTATGGATGCGAGAGTTGGACTGTGAAGAAAGCTGAGCGCTGAAGAATTGATGCTTTTGAACTGTGGTGTTGGAGAAGACTCTTGAGAGTCCCTTGGACTGCAAGGAGATCCAACCAGTCTATTCTAAAGGAGAAAGGTCCTGGGTGTTCTTTGGAAGGAAGACGCTAAAGCTGAAACTCCAGTATTTTGGCCACCTCGTGCGAAGAGTTGACTCATTGGAAACGACTCTGATGCTGGGAGGGATTGGGGGCAGGAGGAGAAGGGGACGACAGAGGATGAGATGGCTGGATGGCATCACCAACTCGATGGACATGAGTTTGAGTGAACTCTGGGAGTTGATGATGGACAGACAGGCCTGGCGTGCTGCGATTCATGGGGTCACAAAGAGTTGGACACGACTGAGCGACTGAACTGAACTGAGAATAAGGATAAAAATTCTTGGCCCATTGGTTCAGGTGCTGGGTGATTTTATTAGAGTCTGAGTTCATTGACACTATGTTCTGTCACCAGCAAAGTCCTCAACAGTCCTTGATGGTTTTGCATTGAAATCTCTGCATCCTCTTATATCTTTTTTAACTCCTCCATTAAGCTCACAGTCGCTTCTTCTGACAGCAGGATGCTCAGACACCGTGTGTGTGTGTTAGCTGCTCAGTCGTGTCTGACTCTGCAACCCCATGGACAGTAGCCCACCAGGCTCCTTTGTCCATGGGATTCTCCAGGCAAGAATACTAGAGTGGGTTGCCGCTTCCTTCTTCATGAGTAAAAGATAAAAGCTAAAACTAACAGATCTTTTATTTTCTAAAAATGTATGTCTCTGATTTATGTTCTTAACAAATTCTTAAAATTTCAGAAGTTTTGGACTTACAGAATTATTGCAAAGGTATTATGAAGAGTTCCCATGGATCCACATTCAGATTTTCCTATTAGCAGTTAGTAGGGTATATTTATTACCTATGTTAGTAGGTATATTCACTATAATTAATGAATATAAATTTGATATATTATTGATATATTATTACTTTGATATATTGATTATTATTACTTTGATATATTATTATTAACTCAAGTCCATGTATAGCTACAATTTCCTCAGTTTTTCCGAATGTCCTTTCCCTGTTCTAGAAGCCAGTGCAAGTCATCACATGTACTGTTAGCCTCTCTTGTCTCCTGATGGTTCTCTTGACTGTGACACTTTCTTTTCTTATTTTTGATGACCTTGGCAGAATGCTGGTCAGGTATTTGTGCAATGTCCCTCAGTTAGGATTTGTCTGATGTATTTCTTAAGGTTAGACTAATAGAATATCTTTTCCGGCTGTTTCATTTTTTCATCTTTCTGGCTTGATCTATTCCTTTTACTTATTTTTTAAATTAATTTATTTTTTATTGAAGGATAATTGCTTTACAGAATTTTGCTGTTTGATCTATTCCTTTTAATTGGTCTCAAAAATATGTGTTGTATTTGAAAAGAAAATACGGCAGTTAGGAGAATAATATTCTGAATTTTCTTAATCTGGAAACTGACTTGGAAGACCTGAAATTGTGGACTAAATGTTTGGACCACTGAGTTCAAAACATGCTGGATTCTTGGATATAAATGTCTGTCGAATATCAATGTCTACACACTAAAACATGAAGTCATACAATTTTCTAAAAGTTAAATCCCTTAGCCTTGTATCTAGGGTTTAAAAGCCCTGATGATTCAATTAAAATACCTGCTTGGAGCATAACTGTATTGTGTATGTTTTCAACCTCACCAAATAACCATCCTTAAAAATCTGTCATTTTTCCTCCAATGGGAGAATCTTGGCTTCCCATTTGTGTAAGTAAATTTCATGACAGTGTCTCCAGGAAAATTCACAGAGTGAACAGGGCTGGTTTGCTCTGGCAGATGAACAGCTTCTCCACTCAGTGCAGCTTCAATGTGTTGTTTGTATTTCTCTTCTTACAGTTTCCTTTCCCATACGGAGGGAACATATTTCCATGAAAACAGAAATATGTTCATATCAATATTTGGTTAAGATTTTTGTCACAGTGTTCTCCCCTGGCATCTACTTAGCTGCTATTCAGCAACAGATTTTCCATATTTACAGTGTCAACAAATGCTTAGGGAATTTTTATTTATTTATTTTTAGCCTTTAACAAAATGATTTTTATTAAATTAAGCTGTCAGTAGGGAATACTGCAGAATGCTCTTCCTCATCTCTCTTTCCCTCTGCCTTCTCTCCTCAGCACACACACATTATTTAATAAATAAAATCTAAAAATGAAAAAAAAAAAATACCAGTAATATTTATATTGATTTTCAAATTACAGCCCAGGGACTTCCCTGGTGGTTAAGAATTCACCTTCCAGGGCTTGTCTGGTGGTCTAGTGGTTAAGAACCACCTGCCAATGCCGGGGACACGGGTTTGATTCTTGGCCTGGGAAGACCCCGTATGCCACAATGCATCCAGTGCACCACCGCTACTGAGGCTGCGCTCTAGAGCCCACATGCTGCAACTGCTGAACCCACGTGCCTAGAGCCCCTGCTCTGCAACAGAGAAGTCACCGCAATGAGATGCCGGAGCATCGCAGCTACGGAGGAGCCCCCACTCTCCACAGCTAGAGAGGATCCCCTGCTCCCTGCAGCTAGAGAAAAGCCCATCCACAGCAACAAAGGCCCAGTGCAGCCAAAAACAAACAAATAAATACATATCAAAAAGAAAAAAAAAAAAAAAAGAATTCACCCTCCAGTGCAGGGGATGTGGATTCTATGCCAATCAGAGAACTAAGCCCATGTTCCTCAACTAGCCCCCTGCACACTTCTCAAAGATCCCATGTGCCACAACTGAGACCCAACGCAGCTGAACATGAACAATAAATAAATAGGTAAGTAAATATTTTAAATGTCACAGCCCAGGTATGAAATTGGTAAGGAAATCTTATTGACCAAGAGATTTGCAAATTGCATTACCAAGTTGGTTGCATTGCCACCAACTTTCATCCTGTGCTAACTTCCTTGCTCACTCTGGGATGCATTTCCTGTATTTGAATTTAGGAGGTTAGATAAGACAAATCTTGATTACTCTCCCAGCACTAAAGCCACATGACAATGTATTATTTTATTTATAAACTTCCCAGAGAAGCAGCAGTGTGCTGCTAAAGCGTGAGGAGATGCCCTGGTCTATAGCATTTGCCAGTTTTGATATACATATATAATACAGATAGACACATCCTTTCTGATTCAACTAACATGATTCCAAGAGTGAAAACATTGTGAACATTCGAGATAACCCCGTTCTTTCTATTCCTCACTTCATTTCAGTTCAGTCACTCAGTCATTCTGACTCTTCGCAACCCCATGGACTGCAGCACACCAGGCCTCCCTATCCATCATCAATTCCCAGAGTTTACTCAAACTCATGTCCATTGAGTCAGTGATGCCATCCAACCATCTCATCCTCTGTCTTCCCCTTCTCCTCCCATTTTCAATCTTTCCCAGCATCAGAGTCTTTGCAAATGAGCCAGTTCTTCACATCAGGTGGACAAAGCATTGGAGTTTCAGCTTCAACATCAGTCCTTCCAATGAATATTCAGGACTGATTTCCTTTAGGATGGACTGGTTGGATCTCCTTGCAGTCCAAGGGACTCTCAAGAGTCTTCTCCAACACCACAGTTCAAAAGCATCAATTCTTTGGCTCTCAGCCTTCTTCACAGTCCAACTCTCACACCCATACATGACCACTGGAAAAACCATAGCCTTGACAAGACACACCTTTGTTGGCAAAGTAATGTCTCTGCTTTTGAATATGCTGTCTAGGTTGGTCATAACTTTTCTTTCAAGGAGTAAGCATCTTAATTTCATGGCTGCAGTCACTATCTGCAATGATTTTGGAGATCAAAAAATTAAAGTCTGCCACTGTTTCCACTGATTCCCCATCTCTTTCCCATGAAGTGATGGGACCAGATGCCATAATCTTAGTTTTCTAAATGTTGAGCTTTAAGCCAACTTTTTCACTCTCCTCTTTCACTTTCATCAAGAGGCTCTTCAGCTCTTCTTCACTTTCTGCTGTAAGGGTGGTGTCATCTGCATATCTGAGGTTATTGATTTCTCCCAGCAATCTTGATTCCAGCTTGTGCTTCCTCCAGCCCAGCATTTCTCATGATGTACTCTGCATATAAGTTAAATAAGCAGGGTGACAATATGCAGCCTTGATATATTCCTTTTCCTATTTGGAACCAGTCTGCTGTTGCATGTCCACTTCTAACTGTTGCTTTCTGACCTGCATACAGATTTCTCAAGACACAGGTCAGGTGGTCTGGTGTTCCTATATCTTGAAGAATTTTTCATAGTTCATTGTGATCCACACAGTCAAAGGCTTTGGCATAGTTAATAAAGCAGAAATAGATGGGGTTTTTTGGAACTCTCTTGCTTTTTCGATGATCCAGCAGATGTTGGCAATTTGATCTCTGGTTCTTCTGCCTTTTCTAAAACCAGCTTGAACATCTGGAAGTTCACGATTCACATATTGTTGAATCTGGCTTGGAGAATTTTAAGCATTATTTATTTCTATTCCTACTGCTTGCCAAATCCAGATTATTGTAGGAATCGCCCTAACTGCCCAGATTAGTTTGGAGTCCCCCAGAAGCAGAGCCTGAGAAAAGGATTCAAATTCAGGTAGTTTTTCTGGGAGNGTTGAATCTGGCTTGGAGAATTTTAAGCATTATTTATTTCTATTCCTACTGCTTGCCAAATCCAGATTATTGTAGGAATCGCCCTAACTGCCCAGATTAGTTTGGAGTCCCCCAGAAGCAGAGCCTGAGAAAAGGATTCAAATTCAGGTAGTTTTTCTGGGAGGAACTAGGAACACAGATGTGGGAAAAGGGAAACAAGAGTCTATATTGAGCACGTCTTGTTTTACTATCTGATGCTTCAACATCTAAGGTCTTACATCTCTGGAGGGACTGCCCTTCTTGGGTTGGTCAATTCCTAGAAATACTTACGGACTTGCTCTTGAACATGTTTCAAATACAAACCAACCCATCCACAGCCCACACTGTATCCACCTTCTTTATTGGGCTCTCACATGCTAGGCCATTATCCGCCTGTCCTAATCCCTCAGGACAAGGCACCAGACAACCAAGGGCAGCCTTATGCCTTAACTCCTGCTGAAGTGACTCAAGCTCACCCACCCAAACCCACCTACCCTGCCTCATCCCCCCACTTCCTGCCCCACCCTCTGATGGCATGGGGTGCCCCCTCCCCTTGGGAACCATGACTCACAAGCTGTTTTGCAATGGTGACTATCTTCTCATCTGTCGCTGCTGCTGCCATTTAGTCACTAAGTTGTGTCCGCTTCTTTGTGACCCCATGGACTGTAGCCCACCAGGCTCCTCTCTCCGTGGGATTTGTCAGGCAAGAATACTAGAGTGGGTTGCCATTTCCTTTTCCAGGGGATCTTCCCACTCCAGGGATCAAATCTGTGTCTCCTGCTTAGCAGGCTGATTCTTTATCACTGAGCCACCTGGAAGCTCATCTCCTGATCTGTTGGCTCTATCCTAATTCTGTTATAAACAGAGAGTGAAAGCTGTCACTCAAGTGTGTTTTCAAGCCAGCAAGAGCTTGGGCTAGGGCGGAACACGCACTTCAAAATGACCCCCATGAGGGGCAAGGGAACTGAGCTATTTATACACCAATTCCTGTCCATCAGTGTGGAAGGATACTAAAGGAGGAGCCTTACTATTCTCTCCCTGCTGGTGGCAAAGCCAGCTCCAGAGATGAGAGAGCCCTTCAGACAAGAAACCAGGGGCTGCAGCTGAGGGAGACTGGCCCTGAGGCTCCATAGACAAGGTGATGTGGGTAGCCGTCTCCCTGCAACATAGACAGACTCATCATTAAGAATTCATCAAGCCATAGACTTTTTAACTTTTCCTTTTAAAAACCGAAGTATAGTTGATTTAAAATATGGTACGAGATTCAGGTATACAACAGTGATTCATAATTTTTTAAAGTTATATTCCATTTATAGTTATTCTAAAATATGGACTCTATTTCCTTTGCTGTACAATATATCCTTGTAGCTTATTTATTTTATACATTGTGTCTGTCCCTGTCTTGTCCCTCCCCGCTCCTTCCACCCACTGGTAACCACTAGTTTGTTCTCTCTGTCTGTGGGTCTCTTTCTTTTTTTTTTTTTAATAATCACTAGTTTGCTATGTTTTTTAGATTACACGTATAAGTGATATACAGTTTGTCTTTCTTCATCTGAGTTATTTCGCTAAGCATAAAACTCTTCAAGTCTATCTTGTATTTTTGCAAATGGCAAAATTTCATTCTTTTGTATGACTGAATAGTATTCTCTTGTCCATATATACCATATCTTCTTTATCCATTCATTTGTTGATTAACCAATAGATTGCCTCCATATCCTGACTATTGTAAAATAATGCTCCTATGAATATTGGGGTGCTTGTGTTTTCTCAAATTAGCATTTTAATTTTTTCAGGATATGGTAGTTCTATTTTTAGTTTTGGGAGAAATCTCCACATGGTTTTCCATAATGCCTGCACTAATTTGGTCCCATTTTATTTTGGCTTTTGTTTCCATTGCCTTAGAAGATGGATCCCCTCACAGAAAACATTGCTATAATATATGTCCAAGTGTGTTCTGCCCACGTTTTATTCTAGGGGTTTTATGGTTTCCTACCTTACATTTATGTCTTTAATGCATTTTGAGTTTGTTCTTGTACCTGGTGTTAGAAAATGTTCTGCTTTCACTCTGCTACATGCAACTGTCCTATTTTCCCAGAGTAACTTACTGAGAGACTATCTTTTCTCCGTTGTGTATTCTGACTTTCTTTTTTTGCACATTAATTGATCGTAAGTGTGTGGGTTTGCTTTGGGGCTCTCTATTCTCTTTTAGTCATCTATGTTTCTATTTTTGTCCCAGTACTACACTGTTTTGATTACCATAGCTTTCTAGTATAGTCTGAAGCTATTACTCCTCCAGCTTTGTTCTTCTTTCTCAAGATTGTTTTGGAGTTCAATATATATCAAAACATTTTTTGTTTCAGTCCTATGAAAAATGTCCTTTCTTGATAAGGATATTAATGGGATTGCATTGAATCTGTAGATTGCCTTGGGTAGAATGGTCATTTTAACAATATTAATTCTTTCAATCTGTTAATACAATGTGTCTGTCCATCTGTTTGTGTTGTCTTTAATTTCTTCCATCAGTGTCTTATAGTTTTCCATGTACAGGTATTTTACCTCTTTGGGTAGGTTTATTCTTAGGTATGTTATTCTTTTTGATGCAATAGTAAATGGGATTATTTCCTTAGTTTCTTTTTCTGGTAGTTTATTGTTAGTATATAGATATCTGTATATTAATTTTGTATCCCGAAAATTTACTGAATTCATCAACAGAGAATTTTTTGGTGGTGTCTTTAGACTTTTCTATGTATAGTACTCATCTGCAGACAGTGACCATTTTGCTTTTGCCTTTCCAATTTGAATTTGTTTTATTTATTTTTCTTCTGTGACTGCTATTACTAAGACTTCCAGAACTATGTTGAATAAAAGTGGCAAGAGTGGACATCCTTGTCTTGTTCTGTATCTTAGAAGCAACGTTTTCAGCTATTCACCACTGAGTGCGATGTTCGTATGATGTTAGCTGGGGGTTTGTTATATATGGCCATAGGGTAGGCATCCTCTATTCCCAAGAATATTTTTTTTATCATAAACATATTGATTTTGTCAAAAACTTTTTCTGTTTCTACTGAGATGATCAAATGGATCTCACTCTTCAATTTGTTAATATGGTGTATCACATCGATCGATTTGTGGATATGGAGCCATCTTTACATTCTTCAGATAATCCCACTTGACCATAATCTATGATTCTTTTAAGGTATTTTTAGATTCAGTTTGCTAATATTTTGTTGGGATTCTTTATATCTAACTTCATCCATAATATTGACTTCCACTTTTGTGTGTATGATATCTTTGTATGGTTTGATGTCAGGGTGATGATGGCCATAGAGTGAGTTCAGAAGTGTTCCTTCTGCAATTTTTTGGGTGAGTTTCAGAAGGATAGGTGTTAACTCTTTTCTAAATGTTTGGTAAAATTCACATATGAAGCCATCTGGTCCTATTGAAGTTTAAACCATAGACTTTATATAATATATATATAATTTTAAAGTATTAATCAGCGATGTGTGCATGGTAAACCACTTCAGTCATGTCAACTCTTTGTGAGCCCATGGACTGTAGCCTGCCAGGCTCTTCTCTCCACGGGGATTCTCCAGGCAAGAATGCTGGACTGGATTCCCACGCCCTCCTCCAGGTCTCCTATGTTTCCTGCAACGGAACCCAGCTTTCTTATGTTTCCTGCCTTGGTAGATGAGTTCTTTACCACTGAGCCACCAGGTAAGATTTCTCAAAAATTTCTAGAAACAGTCAGCTTATTTCATGTGGGAAGCACTTTGTTATATTTAAGGCATGAAAAATTTGCTGTCCTCTTACAATATCTCAGCAACCATGTACTAGAGCTTTTTTGATATTCCACATCCATGAAAGTTAAGGCATACAAAGCATTTTAGGAGATAAACATTTTTATTCCTTTTGACACCTTTTAATGAACAATCCAAAGAGGAAACCTGCTTGAAACTCCAAACCCTGGAAAATGCAATAAGTCCCTCTTCCTTTGGACAGTACAGTCTGTACATTTCATTGGTATAGAAATAGCACCAGATATAGTCCCCATTCAGTGCCATATGTATTCAGATACATGTCAGAGTACACCACAGAAATAAGAGATCTGTAGAGACCCACAGCAAGCCCCCAGCAAGGATCTGGTGAGACATGGTGTCCCCTCCACATACACAGACTGCCTTCTATGTGTCAACTGCTAAGCAAGACACAGAGCATACCATGATGAGCCAGACAGACGCCATTCCCTGTCCTCAGGGAATACTTATTTTTGTTTTTGCCTTAATACATTTGTTTTGACAAAAACAGTCGTGCATCAGAATCTACCTCCTCCTCTTCCACCACTCATTTTCCAGCTTCCTTGACTTGGATGTGACCATGTGACTGAATTTGAGTAGAAGTGATGTGGACCATCTCTAGGCTTGAGAAAAACAAAGGAGAAAAACTTTCCCAGGAGGAGTTTCCCACATGCTCTTTCCTCCTTCCGACTAACTGAAGTGGAAGCGACCCCCAGAAAAACCTGAGAAGTTAGACAGTGTTACAATGGCAGAGACGGACACACTGGGTCTCTTGACTGACTGTCTGGCTGAAAACCTCACTGGAGTGTTACAAGAATGAGAAATAAACTTCTAGTGTGGTTTTCCTTGTTATCAGTTCAGTTTAGGTCAGTTCAGTTGCTCAGTCATGCCCGACTCTTTGCAACCCAGTGAATCACAGCGAGCCAGGCCTCCCTGTCCATCACCAACTCCCGGAGTTCACCCAAACTCATGTCCATCAAGTCGGTGATGCNTTGATGTACTCCTTTTCCTATTTGGAACCAGTCTGTTGTATGTCCATTTCTAACTGTTGCTTCCTGACCTGCATACAGGTTTCTCAAGAGGCAGGTCAGGTGCTCTGGTATTCCCATCTCTTTCAGAATTTTCCACAGTTTGTGGTGATCCACACAGTCAAAGGCTTTGTTGTAACACTTGCTAAACAGGAACACCTTAGTGTTTCCATTTGATACAAAGTCATACCATCTTTGTAACCAATGGAACATCTTGCAAGAGTGAGGTGTTTTGCACATAGAAGAGGAGACATTTTCAATGAATGGAATTGATGTGCAGAGAAGGACATCACCTCGTTTCTTGGTTTGGATTCCCCAGAACTTGACTCTGAGACACAGATTCAAGTTTAAGCAATTCATCTAGGAAGTGACCCTCCAGTAAGAAAACTCTAGGAAACTCCAGCAAGACAGCTGGAAAGTGAGAAATGGAAAGGAAGGCAGTCAATAAATAGTGCATTATTAACACAGTGTCCACTATAGGACAAGAGATTCCAGTCTAGTCCATTCTGAGAGACAAAAAAATGCATGGTTTTACCCCAACTGAGATGAATAAGGGATACTGAAGCTGGAACAGGTGTTCACCAAGTTCCTCTCTCTCATTGTTTAAAAGACCTTATTCCCTGAAGCTTCCAACCTGTTCTTTGCACCAACCAAGCATGCTCACATGCTCCCCCAAAAAATGTCATAGGCAGTAGGTTGTAGGTATTTGTAGAAAAACATCTTACAAGTGTAGAGATGAACACCAAGAAGATATAGCAGGGCACTGAGGTTTGGCCTTAGAGAACACCAAACAAAGAGCCATCATCTAGGGATCCTGTTGACACAAGGTCATTCAGTTCAGTTGCCCAGTCATGTCCGACTCTGTGACCCCATGAATCGCAGCACGCCAGGCCTCCCTGTCCATCACCAACTCCTGGAGTTCACTCAAACTCATATCCATCGAGTTGGTGATGCCATCCAGCCATCTCATCCTCTGTCGTCCCCTTCTCCTCCTGCCCCCAACCCCTCCCAGCATCAGAGTCTTTTCCAATGAGTCAACTCTTCGCATGAGGTGGCCAAAGTATTGGAGTTTCAGCTTTAGCATCAGTCCTTCCAAAGATCACCCAGGACTGGTCTCCTTTAGAACAGACTGGTTGGATCTCCTCGCACTCCAAGGGACTCTCAAGAGTCTTCTCCAACACCAGAGTTCAAAAGCATCAATTCTTCAGCACTCAGCTTTCTTCACAGTCCAACTCTCACATCCACACATGGCCACTGGAAAAGCCACAGCCTAATTAAGGAGCTCATTGTATGAACTCAATCTCGATCCTCGGGCACATCAATCACCTCCACTCTCTGCTCTTTCTCTGCTCCAGCCAAGCCATCCTACACTCTACCCCTAGAGCCTCAGGGTGCTAGTATCAGCCCCTTAAATTTCCTCCGTGCATTTCTCTGCTAATACAAGTCTTAGCCTCTCTGGCAGGCTTAGTCCAACGTGTGCTCTCTCAGAAACCCTTTCCCTGACTACTCCAGCCCTCAAACGATATTTCTCTGCTTCTGTGAATGCACAGCCCCTAATGGGGGCATTTCCCTGGGGCCTCTCATCATAGACATTATTATATGCCCTACCTTCTGCCCTCTCTCCCTGAAACCTGTTCTGGCTCTTCTCCTCTCCAGAACTGCATGGATCTGGTCTCTCCAGTGACTTTGCAAATGGCAAGAACCATTGCTAATACTCTACCATATTCACACCTAGCGTGGTGCAAAGCCAAAAGTAGATAATTGGTATGTACTCATGGAAGGAATATAGAAACTGGGGTGGGGTGGAAAGGGAGAGTTAGGGGAGGAGAAGAGAGGTGGTGAGAAGAGGGAGGAAGGAGAAGGTGGAATGTGTTTCTAGGATAAATATGTTGTGCACATAATAGGTAATTAAAAGCTTTGATTTACTTGCATATGTACATCACTATATATTTAGTTATGCTATGGCATACTAAATGGCAATGGCACCCTACTCCAGTACTCTTGCCTGGAGAATCCCAGGGACGGGGGAGCCTAGTGGGCTGCCGTCTATGGGGTCACACAGAGTCGGACACGACTGAAGCGACTTAGCAGCAGTAGCAGTAGCAGTAGCAGCATGGCATACTTTGGGCTTCCCTGGTGGCTCAGACAGTAAAGTATCTGCCTGCAATGTAAGAGACTGAGGTTCAGTCCCTGGATCAAGAAGATCCCACAAAGAAGAGAATGGCTACCCACTCCAGTATTCTTGCCTGGAGAACCCCATGAACAGGGGAGCCTGGCGGGCTACAGTCCATGGGCTTGCAAAGAGTCAGACACGACTGAGCAGGTAACATTTTCACTTCTGGTTTCTCCCCAAAATGTGGACACAGCCCATTGTCAGTCCTGGACGTCTTAGTTAGAACACAGTGCAACAAGGAAGACACAGAAAGGAAGCCCAAGGATTCAGAAAACTTAAGAACAACTGGACACTGCTGCAACATTCAGGCACATGATTTTAAACTTGACAAAATTTTGGTCCAGAGTATTACGTATTATTTTTAACACCCATTAGAGATTTTAAAGAAACAACCTTTTCCCACCTATGGTTTGAGAGGCACTGCTTTAAAGAGCCCTGCCTGGACCTTGTCCACCCTGCATCTCCCAGTGGAACAAGGAGTGTGTGGGCCACAGGGATCCATCCATTCAGGGCCCTTGGATACCCCACAGGGATTCATCCATTCAGGCCCTTAGAGACCCCATGGCAAATGCCAGGACCCGAGAGTCCTCTGGGACTCACCTGCATGGGTGGAAAGTCAAGGGTAAGGAGGTGAATTCACGCTGGCTCGAAAACACAGTTCTTTACTGTAGCCTTTCTATCTTGACTATGCTGTCCTCTGTGTCCTCTTCCCTTTTCTGGTCAGGGAATTAAGGTCCCACATGCCATGGGATGCAGCCAAAATTTTTAATAAATAAAATTAAGCTTAGAATGGGACGGTGGTCAGAAAAAGAAAGGAGGCATAGTCACAGGTCCTCCCCAGAGAGCCATCAGACATCACGGTGGTTCATTAAGTCGGAAATAAACTGGCCTTGAGTTCAGCTCTTGCCTGCTCAAGCTCAGGACCCAGTTTACCTAGACACCCTTGAAGGTTTGGTCACGGGCCCCATGATGTCTCACTGCCCCTCTCCCGCCTCCCAACACTGCCACCAGCTGTAACTCCTGTTAGCAGACCACCCTTTCCTCTCTGTGTATCTGGACTCACCCAACAGGAGCTGCAGGAATGATAAACCCTACCTGCCAAGAAACCTAAGGACACCTGGCTTCACAAAGTAGGCACTTTCGCAACTCAAATCTCAAAGGAGACCAAGAAGTGAGAAGGTCTGGAGTCTGCCCCAGAAGAAAGCATCTTCTGTTTACTAATTGATTTTTTGGCCACAGAAATTCTGCCAAATTCAGTCATTCTGACAACCTAGGTGCCACCGCATCTCCAAAAAGAAGCCAGTCTCATCTCTCTGGATAGTGTCTCAGTCAGTTTGTGTGTGTGTGTGTGTGTGTGTGTGTGTGTGTGTGTGTGTGTGTATTCATTTGCTAAGTCATGTCTGACTCTTTGCAACCTCATGGACTGTAGCCCACCATGGGATTTTCTGGGCTGGAAGACTGGAGTGGACTGCCATTTCCTACTCCAGGGGATCTTCCTGACCCAGAAATCCAACCCATGTCTCTTGCGTCTCCTGCACTGGCAAGCAGGCAGATTCTTTACCACCGTGCCACCCGGTAAGCCCCTCTGTCAGTTTACTCACCATTTGCTCCATGAATCCTGAAACAGTCATCTAAACAGAATGTAGGGAAAGGAATGAAATTGGGCCATTTGTAGTGATGTGGATGGACCTAGAGTCTGTCATACATATTGAAGTAAGTCAGAAAGAGAAAATTATCATATGTTAAAATACATGGCTTCTAGAAAAATGGTGCAGATGAACCTTTTTGCAGGGCAGGAATAGAGACACAAATGTGGAGAGCAGACGTGTGGACACAGTGCGGGGACGGGGGGTGGGATGCCCTGGGAGACCAGCACTGACATACATCCATCACCATGTGCAAACAGGCAGCGCTGCGAGGCTGCTCTGCAGCACGGGGAGCTCAGCCAGGGCTCTGTGATGACCTAGAGGGGAGGGATGGGGGATAAGAGACTCCAGAGGGGAGGCTATATGTATACATACAGCTGATTCACTTAATCACACAGTAGAAACTAATGCAACATTCTAAAGCAATTATACTTTAATAAAAAAATTTTAATAGGAATTTAATGATGCTAAAGCTGAAACTCTAGTACTTTGGCCACCTCATGCGAAGAGTTGACTCCTTGGAAAAGACTGTGATGCTGGGAGGGATTGAGGGCAGGAGAAGAAGGGGACGACAGAGGATGAGATGGCTGGATGGCATCACTGAGTCGATGGATGTGAGTCTGAGTGAACTCCGGGTATTGGTGATGGACAGGGAGGCCTGCTGTGCTGCGATTCATGAGGTCGCAAGAGTCGGACATGACTGAGCGACTGAACTGAACTGAACTGAACTGAAGGAGAAAGAAGAAAATACAGTGATTATTATAGTTCTGAGCAGTCAGAGGAGGAATTGAGGTCTGGGAACAGACACACCATGTAGAAATGAAGATGGAACCATCCCCCTCACCACGTGGAGGAGAAATTGGCAAAGTAACTTAAGGGGGACAGGATGGGGGGTGTGATCACCATGACGCTGATCCAAACAGCTCTGCAAGCCACCTTCCCAGAGCCAAAGGGCCTGAAGTCATTAAAAAGAAACCAGAGCAAAGTGGATCAAACTCACGTCATGCTACTGACTGAAGCAGTCACTCTGTTTAATGTAAGACCCGAAATAAAAGTCCTAGGTTGACCACAGCAGGAGAAGGTGAGGCCACCTGAAAGGGTGCCATGCGATCACTTCCAGAGCTCCCGAGATCAGACAGAAAAGGTGATTCTCACTTGCCTTTGTTATAGAATTGACTTTTCCACCAGCTGCATTTTATATTTGTTTTCCAAACTGAAGTTTTGCCAAGTCATGCTTCTCTCTTCTGAGAGAGATCAAGAGAAGGGTATGTGTGGAACAGCAGTGGGACTGATCAAGCTCTCCTGTGTGGGAGAAAAGTGCCTGGAAGAGGTCAGTTCAATTCAGTTCAGTCTCTCAGTCGTGTCCAACTCTTTGTGATCCCATGGACTGCAGCATGCCAGGCTTCCCTGTCCATCACCAACTCCCAGAGCCTACTCAAACTCATGTCCACCATGTCAGTGATGCCATCCAACCATCTCATCCTCTGTCGTCCCCTTTTCCTCCTGCCTTCAATCTTTCCCAGCATCAGGGTCTCTTCCAGTTAGTTCTGTTCTTCACATCAAGTGGCCAAAGTATTGGAGTTTCAGCTTCAGCATCCAATGAATATTCAGGGCTGATTTCCTTTAGAATTGACTGGTTGAATCTCCTTGCAGTCCAAAGGACTCTTAAGAGTCTCCTCCAACACCACGGTTCAAAAGCATCAATTCTTTGGCACTCAGTTTTCTTCCTAGTCTAACTCTCACATCCATACATGACCACTGGAAAAACCATAGCTTTGACTGGATGGACCATTGTTGGCAAAGTAATGTCTCTGCTTTTTAATATACTGTCTAGGTTGGTCATAGCTTTTCTTCCAAGGAGCAAGTGTCTTTTAATTTCATGGCTGCAGTCACCATCTGCAGTGATTTTGGAGCCCAAAAAAACAGTCTTTCACTGTTTCCACTGTTTCCCCCTCTATTTCCCACCAAGTGATAGGACTAGATGCCATGATCTTAGTTTTCTGAATGTTGAGTTTTAAGTCAACTTTTTCACTCTCCTCTTTCACTTTCATCAAGAGGTTCTCCAGTTCTTCACTTTCTGCCAGAAGGGTGGTGTCGTCTACATATCTGAGGTTATTGATATTTCTCCCCGCAATCTTAACTTCAGGACAGGTCACCAGTGGTGAAAAAGGAAGAGGAAACTGTTCTCAGTGACAGTAACACATGTCAAAGAGTTCCCTGGAGTCCTTTGAGGAGGTTTATATGGCAAAGCACACAGAGCAAGTGAGAGCCGGGTCTGCTGAAGCCAAGGGCTCCACAATGAAGGTTTACAAGCATCACTCAGTCGCTATGTGTAGGGAGGGCAAAGGACAGTAATTAGAAGGGAGAAGATCAGTTCTGTAGTCTCAGAAAACACGGAGAACAAAGCATCCAGAAGGCATCACTCCCATGCCGGGGGAAGTGGACACACTCAGATCCTTTCTGACTGTGGCCAAGGGAGCACCAAGTCCACATGCACTTCATTCCCGGAGGTTCCTACCCTCCTCACCTCCAATGCATCGCTTCCACGGCCTGTTTGTGTGGTAACAGCGGCAGCAGGGGCTTGAGGAGACCCCCAGCTCCTTGACCTTCCAGGGCGGGAGCCCTGCTCCTATAACCAAGCAGGACCATGGGGGGCCTTCCCAGAAGAGGATAACCCCACATGTTCTCTGCCTGCCTTTTGTCTGCAGAAAAACTTTAGTCAAAGGATAAATGTAATCAGAATACTGGGGAAATGCAGAAAGAAAGGAAAACAGTCAAGCAAGACAAAATAATAGTAGTTTAGCCATATTAAACAAAGTCAAAGACCTTAAGGTCCTGTTTGAGAGCTGAAATTAGTATTCTGGGCCATATCCTTTGAGCTGTTTTGCTCCACCACCGGGTGGAAGAAGTTAACTATATTCTGCCCACCAGCCACACAGATCCCAGATAGGTTGGAACCAGATGGTTGGTGATGACCTCACCACCAACCAAGCAGAAGGATGTCCATGAACTGATCACACACACACACACACACACACACACACACACACACACACACAAAACCTCTCCCTCCCCTTGTCTTTATAAACCTTTCCCCAAAAGCCTTTGGGGAGTTTCGGTCTTTTAAGCATTAGCTACCTGGACTCTTTACTTGGCACCTGCAATAAATGCTGTACTTTCCTTCACCACAACCTGGCGTCAATAGACTGGCTTTACTGCAAGTGAGTGAGCAGACTCACGTTTGGTTGGGTAACACTCCCTAGGCACCCACCACTTCTCCCTGCCATGCAGACAATCCCAGTGCCTCTCTCCTCTTCCATGTGAGAAAAACAGAATGAATGCCAGGACACCAGTTCTCTGGAAGGCAAAGCTGAAGTCCTGAGAAATTATGCAATTTGATTCAAATATGCCCAGGAGACAAGTGACCTTCCAAGAAATGCTAGGCAGCCTACATTATAAATTCCAACTTCTTGCCTCTTACAGGCCCACCTTTCCAAAAGAAATAACTCAGTATCTCAGAAAAAAAATCTCTGCTAATTTTTACAGGATGGCTGAGGGTAGTGAGGGCTTTAAAGATTATTGGAAAGAAGGAGATCATGGGTACAAGAGCTTAAAGGGGANAAACCTTTCCCCAAAAGCCTTTGGGGAGTTTCGGTCTTTTAAGCATTAGCTACCTGGACTCTTTACTTGGCACCTGCAATAAATGCTGTACTTTCCTTCACCACAACCTGGCGTCAATAGACTGGCTTTACTGCAAGTGAGTGAGCAGACTCACGTTTGGTTGGGTAACACTCCCTAGGCACCCACCACTTCTCCCTGCCATGCAGACAATCCCAGTGCCTCTCTCCTCTTCCATGTGAGAAAAACAGAATGAATGCCAGGACACCAGTTCTCTGGAAGGCAAAGCTGAAGTCCTGAGAAATTATGCAATTTGATTCAAATATGCCCAGGAGACAAGTGACCTTCCAAGAAATGCTAGGCAGCCTACATTATAAATTCCAACTTCTTGCCTCTTACAGGCCCACCTTTCCAAAAGAAATAACTCAGTATCTCAGAAAAAAAATCTCTGCTAATTTTTACAGGATGGCTGAGGGTAGTGAGGGCTTTAAAGATTATTGGAAAGAAGGAGATCATGGGTACAAGAGCTTAAAGGGGAGGAAGGGGTGGCAAAAATTGTGTTTGGGAAAAGAAAGAAAAAACTAGGGCCTGTAATCTTTAAAACAAAATAAAATATTCAGTGTCTTAATAAGATTTTGAAAGTATCTAAGTATTAATAGCATGTTGAGACAGGGAAACATAAGTGAGGAGAGAAGGGGAGAAAGAGAAAAAGAGACTCTCAATTTTTATCTAAGTCTATTTAGCACAGAGATAAATACCTGGAAATATCTGTATTTATTTATGTATACTCTCCCTTTTCCAAAAAGAATTTATGGTGACTTACAAGAGTATAAAATGACTAAGTTCACTTCAGTTCAGTCACTCAGTCGTGTCTGACTCTTTTCGATCCCATGAACCGCAGCACACCAGGCCTCCCTGTCCACCACCAACTCCCAGAGTTCACTCAGACTCACGTCNGGCAATTTGATCTCTGGTTCCTCTCCCTTTTCTCAAACCAGCTTGAACATCAGGAAGTTCATGGTTCACGTATTGCTGAAGCCTAGCTTGAAGAATTTTACTTTACTAGCATGTGAAATGAGTGCAATTGTGCAGTAGTTTGAGCATTCTTTAGCATTGCCTTTCTTTGAATAAATGAATAAAGATAAAATCAATTTTAAGAAAATAAGAAAAGTTTAACTAAGAGAGAATAAAGATAGAATGGTAAGGCAGAGAAAAGAATGAGGTTACTGTCCAAAATACCAGCCATGGGAGGCGTGTTCCAGAGTGGTTAAGAGCATTTTGCTGTCAGACAGAACTAAGTCTCTGTCCCTGCTCTGTTAGTCTTCTGTGACCTTGAATAAGGTCATTTAACCTGCTTGAGTCTCAGTTTCCTTCTCTATGAAATGGAGATGGGAAAGCGCACTTACTTCGTAGTTGGGTTATGAGCAATAAATGAGAAAGTCCTCATAAAGTATTTATCACGCAGCACTTGGAAAATCAAGCCTTCCCTTGCAGTGCACTCACATGGGATCTGAGCTTTCTAGAAGCCACCAGAATGATAAGATTTACAGGAGATATGATAAATTAAAACAAATCCATTATTCCAGAAAAGCACGAACATTTTTCCTGTATCTGAACTGGACAAAGAAATTTCTCCCGTGGACCTTAACAGTAAAACAGGATGAGTTCCACGGTCACGAGCTGCAGAAGCCTTTTTGGTTTTGATTTAATTTCATTCTTCATCATGGACTCAACGCTGTGCTGAAGCACAAATAAAGCTTCACGCTGTGTGATTCAGCTACAAAGTTCTCTACAGATCCCTTTTCTACTGCGGATATATCTTAGAGCTTCATAAAGATCCTTAACGTTTTTAGCATAAGCTCTCCGGACCCTGACCTATGCTTTGATTTCTGGATATCTCTGAACCAACCATTGTCAGATGTAAAATCTTGTAAAATGTATGTATATTTCAGGGAAATGACCCATAACGCTTATCAGATTCTCATGCATCAGAACCCACTTTCCTAGAGGAGTGGATAGAATGTACGTGCTGCAGATAAAAATAATACAGCTAGTCCAGTAAACTTCATGTGGGCAGAAATAGCTATGAAATAAAAGCACTTGAGTGTTAACTGGGAATCCAAAGGCTTGTTATACTTTGCAAAATTGGGGAAGTGTACTTAGCAAATAAATAAATAGAGCTAATAAACAGTGGTTAACCAAGGCAAAAGACAGATAATTTACAGTCATAAAAAATGAAAGTTAGCAAAGATTAAGGTCATATTTATTATAATAGAGTAGCATTAAAAATACTTAAATTGATTCTTATATCTTACAAATAAATCTAATCTTACAAATAAATCTAGTGAAGTTGATGGCATTCCCAGCTAGCAGCAAAGACAAGTCTCCTCTAACATGGCACTATCATTCCCTGCTTCTTTCAGACCTTATCAGAAATCATCTCCTCAATAAAGCCTTTCCTTACCTAAAAGTAATTCACCCCTCCAACTCTGACATTTTGTATCCTCTCTATTTTTTTTTCCTGAGAATTTAATCAGTGTCTAATATCCTGTGTATTTTGCATCTCATCTTGTTTATTGTTCTCCTACCAACTAAAATAAATTCCATGAAGGCAGAAGTTGGTTCATTGTCACATTGCTTGTAATAGCCGAAACGTGGAAATGATGTGGAGTTCTATCAGTAGGGAAATGAAATAAAAGAAGGCACCCCCATACTTAGAGAATTGTTTCACAATTAAAAGATTAAATTAGATCGAGCTCACTTACATGAAACACTCTCCAATCATTAAGGCTAAATGGAAAAACAGTCAGCTGGGGACAAATACAGAGTGTGTGATGCAACTATGTTTAAAAAATAACACTAGAAATCCATATTTCTCTACAGGTTCAAATACATATGTATATAAATGCATAAAAAAACCTAGAGAGAGAAACTTGTAACAGTGTTTACAAGACAGGGGAATTCAATGTGGAATTTCAATTTAGGGTAATTAAAGAACTTTTGTCTATCCTGGTTACATTTTTACCAAAATGAATTCACTTATGTAATTGAAAATAAATAAATACATGAGTTGCTTTAAAATCCTACAGAATCAGCAGATTTTGATTGGGCCTTATACATGCAGTTTGACCCCATGCCTTCTTCCAAATTCCCACTTGATTTTTCTGACCCTAATATACTTTACTCCATACTGCCTATCTTGAAAGGTGTTTATTTACATACATCTTAGCTGTATGATGTCGGAGAAGGCAATGGCACCCCACTCCAGTACTCTTGCCTGGAAAATCCCATGGACGAAGAAGCCTGGTCTGCTGCAGCCTGTGGGGTCACGAAGAGTCGGACACGACTGAGTGACTTCACTTTCACTTTTCACTTTCATGCATTGGAGAAGGCAATGGCAACCCACTCCAGTGTTCTTGCCTGGAGAATCCCAGGGACGGGGGAGCCTGGTGGGCTGCCGTCTATGGGGTCACACAGAGTTGGACGCGACTGAAGTGACTTAGCAGCAGCAGCAGCAGCACACAGTGAAAGGCTTTATCATAGTCAATGAAGCAGAAATAGATGTTTTCTGGAATTCTCTTGCTTTTTCAATGATCCAATGGATGTTGGCAATTTGATTTCTGGTTCCCCTGCCTTTTCTAAAACCAGCTTGAACATCTGGAAGCTCACAGTTCACGCTCTGTTGAAGCCTGGCTTGGAGAGTTTTGAGCATTACTTTGCTAGTGTGTGAGATGAGTGTAATTGTGCGGTAGTTTGCTAGTGTGTGAGATGAGTGTAATTGTGCGGTACTCTTTGGCGTATTGGAGTATAGCTGATTCAGAATGTTGTGTTAGTGTCAGCTATACAGCAAAATGATTCCGTTATACATATATTTATTTTACTTTCTTACACAGGTTATCACAGAATATTGACTAGAGTTCCCTGTGCTAGAATATAGGTCCTAGCTGGTTACCTATCTTATACATGGTATACACAGCAGTGCGTGTGTGTTCATCCCAAGCTCCTGATTCATCCTTCTCCCTCCCCAACACACATTTCCCCTTTGGTAACCATAGGTTTGTTTTCAATATCTGCAAGTCTGTTCCTCTTTTTGTAAATAAGTTCATTTGTATCATTTTTAAAAATTAGGCTCTACGTCTGAATGACATCATATATTGTCTTTCTCTAAATTACTTTATTAGTGTGATCATCTCCAGGTCCATCCATGCTGCTGCAAATGGCATTATTTCATTCTTTTTATGAATATATACATTCCATTGCGTACATCTACCACATACTCTTTATCCATTCATCTGCCGATGGACATTTAGGTGGTTTCCATACGTAGCTACTGCGAACAGTGCGGCAACGAATATTATAGTGCATGTATGCTTTCTAATTATGGTTTTCTCCTGAATATATGCCCAGGAGTGGGATTGCTGAATCATATGATAGCTCTGCTTTTAGTTTTTAAAGGAACCTCCACACTGTTCTCCATAATGGCCGCATCAATGTACCTTCCCACCTCAGAAGAAAAGCTATGACAAAGCTAGACAGTGTTTAATAAAGCAAAGACATCACTTTGCTGACAAAGGATGGTACAATCCAAGCTATGGGTTTTTTTTCAGTAGTCACATACAGACATGAGAGTTGGATCATAAAGATGGCAGAGTGCCGAAGGATTGATGCTTTCAAACTGTGATGCTGGAGAAGACTCTTGAGAGCCCCTTGGACAGCAAGGAGATTGAACCAGTCAGTCCTAAAAGAAATCAACCCTTAATACTCATTGGAAGGACTGATGCTGAAGCTCCAGTATTTTGGCCACCTGATGTGATGCAAAGAGCCAACTCACTGGAAAAGACCCAACTCATTGGAAAAGACCCTGATGCTGGGAAATACTGAGGGCAGAAGGAGAAGGGGGCGACAGAGGATGAGATGGTTGATGGCATCATCACTTCAATGGACATGAGTTTGAGGAAACTCTGGGAGACAGTGAAAGACAGGGAAGCCTGGCATGCTGCAGTCCATGGGGTCACAAAGACTTGGACTCGGCTGAGCAACTGAACAACAACCACCAACAGTGAAGGAGAAAAGAAGAATATTTAAATAATGTTATCCACTTGAAATATAATTTATTTCTAGGCTACTCCTAAAAGAAAATTCCTATCCACTCTTTATTTCACTGCGACTATTGAAGGCACCACAGCAAAGTTGTGAATATGCAGGTTTTACTCATCAGTGTACAAGGTCAAAAAACAGTTCGACTTAATAATGAGAAATTCTAATCCATCAGAAAACTCAGCTAAGCTGACGCTGGTGATCCTTCAGACCCATTTTTGCGCAGGTAGAGCTTTTCTCCATCAAGCTTGCTACTGACTGGTCTTTGCCTGGTTCCCTAAATGCAATCTCACTTATATAATATGAAAAGTAAGTTTGCTTTTTTTAACCAACCTCTGATAGCATAGCTATTAAAAAGCCACTCATCGGGATACTGAAGCTAAGAAATCTAACAAGTGGCTTGTTAGTGAAGAATTGTCCTGGCTGAACTAAGGAACAGGCTTGCCACTTTTTACCCCATCCTCTGAGGATAATAAGTAAGGAGGACAAAACGAGTGCAGCCCTCCTGGGTCTCCCCTTAAGAGTTTAAAAGCAAAATATTGATTTTGAGTTACCCTGCTTCAACTCAGCTTTGCTCTCATGATATTTTTATTCCCTGGTAGATTTCTGGGTCCATTTGTTGCAGATTTTAAAAAGTAAATCACTGGTGAATCTGTGCTGTGTCCATGTAACATTTCTGCACCTAAAAATATGGTCAATTGACACCTTAAAGGTTTCTGAGTTGCTCTAACTCTTAGTGACATCTCTAGTTGCATGCCCAGTACATTCAAAACAGATAGAGTGGATGAATTGATTTTAGTTGTATAAAACCCTTGACAAAATCTCTTTGTGGCCATCTATGCAGTCTCTTGATAATTTATAAAGGATTTGCTTATGACACAAATGTGATCCTTCCACTTTTTTCCATTTTGTGTTTCAACTGGGTCCTCAGTGAATTTCCTGATGCCAAGAGACCGACGTAGAATGTTCTTCAGTACCCAGTGACAGCCATGTAGTCTTCACGATTTTTGTATTAAGAAACGACACTAGAATTGTGACTCAGATTATTATCAATATTATTACCATAGAGCATTGAACTGAAACAGTCGGGGTTTATAAAGTCTAGCTACTATTTGAAAAATGTTTTTATTTCTTTATTTGGCTGCACTGGGTCTTAGCTGTGGCATGGAAGAGCTTCAGAAGCTTCAGAGCTTCTGCTGTGGGATCTAGTTCCCTGACCAGGGATGGGACCCAGGCCCCCTGCACTGGGAGTCGTGAGTCCCAGCCACTGAACCACCAGGGAAGTCCCAAATGCCATCTGCTGGTTTAAGTGAGTTTTCTTTTGTTGTACGCAAAATTTGTCGACTGAATTCTGACTGGGAGAAGCTGGAAGAAAGTATGCCAACATACATTCTAAATGAAGTTTAGACATTCTTCTCTGAGTTTCTAGGAGAGAGTTAAGAGGAATTTACATTCGGGAATAAGTCTAAATTATTAGAGAATAAGTCTAAATTCTGAACCTTCATTTAAATATTTTGGAAAGAATTTCCTAACTTATTAACAGTTTCATCAGTATCCAAAGGAGTGAACATCTTTCTTGTCTGGATTCTTCTAATAGAGTAGATTTCAGCGTCCTCCTCTGCAGGAGGATGTCTATGAGGTCTCCAGAATGCTTTGATTTTAAACCCCAAATGTGGAAGATGGCTCCCAGCTGTGCCACGGGGCTTCTAGGTGAGCTTTACAAAGTACTTCCACGCCAAGGTTTTATACCTCTGGATTTCTCTTTACAAAATGAATATCCCCACATTCTTATGACACAAATATCTCTCTGTACAGATGCTGCTGGAGTCACACAAAAAGGGGAAAATCTATTTGTCCAATACACATATTAAGGCACTGATGCAGGGAGGTATAATAAAGAGATAAACAAGACACAGATCATGGTAACATACCAGCAAGCAAATCAGTCGATGGTCAAATCGTAATTATGGAACAGGAAAGTTAGGGATAAATTAAACAGGATAGACACATTTCTATCATACCATTTACACTAACATTTTCCATTTGTGCTTCTTACAGGCAAGTCCATGGATAATGTATGTGTTTAGAATATGGCTGCCAAAAACGCAAGAGGCAAACAGACCAAGTTTTAAGCCCTCTTTTTCTAGAGCCCAGGAAGCAGTCAAGTCTGGACCTAGGTCCCAGGTGACTCCCTAAAAGCACAGCATCTTTCACACCACCACCCAAAAGTTCTAGGACGTGCACTCAACTCTTGCAAAGTAACATCTGATCGCAAAATCAGTGCACAAACGTCCCCTGCTACTTAAATAAAAATGAGAAGCCATGAAAGAATCTAGATGCTAAACAATCTTTTATTTACGCTGCCAAAAATGCCAGATTTTAAAATCAGTTAAAAAAAAATGTTTAAAAGGGTTTTAAAAAATGCAATTATGTACAGAGAGAAGTGAAGGAGGTTCCATTAATCCAGCCGCAGGGGAGGGCAGGGATGTCAGAGAAAGTTCCCCAAAGAGGAAACATTTGAGCCAAACATTGAACAAGGATGAGGGCAGCAGCGCTAATGGTAAAGAACCCACCCGCCAACGCAGGAGACGCAAGAGACGCGGGTTCAGTCCCTGGGTTAGGAAGACCCTGGAGGAGGGCATGGCAACCCACTCCAGTGTTCTTGCCTGGAGAATCGCATGGACAGAGGAGCCTGGTGGGTTACAGTCCATGGGGTCACAAAGAGTTGGACACGACTGAGCAAGTAAGCACGCAGAATTGCTCACCAAGGCCCCAAAGGGTGCATGAGCTTCCTAGGGGTGGCTTAGACCATTATACTATCTCCAAGCTCGGAAACCAGAGTCCAAAGCCCAGTGTCAGCAGTGGTGTGCTCCCTCCGAAGGCTTGACGGTGGGGCGTGGGAGGCGGGGCACACTTGTCCTGAGTCTCTCGCCTACTTTCTGTTAGTTCCTGTCTTGTGACAGCATGGCTCCACGTGATACTCTCCCCATCTGTGTGTCTCGTGTCTAAATGTCCTCTTTCTCTAAGGACGTGCAGAGCATGATGGATTAAGAGCCCATACACTTCAGTGCTGCCACATCTTAACTAACTACATCTGCAGATAGCCAGTTCCAAAGAAGGCCACATTATTGAAGGTCCAAAGACCCTGATGTTGGGAGGGATTGGGGGCAGGAGGAGAAGGGGATGACCGAGGATGAGATGGCTGGATGGCATCACTGACTCGATGGACGTGAGTCTGAGTGAACTCTGGGAGTTGGTGATGGACAGGGAGGCCTGGCGTGCTGCGATTCATGGGGTCGCAAAGAGTCGGACACGACTGAGCGACTGAACTAAACTGGTTAAACATACGAAGGGGAGGTGGCACATTGAGCTGTAACGGGGGAGCATCGAGGCCAGGAAAGGCTGAGGGGCTCACCAGTCACAAGGGACTCCAGGTGGAGCTCGAGTGCAGAGTCAGAGCACTGAGGTCTTGGGCTCTGGCCAAAAACATGCTTTGACTTCCATCCCAAAGATCGTAGAAGCTGCAGGAGAATTCACAGCAGAGGAGTGACATAATCAGCTTTTCTGTTTAAAAAGAGTTCTAGAACTTCCCTGGTGGTCCAGGGGCTGAGGCTCAGGGCTTCCAATGCAGGGGGCCTGGGTTCGATCTCTGGTCAGGGAACTAGATCCCACAATGCTGCAGCTGAAAAAGACCTCGCAACTAACACCCAACACAGCCAAATAAATGCATACTGAAAAGGAAATAAAAAAGAATCCTCTAGGTTTAGAATGGAAGAGGGATTCAAAGAGGCAGAGGAGAGGCAAAGAGGATTTGGGAGCCCTTCAGAGAAGGAAATGGCAACCCACTCCAATATTCTTGCCTGAAGAATCCCAGAGATAGAGGGGCCTGGTGGGCTGCCGTCTATGGGGTCCCAGAGTTGGACACGACTGAAGTGACTTAGCAGCAGCAGCAGAAGTTAAGGAAAAAAATAGTTTGTGATCATCTCTGCTGCTGCTGCTGCTGCTGCTAAGTAACTTCAGTCGTGTTTGACTCTGTGCGACCCCATAGACGGCAGCCCACCAGGCTCTCCCATTCCTAGGATTCTCCAGGCAAGAACACTGGAGTGGGTTGCCATTTCCTCCTCCAATGCCATCTCAGAACTGTTTAATTAGTCTAAGTATTTAATTAATAACATATTTCCTCATCAGACTAATTCTCTACAAAGTGGGTCACTGTTAAAATCAAGTTGAGGACAGACTCTGTGCCTGGGATGGTACTAGGTTATGAGGCTACAGATCATGATTTACAAGCAGATATTCATGTCATGATGGTGATAGGCCCCTATGGCTTAATGAGGGGGCACATAAATGTTGAGAAGGCATCGCTACCTAAATTAAGCAAAGTATGTGTTAGGTGTTCAGTCCGATCTGACTCTTTGCAACTCCATCGACTGTAGCCTGTGTCTGTCAATGGAATTTTCCAGGCAAGAATACTGGAGTGGACAGCCATTTCCTCCTCCAGAAGATCTTCCTGATTCAGGGATTGAACCCTGCACTGCAGGCAGGTTCTCTACCATCTGAGCCACCAGGGAAACCCCCAATGAAACAAATGTACAACCAAATACATTAGAGAGAAAATAAAAGTCAAATACAAAAAGAGTTCAGTTCAGTTCAGTTGCTCAGTCATATCTGATTCTTTGCAACCCTATGAATCGCAGCAAGCCAGGCCTCCCTGTCCATCATCAACTCCTGGAGTTCACCCAAACCCACGTCCATAGAGTCGGTGATGCCATCCAGCCATCTCATCCTGTCATCCCCTTTTCCTCCTGCCCCCAATCCCTCCCAGCATCAGAGTCTTCTCCAATGAGTCAACTCTTTGCATGAGGCGGCAAAAATACTGGAGTTTCAGCTTTAGCATCATTCCTACCGAGGAGCACCCAGGACTGATCTCCTTCAGAATGGACTGGTTGGATATCCTTGCAGTCCATGGGACTCTCAAGAGTCTTCTCCAACACCATAGTTCAAAGGCATCAGTTCTTTGGTGCTCAGCTTTCTTCACAGTCCAACTCTCATATCCATACATGACCACAAGAAAAACCATAGCCTTGACTAGACGGACCTTTGCTGGCAAAATAATGTCTCTGGTTTTGAATATGCTGTCTAGGTTGGTCATAACTTTCCTTCCAAGGAGTAAGTGTCTTTTAATTTCATGGCTGCAGTCACCATCTGCAAGCGTTAAGTACTGGTAAAAGTGAAAATTGCAGGAAAGCTTTCTGGAGGAAGTGGTACTGCAGATGAGTCTTAAAAGTTAACTAGAATGAAGATAAAACAGAAATACAGCAAGCTTATGTTTTTGTTTGTTTGTTTGTTAGCTTGTTTGTTTGGGGTTTTGGCTGTGCCATGTGGCCTGTGGGATTTTCTCCCACCAGGGATCAAACCCCCTGCATTGGGAGCACAGAGTCTTAACCACTGGACCACCAGGGAAGTCTTGAGCTTATGTTTTGACTTTTCATTTGAAAGCAAGTTATTACTTCTTTTGCCTTCCAGGGGATAAACTAAGAACTCCTAAGGATTATAAGGTTAGGGATGGAAGGGCCATTGTAGGCATCCATTTCTAAACTTTATTTTATAAACTGCCTTGAATGTCTGTGACATTCAAAAGATCTACACAGTGTCAAATGCCTAGACTCTACCTTTAAGGTTAATATGAGGAAGTGGCTACGGTAGGGAGACTAACAAGAACTCTTTCTCCAAAAATAAACACAGTATCCTTGTCAGCATGCTGGCAAGAAAACCATGTCGATTTATTGCTGAGCCATCCTAACTGATTTTTAATCCAAAAAGAAAGTGATTCATTTTTGCCCTTTAGGTGACAGGAGTGATTTTTATATTGTGAAATCCTGCCAAAGGTTTCCTATTCACAATAGGTGAGGGGAAAAAGGCTGCATTAGGTACCATCTGTCAAATATAAATCCTTCAAAACTAGTGATGACCCCAGAATAAAACATGTAACATAAATGCAGATGATATATTTGATATGCATAATTCTGTCAAGAAGAGGCACCTTCACATAATTTATTATCTTTCTTTCTTAATGAGATTAAACAATTTTATACCCTCCTACTTTGGGGGTAGACTATTAACATTTAATTAAAATTAAAAAGCTTTGATAACTTTATAACTGTTTCCTGGACACATGACTCATTTCTTATGAAATAATTAAATATTGGTGAATAAAACACAATAATTCAGATTGAAATGTGGTTTCTTTTTAAAATATTTTCTCATTTGGCTGCACCAGGTCTTGGTTGCAGCTCCTTGAATCTTGAGTTGCAGCATCTGGACTCTTAATCGCAACACGTGAGGTCTCGTTCCCTGACCAGGGATGGAACCCAGAACCCCTGCAGTGGGAGCACAGCGTCTTAGCCGCTGGACCACTATCCAAGTCCCTGCAATATGATGTCTTTCTTTATAACATAAGCCCCGGGGAAACTAATATATCAATCAGGACGGTTTCAGCTACAAGCCGCAGAATCCCAACTAAAGATGGCATAAAAAGAATCAGTATCTTAAACAGACATTATGGTGTGTAATCATATAACTTAAGTCCCCGACTGCCCTTTTTAAAATGTATTTCATGTGGAAAGATCTCCCTCTGCCCCTGAAGGAAAATTCCAATAATGCAAATAAATAAATAATTTGCAGCCTTTTTAAGCTGGAAAACTTTCTAAGTGTAATGATTGTCTGTGGCCCCAGGTAATAGTCATAAATGTGAGCATGATTTTGAGTTTAAACGTCGTCTCTCCCTAATTCTTGGGGCTTCTGAAGGCAGGAAGCCTGGGAAAGAGCACGAACCTGCCCTTTATCCTCCCCTCCCACCTTGACTGACTCACTCAAGAGAGCAGAAGAGGTGAGGGGGTGAAAGCAGCCCGAAATTTCTTTCTTGACTGGCCCTGTGAGTGGCATAGGTAACCTAGCCAATGATGAAAACGGACTGTTCTTCTTGGGACCTTCAGAGTTTGTTCGGAGACCATCCGTAAGAACGTGCACATCCTGTGATGCGGGCAAGCATTTGCTCGCTCGCTCTCTGCCGTTCTCCATTCTGCTCCTTGGAATTTTCCAGGAGCCACTCCACAGACGCTCTTTCAGTTGTGGCCTTGCTGCCCCCAAGGGTTCTCCTCTTGAACACGATTCAAAATCATTCTCTCTCTCTCTCCTCTCCCCCAACACTTTCCTCCTCTTCTTTTATCTGCCCACATCTAATTCTTGGGAAATCTCTTTCTTTTAGCAGAAAAATCTCTATCATCCATCTTCAGAGATTTCAACTAATAAAAAAGACTTGTCACAGATAGACCTCAGAGAACCTCTCGAAGGTGATGATCCTACCCAGCAACTGCACTCCTGGCATATACCCAGAGAAAACTATACTTTGAAAAGATACATGCACCCCAGTGTTCACTGTACCTCTGTTTACAATAGTCAGGACAAGGACGTAACCTAAATACTCATCAAGAGAGGAACAGATAAAGAAGACGTGGTGCATATATACAATGGAATATTACTCAGCCATATAAAAGAATGAAATCATGTCATTTGCAGCCACATGGACTTAGAATATGTCACACGAAGTGAAGTAGTCAGATACAGAAAGACAAATATCATATGATATTGCTCACATGTGGACTCTAAAAACAGGGTTTCTACAAAACAGAAATAGAGTTACAGATGTAGAAAACAAACTTACGGTTACCAGGGAGTAAGAGGGAGTTTGGGATTGACATATACACACTGCTATATATAAAATAAATAACTAATAAGAACTACTATATAGCACAGGAATCTCTACTCAGTATTCTGTAATACGAAATATGGAAAAGGAAAATAAAAAAGAGTGAATATATGTATATGTAGAACTAATGCTCTTTGCTCTGCCCCGGAAAATAATACAACAGTGTAAATCAACTATACGCCAATAAAAATTTAAAAATAATTATTCTGATTATGCTAACTGACCACTTACTAGTTCCAGACACTTTTCATGAACTAGCTCATTGAGTCTTCAGAGCAAACCTATGAGGTAGAAAGTACTCACTTTCTCTAGGAAAATGAGGCACAGAAAAAATGAGAAACTTGCCATGTCTCCCACCTGGCAGGCGATGGAGCATGGATGGGCCCTCTTCTCCTTGCATTTTGGCCTCTTAATTACATCTTCTGGTGACTGCCATCCCCTCTACCCTGCTCAGGTACATAAGCACACACCCTGTCTCACTGTCCCAAGAGAGTATCTCTCAAAAGAACAGCATCTTAGCACCTTAAACAGATACATCTTCGATATCCACATGGAAGCAAGTGAAACAGTGTCTACCCCATCCCTCACTGCAACCAGAGCTGAGCCAATCACTTTCTAGGCATCAGACCGACACCCAGGAAGGAAGGCACAGGCAACTCAAGGGCCCAGGAAACACTCAGATGCTCTTTCCTCACTCTCACATAGAACTTTCCCTGCTTCTATTTCTTTGCTGAGCTGGGCCTTTGAAAGTGCCTGGGCTTGGCTCTTGCTGCTGGATCTTCAGCCCTTGTCTTGGTCTGACACATCTTGGCGAACAGATATGAGTCAGGTGCTGCAAGACCTTAGCCCCTAGCCCCTCAGGCCAACTAGAGAATGTCAAATAGCAAACCTTTGAAAATAACCACTTTCCACATCAGTGAGGATTTTGCCAACTGTACAAATTAATATGGGCATTTTTGGCCCATACGTAGAACATTAGAGCATTTGCTATGGAAAAATCCGCTAAACTGGAGATCATCAGCTCTCTACTGGGAACAGATAAAAGCAATCATGTTCAATATTAAAAAAATAAATAAATAAGACTTTAGTCTGTCCTTCTGGGAATCCTTGATAGAACTGAGGGTCAGTCAAATCACAAGCAAATTCAACCAATCAGAATTTAGTCACTCCTTAATCCTGGACTTCCTCTGTGCCCAGTATTTGATTTCTCCCAGGTATCTAAGATCGCAGGAGTCAGACATAACTTAGCAACTAAACCAGCAACACAGCTATCAGTCTCAGAAATCACATGTAGTAGAAGTCAAGAGAGTGAAAGAGGCTAGGTTTTAAATGTTCTCAGCACAAAAAAGAAATGAGAACTACGTGACAATGCAGAGGTCTCCGCTAAAGCTACGGTGGTCATCACTCACATCATACTAAGTGCATTGCATCAGCACCTGAAACTTACACAGTGTTATGTCAGTTATAGCTCAATGTTTTAAATGTGTTAAACATTATTATTCCTTTATTTGACATACTCTGTTTACTATGAGTATTCCTTACTTTACTATTCTACTTCATTTTGGTTTGGAGTTTTGCAGTTACAGAAATTTCCCGCTTCTTATGGCCAAGTTTGTCTCTCTTTTCCTTGATAACACTAAAACATCCTTCCTAAAATCAGAAAATTATGCAGTCTCCAAAAACATGATAAATATCCAAAGTACTTCCTATTTTCTCAGTTTCGGAAGCTAATTGTGACTATACAGATCTTTGCTGGCAAAGTAATGACTGCTTTTTAATATGCTGTCTACGTTTGTCATAGCTTTCCTTCCAAGGAGCATAGATTTTCTTCTCAGTCTTTTAATTTCATTTCTTGTCATAAAACCCAATTTCAAGGTTTGTCATAGCTTTTCTTCCAAGTCTTTTAATTCCATGGCTGCAGTCACTGTCTGCAGTGATTTTGGAGCCCAAGACAATAAAATCTGTCACTATTTCCAGTTTTTCTCCATTTATTTGCCATGAAGTGATGGGACCAGATGCCATGATCTTAGTTTTCTGAATGTTGAGCTTTCAGCCAACTTTTTCACTGTCTTCTTTCACCTTCATCAAGAGGCTCTTTAGCTCCTCTTTGCTTTCTGCCACAAGGGTGGTGTCATCTTCATATCTGAGGTTGTTGATATTTCTCCTGGCAATCTTTGATTCCAGTTTGTGCTTCATCCAGCCCGGCATTTCTCATGATGTACTCTGCATCTAAGTTAAATAAGCAGGGTGACAACATACAGCCTTGACATACTCCTTTCCCAATTTGGAACCATTCTGTTGTTCCATGTCTGGATCTAACGCTTGTTTCTTAATCGGCACACAGGTTTTGCAAGATGCAGGTAAGGTGGTCTGGTATCCCGTTTCTTTAAATATTTTCCACAGAATTTTGCTATACAGAAAGGTAAATAAATTATATACCTATGTACATTATTTTTAATATATCCTTTCCCATTGAGGTTTATCGTAAGATGTTGAATACAGTTCTCTGTGCTCTACAGCAGGACCTTGTTGCCCATCTGTCCCATATGCAGTTTGTCCTACAGCAGGACCTTGTTGCGCATCCGTCCCATATGCAGTTTGTCCTATAGCAGGACCTTGTTGCCCATCCATCCCATATGCAGTTTGTCCTACAGCAGGACCTTGTTGCCCATCCGTCCATATGCAGTTTCTTCTACAGCAGGACCTTGTTGCCCATCCGTCCATATGCAGTTTCTTCTACAGCAGGACCTTGTTGCCCATCCGTCCATATGCAGTTTGTTCTACAGCAGGACCTTGTTGCCCATCCATCCCATATGCAGTTTCTTCTACAGCAGGACCTTGTTGCCCATCCGTCCATATGCAGTTTCTTCTACAGCAGGACCTTGTTGCCCATCCGTCCCATATGCAGTTTCTTCTACAGCAGGACCTTGTTGCCCATCCGTCCCATATGCAGTTTGTTCTACAGCAGGACCTTGTTGCCCATCTGTCCATATGTAGAAGTTTACACCTGCTGACCCCAACCTCCACTCCATCCCTACCCACTCCCCTCCGCTTGGCAACAGCCAGTCTGCTCTCTATGTCCATGATTCTGTTTCTGTTTCACAGAAAGGATAATCTGTGTTATATTTTCAATTCCATTTATAACTGATATCATATATGTTGTCTTTCTCCGTCTGACTTATTTAACTTAGTCTGGTAATCTCTAGGTCCATCCACATTGCTGCAAACGGCACCATTTCATTCATTTTGTGGCTGAGTAATAGTCCATTGCACATGTGTTCCATATCTTCTTTATCCACTCATCTGTCAGTGGACACTGAGTTTGTTTGCCTGTCTTGGCTATTGTGAACAGTGCTGCTATGAACACAAGGGTGTGTGTATCTTTTTGAATTAGTTTGTCTGGATATATGCCCGGGAGTGGGATCATCATCTACTCTTATATTCTAAGGTTTCTGCAGACTTCATCAGAATTCTGCACAGAATCAAGTTCAAGTTCCCTCTGTGGTCACTGGCCAACCTCAGTCCCAAATAAATATCAACATACATCATCAACTTAATCAATGAGACCAGCCGTCTCTCCTCAGACTCTCTTGAAACCAGCAGTCTCCACATACACTCAACACCCCAAGCTCAAGCCACCAGCATGTCTTGCTTGGTCCAGTGCTGCTGCTGCTGCTAAGTCGCTTCAGTCACATCCGACTCTGTGCGACCCCATAGACGGCACCCCACCAGGCTCCCCCGTCCCTGGGATTCTCCAGGCAAGAACACTGGAGTAGGTTGCCATTTCCTTCTCCAATGCATGAAAGTGAAAAGTGAAAGTGAAGTCACTCAGTCGTGTCCGACTCTCAGTGACCCCATGGACTGCAGCCTACCAGGCTCCTCCGTCCATGGGATTTTCCAGGCAAGAGTACTGGTCCAGTGCAGGAGCCCTTTATTTCTTTTCTGCAGGACAGCCAGAGGAATAATTTAAAACCATAAAATGATTTAAAACATAAATCAAATCCTATTTCTCCACCACTTGTGCACTTCCGGTGCCTTCTTATATCCTTTAGGCTAGCATGTAAAAAGCTCAGGTAAGTGCTCATTGAAGGCGGTGGATGATTGGCTGTAGACCGCCTCTCTCACCTCACCTCCAGTCAGTCACCTCAACCAGTCTCCTCTCAGGTTCTAGCACAGAGACCTGGCTTCCGGCTCCAGGCTGCTCTGCCCACCTGCCCTGTGCTGGGACTCACCGTCTCTGCCACCTCAGAGCTGCTTTCCGAGCTCCCCATCCAGGGCAGCTTTCCACACCAACCTGCTCTGTTTTCTGCATCACTCTTATCATGATCTGAAACTGCCTTATACACTTGCTTTCTCTTTCATTTTATGTCTGTCTCCTTTCACTACTAAACCCAGCACCTAGCATGGTGTGTGTCAGGTAGTGAGTGCTTAGTAACTACCCATTGAATAGATGGATGGGTGGATAGATGGAGGAATATACAATTATCCCCAAGTTTGTAGGCAGAGGGGCTTCCCAGGTGGTTCAATGGTAAAGAATCAGATTGCCAATGCAGAAGGTGCCGGAAACTCAGGTCCGGTTTCTGGGTTGGAAAGATCCCCTGGAGGAGGAAATGGCAACCCATGCCAATATTCTTGCCTGAAAAATTTTGTGGATAGAGGAGCCTGACAGGCTACAGTCCACGGGATTGCAAAGAGCTGGACACGACTCAGTGACCGAGCATGCATGCATTGCAGACAGACTTTCTTCCCTAGCACCTCTAGCCTTAGACTGATGTCTCGTACACAATATCGTTGTTTGTTTTTTTTATCAATTTTTAAAAATTTAGTCATTGTCCCATTGTCTTAATTCCTTCTTCCCTTTTTTGTTGTTGTTGTATTAGTCGCTGGGTCACATCCAACTCTTTGTGACTCCATGGACCATAGCCCGCCAGGCTCCTCTGTCCATGGGATTCTCCAGGCAAGAATACTGGAGTGGGTTGCCATTCCCTTCTCCAGGGGATCTTCCTGACCCAGGGATTGAACCCACATCTCCTGCATTTCAGGCAGATATTTTACCATCTGAGCCATCAAGGAAGCCCCTTTCTTCCTTTTAATTTCCTCCAATAAACAGGCTTTCTTTTTCTATCATTATTGTCTTCAACACTTTATTTTTGTAAGTTTTGGATGAGCTAGGTCTTCATTTCAGATCCTAGAGCACTTGGGCTTCGGTAGTTGCAGTGCGTGGGCTTGGTGGCCCCAAGGCATGTGGGATCTTAGTACCCCAACCAGGGATCAAACTCGTGTCCCTTGTGTTGGAATGCAGATTCTTAACCACTGAACTACCAAGGAAGTCCCTATCAATTTTTAAAATTGAAGTATAGTTCATTTACCAGGTGGCTCTAGTGGTAAAGAACCCACCTGCCAATGCAGGTAAGAGACGCAGGTTCAATCCCTGGATAGGGAGATCCCCTGGAGATCTCCCCGCGGAGATCCCGCGGCAACCCACTCCAGGATTCTTGCCTGAAGAATCCCCCGGACAGAGGAGCCTGGTGGGCTACAGTCCATGTGGTCACAAAGAATCAGACATGACTGAAGTAACCTGGCATGTACACACAGTTCATTAACACTGCTGTATTAACTGCTGCTGTTCTGCAGAGAGATTCTGTTATACAAATGCATGTTGTTTTTTTAATATAGTTTCCATAGCAGTTTATCCTAGGATATTGACATTATTGCTTGTTAACACCCGAATATTCATTTTCCTCTCCCTTTCCTTGTAGCCCTAAATTTGGAAGGCTGTTTGTACATTTCCCCAGACTTTGAAATGACCCCATCTCTCTGGGCATGGAGATTGACTCAGTGATGAGCAGGGTAACTTCTAGGCCTTTGAGAACAGAGGAGAACCTGGAAGCTTCTGGAAAAGACTCTTTTTCCTCAATATTGTTTAAATATGAATTAGTCTTGGTGTAGATACGATCCCAGTGAAAATCCCAGCAAAGTTTTTAAAAAGTAAAAACTCCGTAAAATGAAGAAATGATCAGGAAGCAATGACGATGTATATGACTACATGATACTTCTTTTTCTAAAATATTAAATTAAATGTTTATTTCCTCTTTTACATTTTGTATTATAAACCCTTTTATAGCTCTGGCTTTATATTGACGAGCTAATTCTAAAACTCAAATGGAAAGGCAAAGGACTCAAATAGTTGTAGTTTTTGACTGCATCCCACTAGTCTGTACATACAATGTTCATAAGTTTTAAATGTAACTTTAATTCTATTCATGATTCCTCTTTAGTCCTACGTGGGTGTGTATGCTCAGTCATGTCCATGCTCAGTCATGTCGAGCTCTTTGCAATCCCATGGAGTATAGCCCACCAGGCTCCTCTGTCCATGTATTCCAGGCAAAAATACTGGAGTGAGTTGCCATTTCCTTCTCCAGGGAATCTTCCTGACCCAGGGATCAAATCCATGATTCTTGTGTCTCCTGCATTGGTTGGCAGGCAGATTCTTCACCACTGGAAGTTTTTAGTCCTAATAACGCTATAAAAGAATGATTTTAAATATTCAAATTTTATTGCTGATTTAAACCTTTTTTTCACAACGGTCACAAAACACGATTTTGAAATTTCAACTCTTTTGGAAGCTAAAAAGCAATTTGAGTTTTTCTTTATGAACATTTTTTATAAAATATCTTCAAATTCTTGAAATGTCCTGACCCATAACTTTGAAAGTAAGTATTAAAAGTTTCTACCGTCTAATAGCTATATTTTACCCCTTGGATACTGTGAAGTTAGGAATGAAAACCAAGTATTTAGTCTGTAGTTCTTTCTCTACAGAAAGCCTTGTGTCATCAAATCTTTTTAGAGAGAAGAGAAATAGAATTTTAATAGCTATTCTTTTTTGTAATAGCTATTCTTAATAAAGAAATAGCTTCACTCCCCCTCGCTGTCATAGAACATCTGAGAACTTTCAGCAGGAAAATAATTGGCTGCTTTGCTCATGTTCAGAAGAGGGAATCCTGAGGGAAATTTCACCATTTTCATAAATCAGAGACACTGATAATCTTTTCCCTTACAAGCAGTTGCTGCAATTCACTTCGTATCATTATGTATACTACAAACTACTAACACAAGAAGTGAATTCAAAGTATACTGTTATCCTCCTGGACCAAGATGGTGTACTGACGACAGTGTCACTTCCTGTAGCCACAAGTCAGTGAAGGAGACGAAAGTGACACCCTTCCTTTTCTTGGGAATCAGAGGTCGAATCACCATATTCAGCACTGGTCGTACCACATCTTTAAAGAACTAGCAAAAACCAACAAGTAATCATAAATTCAGAAATAACCATTCTTTCCCTTAACAAAAGCATTTACTCTTTCTGGAAAAATAGAAAAATTCTTCCACATAGGATTTTTTCTTTGATGTTAAATTGTTTTGTTTTTGTTGTTGCCAGTGGTTTGGTTGGTTTTGGATTACCAGTAACTGTTGTAACTCCTCTTAAAAATAAGAGTAACAATTTTCCAACTGTAATGACTATAAACATTTACACCACACTGAATTATCACATCAAAAACTTGTTTTTTAAATTATATGAAGAGAATGAATTAAAAAAATACTCTCTAAAACTTTTTGATTAAAAAATATAAGAGCAACAAAAAAGAGTAATAATGTTAGGGAATTAATAGATTTAACAGTCAGTTCAGTTCAGTTCAGTTGCTCAGTCGTGTCTGACTCTGCAACCCCATGAATCGCAGCACGCCACGCCTCCCTGTCCATCACCAGCTCCCGGAGTTCACTCAGACCCTCGCCCATATGGTCAGAGATAAATCTGACCTTATGAATCCTGGTGTCCTCAGGGCTAGCACAGAGTCTGGCAGCTAGTAAGTCCTTCACAGACTTGTGTTGAATGAGCTTATGCAGCACTGTCTAAATGGTGCAATCCCAGAAAAAGCACTCTGGTGCTGTCGGAGATAAATCACATTCTTGCGGCACTGTTAAGATTCCTTGACCTATTTGGTGTGCTACCAAAGCTTTTTCTCTTCCATTCTGGAAGCCCTTTTAATCCAACTCTAGTTCTCAGATGTTAACATTTGCTTTTCAATTTACTAAAGGAAGGGTAGGAAGAGAGGGAAAAAGAAAAGGAAGACATATAGACCATGAAACTTCTCCACCTATTCCTCTTACTGCTGTTTGCTCATGGTGAGCCATCTAAAAGGTGGATTTTGGTCCAGGAGGGACGGTCAATACCAGTGTTTAAGGAAGAATCTCATCATTCACATTCAATCCACAGTTGTGCTTTGGCTTTGGGCAAAATTTCCCCAGATTTTAAGATATTTGGATGGTATCCAATATTTGTAAGTTGAGGAAGTTTGCATAGATACCTAAATTCTGCCTTGCTTGAAAAATTAGGAGAATTAATAAAAACTAGTGTCCAAATATTCACCAGTGACAGTGGGCTGCAACTGAATAATGATTCCCCTTTAGAGGAGGGCATGTTATCCTCCGTGCCATAGACACCCCACCTCCAGTTCTGTCTGCAGCTGCCTTTGTGATCGTGGACAGCAGACCATCTACAAGTACCATGGCTGGGGGCATGGGCTCTGAACCCAATCACCTCGACTTGAATCCAGAGCCCATAATGTCTGATCAGTGCTCCTCCTGGGGAAGTTACTGAATCTTTCTGTACCTCAGTTCCTGATGTGTAAAGTGAAATAAAAATATCCAGCTTGTGATGGTGGCTCAGATGGTAAAGAATTTGCCTGCAGTGCAGGAGACCTGGTTTGATCCTTGGGTCAGGAAGATCCCCTGGAGGAGGGCATGGCAACCCACTCTTGTGTTCTTACCTGGAGAATTCCATGGACAGAGGAGCCTTGGAGGTTACAGTCCAGGGAGTCACAAAGAGTCAGGCACAGCTGAGCAAATAACATTTTCACTTTTCACTTGTGATGAGGATTAAATTATTCTATACATGAAAGAACTTAGAACAGTGCCTCACACGTCGCAGGTAGCCAGTAAATATCAATTACTATCATCACCTTGCCTGAACTGTGTTTCTTACAGTAAGATTAAGAAAAAAGTGAAATCGTATCTACCCTTCTGTCTCAATCAAAAGTGGGAAATATACAATTGACTTGGAAAATAAAACTCTCCCTATGTCTGTGCCAAGGCAAATGCTGATGCCATCATGAAACAATTCACAGCAAGAGCTGCAACCAGAAATGCAGGATAATGGTGGGAAAAGATTATCTTAAGAAGGCACTGAGGCTTAACACAAGTGTTTTTTTAATTTAAACAATATTGATGGATTGATGTCTTGAGGCAAAGCACTGCAATAAATTAAAAGAAAAGAAAATGGAATTAACCCTGCTTCTCTCATTTACTTTATCTACCTGGCTCTCACCCAGACGCATTCAGTTTAGTCATTCTGAATTTAGGTTTTAATTTAAAAATAAGTCTATGAACTATCCCCCCACCAAAAAAGATAGTTGTCTGGATGAGGCAAACTGAACTTAAAACCCCAGACATTAGACAACCCAAGCATAGACCTATTTTTTTACAGTACTATAAAAACCAACAAGGACCTACTGTATAGCACAGGGAACTCTGCTCAATATTTTGATAACCTATATGAGAAAAGAATCTGGAAAAGAATGAAGATGTGTATATGTATGACTGAGTCACTTTTCTGTACACCTGAAACTAACACAACATTGTAAATCAACTCTACTCCAATAAAATTTAAATTAAATTTTTTACATTATTGTAATAGCAAATTATTAAAAACTGTGAAATGAACAGTCACATTTCTAAACAATCAATTTAATGATATAGTAAACATAAAATAGACTTCTGTGAAAGGTGGCCCAGGATTATAGAACATCCTTGCACAAAATGGACCAAAATGAACAAAAGACATAAACTCAAGGAGTAAGTGCGCCATGCCAAAACAAAAGGGAGAAGAATCCAATCTACCAACTGTGGTAAGAACCATCCAGAGACAGACAAATCTGTAGCATGTTGAAGGCAGGCTCTGGGAATCAATACAAAACAAGAGTAGTAAAGTCCAACTAAAGGCGTTGGTTACGCTTCTGGAAACTCTCTCCAGGCTGGGGAAAACAGCTGGCCCCAGGAAGATCAGAGCATCTCAGAGGGCTCCCTCCTCCCATCACTGGGAAGAAGAGCTAAGGTGCATAAGATGAAGGCTTCAGAGGGCCGAAGGAGGTATTGGCCACTGTATCATATTCAACCAGGCAGTTTTCATAAAAAGGCATAACCCCAGAAATTCTGATTCAGTCAACGTTGAGCAGGAAAGGATACAGCAATGCAAAACGTCACCTATTACAGCATTACCTATATAGCAAACATCTGTAAACAGACTAAATGATCGTCAGTGGGGAAATGGACAAATAACCGTAGTTCACCCATGCAATACTCTTGCAACTAGCCCCCAAAATGAAGACGTTTTTATGCACTGATATGAAATAATTTCCAACATACACTGTTAAGAGAAAAAGAAAAGCATGATGCAGAAGAGCTCTGTAATGTGCTTTGTTGTTGTTTTTCACTTGCTTACTTGTGTTCCACTCTTTGCCACCCCATGGACTGCAGTGCACCAGGCTTTCTTGTCCTTCACCATCTCCCGGAGCTTGCTCAAGCTCATGTCCATTGAGTCAGTGATGCCATTCAACCATCTCATCCTCTGTCATTCCCTTCTCCTCCTGCCTTCAGTCTTTCCCAGCATCAGGGCCTTTTGGAATAAATCAGTTCTTGCTACCATTGGGAAAAAATTAAATTTTAAATATGTCTCTATTTGAATAAAATATCGCTAGAAATATTTATTTAAAAAAAAACACGAATATTGGTTGTATCTAGGAAGAGCAACTGAGTGGCTGGGGAAAGAAGGGGGAAAGAAGATTTCCCTTTTTTANGCCTTTTGGAATAAATCAGTTCTTGCTACCATTGGGAAAAAATTAAATTTTAAATATGTCTCTATTTGAATAAAATATCGCTAGAAATATTTATTTAAAAAAAAACACGAATATTGGTTGTATCTAGGAAGAGCAACTGAGTGGCTGGGGAAAGAAGGGGGAAAGAAGATTTCCCTTTTTTACTCTTGAATTTTAAACCATGTGAATATGCTGTTGCTGCTGCTCAGTCGCTTCGGTCGTTCTGACTCTGTGACCCTATGGACTGTAAGCTGTCAGGCTCCTCTGCCCATGTAATTCTCCAGGCAAGAGTACTGGAGTGGGTTGCCAAGCTCTTCTCCAGGAGATTTTCCCAACCCAGGGATTGAACTCGGGTCTCCTGCATTGCAGGCAGATTCATCCACCAGAGAAGCCCCTGTGAATGTATTACTTATTCTAAAAAGAAATAAATGCCTGAGAAACATAAAAAAGAAAGGAAGACAGGAAGGAGGGAGGGAGGGAGGGAGGGAAAGAGGAGGGAAGTTCAGATTATAGGAAGACAGCACCTGCAAAGTTTTCCTGATAAAAAAATCTGTATAATACAATCCAATCATGCAAAAGAGAATGAGGAGGTAAGAGGGCAGTATGCAAAGTACTAGCAGGAAGTTTATGATCCATTCAATTATAAATAATGGCAAATCATTACAGCAATTGCATTTATAAGATAAATTTATATCTTCATATTTTTAATAGAAAACAACATAGCATCAAATTTACAAAAATATAGCATAGGTATAATATGGTATAATGGACGGGTCCTTAAACCTCAAAAATTCAAAGGTGAGAGCCAGTGACTGCTCTCATTCATTCCCTCAATAACCTCTGTGCATTATCTTGTTACCTGGGAGGCCACGTGCTTGGAACTGGGGATGCAGGGTTAATAAACAAACAAATATCCACTGTGTCCTCACACTTCCATTTCAACTGGTTCTCTTGTTTCACAATAGTTTATAGCTGCTGTTTTATTTCTTAGACTGGGTGGGAAAAACATAGGTATATTATCTAAAGCCATACAAATAATCATAAAAGACAGAGATTTCTGAAATCCTAGTAAAATATGGGGAGGGAGGAAAGGAGACAAAAAATATATACATAGCTTATATCACACACTGAAAGAGAAGAAAATAAAGCATCAAGGAAGAAGCAAAATCCTAAAATAAGATGGCAGAATCAAGACCAAATGCAAAACGTGACTATATTACTATGTAAAATAGATTGCTATGTTATCTAACGATACTATTTTTGCTATAATTCTCAGTTAAACATTTGAAAGTTTAAGAATTAAATAGCTCTATAAAAATAGGAGACAAACTTCCCTGGTGGCACAGTGGGTAAGAGTCCACCTGGCGATGCAGGGAACATGTGTTCAGTCCGTGGTTCAGGAAGGTATCATGTGCCTTGGGGCAGCTGAATTTGTGGGGCACAACTCCTGAGCCGGTGCTCCAGAGCCTGCACACCACTACTACCAAGCCCAAGCACTGCCGCGACTGAAGGCTGGGCACCGAGAGCCTGAGCCCCGCCAAAGAGACGCCGGTGCAATGAGACCTCTACAGCAAAGAACAACTCCTGCTCACTGGAGCCAGAGAAAGCCCGTGCAAAGCAGCAAAGACCCTGTACAGCCAATAATAAAATAAAGAAATACATTTTTTAAATTAAATTTAGAAAATAGAATAAAAATTGAAAAGCTTGAAAAGAGTATTTCCAAAGTATTCATTTCAGGGATAAATTCTCATTCAACTGACATTTGTACTTAGGTTGTCTCATAGAGAATAAAATTAGTCCCCCAGTTTTCACAAATTTAGCAGACCACTGCCATCAAGACCTAACAGATGACACAGACCAAATTTCCTTTTAAGTGCTGATGCAAAGCTCTCAGATAATAGATTAGCATGGAGGGCTTAGCAAAGCACTGTGAATGTAAAATATGAAAACTGCCAGTTACTCCAGGAACGGAAGGGTGTTTGCGATAGAAACTCTTTTAGTAAATTCACTATAATGATAGATTTCATGGAGTAATATACTAATCTCCATAGAAATCAGGGTTGCCAGGGGTTGATGGTTGAGAAAGGGAACCTGCTACAGACGAGGACTTGGGAACTTTGGGTGGTAAAAATGCTGTATATCCGATTGTGGTATCAGTTACTCAAATACATATACTTGTCACAATATACCAACTGCACACTTCTAAAATGGGGCAATTTTGACTATATGTAAAGGAAACCTTAACAAGTGTAACTTTCAAAATAATTCATTTGAATCAACATGATATTTCAGATTTGGAAAAAAATGGGACAATATCTCAGATACAATAAAAATCAATGGCAAACTCTTTAATTTGTATATAGCCACAAAATATACGCACAAATATGGATTTAGAAAAACATACGCAAAAGTATTCTAAATTCTTATATCTATTCAAAATTTAGCATCAGACTGGGTGATTTAGCATAAGAAATATTCCCAATAAACTCAGGTATAAGACATGAGTATTCAATAAATTTTAACTATTAATATATTATATAACCATGTATTTATTAGACAACTATGATTTACTACTTTAACTATTATTTAACATTCATTCTGAGTGACAGCTCACTATCCAAAATTTAAACTATTGGAAAAAAGGAAGAAAGTAATCATGTCTGAGGGATAATGTAGAAAACCAAAAGATAATAAACATAAAGCTACTCAGAGGCATAAGAGAATTCAGAAAGTAGTCAATACATGATTTATTTTAAAAATCAATAGTTTTACTATAACAAATAAGATCCTGTTAGAAAATATAATGAAAGATTCCCTTTACAACAGAAAAGACAATATAAATACATAAGTATAAATTTACCAAGAAAGATCAGTTTAGTTCAGTTCAGTTGCTCAGTCATGTCCAATTCTTTGCAGCCTCATGGACTGCACCACGTCAGGCCTCCCTGTCCATCACCAACTCCCAGAGTTTACTCAAATTCATGTCCATTGAGTCCATGATGCCATCCAACCATTTCATACTGTATTTCCCCCCTCTCCTCCTGCCTCCAATCTTCCCAGCATCAGGGTCTTTCCTAATGAGTCAGTTCTTCACATCAGGTAGTCAAAGTATTGGAGTTTCAGCTTCAGCATCAGTCCTTCCAATGAATATTCAGGACTGATTTCCTTTAGAATGGACTGGTTGGATCTCCTTGCAGTCCAAGGGACTCTCAAGAGCCTTCTCCAACACCACAGTTCAAAAGCATCAATTCTTCAGTGCTCAGCTTTCTTTACAGTCCAACTTACACCCATACATGACTATTGGAAAAACCATAGCTTTGACTAGACGGAACTTTGTTGGCAAAGTAATGTCTCTGCCTTTTCATAAGCTGTCTAGGTTGGTCATAACTTTTCTTCCAAGGAGCAAGCATCTTTTAATTTCATGACTGCAGTTACCATCTGCAGTGATTTTGAAGCCCAAAAAACTAAAGTCTCTCACTGTTTCCACCATTTCCCCATCTATTTCCCATGAAGTGATGGGACCAGATGCCATGGTCTTAGTTTTCTAAATGTTGAGTTTTAAGCCAACTTTTTCACTCTCCTCATTCACTTTCATCAAGAGGCTCTTTAGTTCTTCTTCACTTTTTGCCAGAAGGGTGGTGTCATCTGCATATCTGAGGTTATTGATATTTCTCCCGACAATCTTGATTTCAGCTTGTGCTTCATCCAGTCCAGCATTTCTCATGATGTACCCTGCATATAAGTTAAATAAGCAGGGTGACAATATACAACCTTGACATATGCCTTTCCCAATTTGGAACCAGTCTGTTGTTCCACGTTCAGCCTATAAACACATAGCTAGACTGAGAGACTGGTTGGATGAATGTTAGAAACACGTATATTAATTTTAGAAAGAAAGTTTAGGACTTCTCTGGTGGTCTACTGGTTAAGAATCCACCTGCCGCCAATTATACAGAGTGAAGTAAGCCAGAAAGAAAAGCACCAATACAGTATACTAACACATATATATGGAATTTAGAAACATGGTAATGATAACCCTGTATGCGAGACAGCAAAAGAGACACAGATGTATAGAATGGACTTTTGGACTTTGAGGGAGAGAGAGAGGGTGGGAAGATNAGCCAGAAAGAAAAGCACCAATACAGTATACTAACACATATATATGGAATTTAGAAACATGGTAATGATAACCCTGTATGCGAGACAGCAAAAGAGACACAGATGTATAGAATGGACTTTTGGACTTTGAGGGAGAGAGAGAGGGTGGGAAGATTTGGGAGAATGGCACTGAAACATGTATACTATCATGTAAGAAACAAATCGTCAGTCTATATTCAATGCAGGATACAGGATGCTTGGGACTGGTGCATGGGGATGATCCAGAGAGTTGATATGGGGTGGGAGGTGAGGGGGGGGGTTCAAGATTGGGAACTCATGTACACCTGAGATGGAAAAAAGTAAAAAATTAAAAATAAAAAATAAAAAAGAATCCACCTGCCAATGCAGGAGACATGGGCTCAATCCCTGGTCAGGGAAGATTCCACATGCCATGGAGCAACTAGGCCTGCAAGTCACAGCTATTGAGCCCGTGTGCTTCAATTCCTGAAGCCTGTGCTAGAGCCCACGCTCTGAAATAAGAGAAGTCATCATAAAGAGTAGCCTCTGACAGCAACTAAAGAAAGCCTGAGCATCAGTGAAGAACCAGCACAACCAAAAAGTAAATGAACTTAAAAAAAAAGAAATTTTATGTTGTAAAGATGTCATTTTTCCTTTTAAAAAAAGTCTAAATTCTATACAATTCTGATCAAAACCCCAGTTCTCAACTTCATCTAGAAAAATAAAGTAAGAGAATAGTTAAGAAATTGTTTTAAAGGAAAAGTGTAAACTATAAAAATTCTACAAGAGAACAGAGGCAGGACACTCTTTGACCTAAGTTGTAGCACTATCTTCTTGGATCCATCTCCCAAGGTCAAAGAAAGGAAGAAAAAACCAATGGGATCTAATTAAACCTAAGAGCTTTTTCACAGAAAAGGAAACCATCAACCAAATGAAAACACAATCTACAGAATGGGAGAGCACACTTGCAAATGATGCAACCAACAGGGTTAGTCTGTAAAGTGCACAGCAACTCATATAACCAACATCAAAAAACAAGCACCTTGATTTAAAAATGGGCATTAAGACCTGACTAGATGTTTCTCCAAAGAATACACACAGATGGAGAGGAAGCACATGAAAAGACGCTCCATATCACTAAACATTAGAGAATGCAACTCAAAACCACAGTGAGATATCACCTCACACCTTTCAGAACGCCTCTCTTCAAAAAGTCTACAAATAACAAATGTGGGTGGGGATGTGGACAGAACTAGTAAACTGCCGGTGGAAATATAAATTGGAGCAGCCACTGTCGAAGAGCATGGAAGTTCCTTAAAGAACTAAAATAGAGCTACCATATGATCCAGCATTCCTACTCCTGAATATATGTTCAGGAAAAAACAAAAATACTAATTCAAAAAGATAAACCCACCCCAATGTTCACAGCAGCATTATTTACAATAGCCAAGACATGGAAGTAACTTGAGTACCCATCAACAAAGAAATAAATTAAGAAGATATATGAGAGGCGACGTATGTATAATTATGGCTGATTCATGTTGATGTATGGCAGAAATCAACACAATATTATCCTTCAATTAAATAAATTTTTAAAAAGATACGATAAATTTATAATGGAATATTATTGATAGTACCCAGTCGTAACAAAAGAATTGTCATAACAATATTTTATGTGTCCGTTACACGGATGGACCTAGAAAATGTTATGCTCAGTGAAATAAGTCAAGACAGAAAAGACAAATACTGTATGACATCACTTATGTGTGGAATCTAAAAAATAATACAAATGAATGTATATGCAAAACAGAAAGAAACTCAGAGATAGGGAAAACAAACATGGTTATTAAAGGGGAGAGATAAAGGGAGAGGGATAAATGAAGCGTATGAGATTAATAGATACAAACTACCATATATAAAAAAGATAAATGACAAGGATATACTGTACGGCAGAGGGAATTACAGCCAGAATCTTGTAATAAACGATACTGGAGTATAATCTCCAAAAACGCTGAAGCACTGGGCTGTACACCTGAAAATAACACAATAGTGTAAATGAACCATGAGACAGGGCACTAAGTCGTGTCCGACTCTTGCGACCCCATGGTCTGCAGCTTGCCAGGCTTCTCCGTCTATGGGATTCTCCAGGCAAGCATACTGGAGTGGGTTGCCATTTCCTTACTTCCACTTAAATTAAAGTACAGTGAATTAACTATACTTCCATTTAAAAACTCACATCAAGGGGGAAAATGTTTCCTCGAAAAAAATATATTTGTCAGTGGAAAATTTAGAATTTGAGCACTTACTAGCATCAGATGGAAAATGTCAACCTAGGCAATTGTTACAAAGTCATAAACATATCAGGTGAGGACTTCCCTAGTGGTCTGGTGGTTAAGAACCTGCCTGCCAATGCAGAGGACGTGGTTTCCATCCCTGGTCCAGGAAGATCTCACCTGTGACCGAGCAACTAAGCTCCTGCGCCACAGCAACAGAGCCCGTGCTCTAGATCCGGGGAGCTGCAAATAGTCATCCCACGCATGGCAACTGCTGGAACCCCTTTGCAAAGAGAAGCCCGAGAGCTGCAACTAAAGAAAACCCACGTGTAGCCAGCGAGGCCAAAAATAAAAAAAAATAAAATAAATAAATAAATAAAAATTAAAATAAATACGATGAAAGGAAAGCAAGGGGTTCCTTCTAGCCTTCCGAATATTCCTAAACGCCTGTTTACTTTGCCAACCCTCTTATCTTCGGGTGCTCAACAACGTTTAGAGGAAACGAAAGCATTCGTAAACATTGAGTGCCTGAACACTAGAATACAGAACAAAAAAAATGTATGCGAAGACATAGCATCTATTGTCTCCTTTGCATCTTTTCCTCCCTTCTTTAACTTGATATCCCTTCCCTCAAGGGTCCTAACCATTGACACGATTAAGTCCTAAGGTCATAAGTTGTGTGCTTAAATGGCCCAAGATTTTAAAACGTTACTAACTTTGTTGAAAAGTATATATTCTGATCTCTGTGATCCAGTATTCCAATCCGATGTGTACAGGCCTGACAAACGCAGGACAGGTGTCCACCACAGGCCATGTTCAAGAATGTTCATACCAGTAATATCCATAATAAACCAAGCCAGTGGGAACAACCCAAATGTCTCCAGCAACAGAATGAAGAAATTATATATTCACACAGTGGAATATTACACAGCTGGGAGAATGCACAAATGCATTCACATGTACTGACATGAACAAATATCCCAAAGAAGTTGAATGGAAGACCCCAGATGGAAAGAACACTCTGTAAGACTCCATTTACAAAAAATTCGAGACAGGTAATTGATGGTGAAAGAAGTCAAACTGGTGGTCAGCTCTTGGACACTGGAGACTTTGGGGATTCAAGCAACACCAGATTTCTCAGCATGCATGTGTCTCCACTCTTTTCGGCCCTTTGTGTAGCCTGCCAGGCTTTTCTGTCCATGGGATTATTTCATAACCTCTGGAGTAGGTAACCATTTCTTCCTCCAGGGGATCTTCCCATTCTGAGGGTCAAACCCTTGTCCCCTGCATTGCAGGTGGATTTCTGCCACTGAGTCATCAGATGCTAGTTATACAAGGATGTTTCATTTGGAAAAACTTACTGGGCCTGAAAAATGCATATATCATTTCTTTAGAGGTTCTTTTGGACTTCCCAGGTGGTGTAAGTGGTAAAGAACTTGTCTGCCAATTGCAGGAGACCTAAGAGATGCGGGTTTGATCCCTGGGTTGGGAAAATCCCCGGAGGAGGGCATGGCAACCCACTCAGGTATTCTTGTTTAGAGAATCCCATGAACAGAGAACCTGGCTACAGCCCATGGGGTCACACAGAGTCAGACAACTGAAGTGACTAAGCTGTAGCATTGGTCATTTTAATGGATGATATGAATGGTCTTGGCTGTATAATATTGTTTTCAGTTCAGTTCAGTTCAGTCGTGTCTGACTCTTTGTGACCCCATGAACTGCAGCATGTCCTCCCTGTCCATCACCAACTCCTGGAGCCTACCCTAACCCATGTCCATTGAGTGGGTGATGCCATCCAACCGCCTCACTCTCTGTCATCCCCTTCTCCTCCTGCCCTCAATCTTCCCTAGCATCAGGGTCTTTTCAAATGAGTCAGCTCTTCGCATCGGGTGATCAAAGTATTGGAGTTTCAGCTTCAACATCAGACCTTCTAATGAACATCCAGGACTGATCTCATTTAGGATGGACTGGTTGGATCTCCTTGCACTCCAAGGCACTCTCAAGAGTCTTCTTCAATACCACAGTTCAAAAGCATCAATTCTTGGGCACTCAGCTTTCTTCACAGTCCAACTCTCACATCCATACATGACCACTGGAAAATCCATAGCCTTAACTAGACGGACCTTTGTTGGCAAAGTAATGTCTCTGCTTTTGAATATGCTGTCTAGGTTGGTCATAACTTTCCTTCCAAGGAGTAAGCGTCTTTTAATTTCATGGCTGTAGTCACCATCTTCTGTGATTTTGGATTACCACATGATATTTTTACCTTCCAAACAGTAACAAAACTGAACTCTAACTGAAATGGGGATCTCAGCCTACCACATAAACCAAGCTCTCCAATCTTTCCTCTCCTCTCTCACCCCCAGACCCCCTCCCTTTAACCCTTCTGAGAATCAGCTCAGCTGGACATTTTTTCAGCTTTGTGCAGGGGGAGTTTACATCCAGTCTCTGCAACTTGGTGGTGGTCTGACTTGAAGTGGCTTGCCTCGCCCTGCCTCAGTTTCCTCATCTGTAACATGTTACTAATAAATAACAGGTCCCACACACATGGTAGTTGTGAGGATTCAGTGAGCTTAAAGGAGAGCTGGTTGGATGGCCTTCAGTTGCCTCACTTCATGAGGCAATTAAAACACCTTTTAATTTCTGGAAATCCAGATACCACAATCAATGGGGTTCTACAATCACCCTTGTCAGATGGCAGTTACTGCCTCTGCTTACAGCTTTCATTGTGTGTATGAGTGAAACAGAAAAACAACAGTCAAAATAAGCCATTCTTTCCATTAGCAGGAAATAAAAATTTGAGGATCAGTCTTTTTTGTTGTTGTTGGTCTTAATGAGAGGCCAAATAATGGTGTCTATTAATGGATACCATCTTAGATTTGATGACATGTCTTCTGGAAGAACCTCATGAAGTCACCATCAAAGCTAAGCTTTCCAGCATCATTCTATCTTTAAAATATTCCCATGCATTGTTTGCGTTTTTAAAATAATCATTTAAACTAGGTGTTCTCCAGTCATCCTTAAACCTTCCCAAGGAACTGGGAAATTGAAAGACTTCCACGAGCCCAGCACTGTGACCGGAGGCTCAGGCATCACTTCCTTCCTTGGTTCTTAAACGTCCTTCCTCCCTTCCCTACTGTGTGCCCTCGACCCCCCACTGACAAGCACTGAGCTCAAACGCCAGGTCTCCAGAACGTCCCCCACCAGCCCTCAAATCCCTAAGCCCAGTAAATTCTCCATCTTTGCTGCCTATAGGAATCAGCTAGAAATCTTTCGGTTAATACTGATGCCTGGGTCTCACTCGCCGAAATTCTGATGTCCTAGTTCCGAGGTGCCACCTGGGAAGTGGAGTTTTTGAGAAGTCCCCAGGTTGTTCTGCCAAGGTTGGGCACCTCTGTGCTACTCTCTTAACTGCTGACTCGATGTTGTCTGTATCTTCCAGCAGCCCCAGGGACATGGAAATTTATCCTTGTCAACCTGGACCGGTGCCACACCCAGCCTCCCGCGCTTGCTATGAGGATCGCCTCACAGACGGCCTCTAAGGAGAAGTGCAGGGGGCTTCTGCCTCCTCGAGAGTCGCCATTGAGCCTAAAGGGAACTTAGGGCGTAATTCGGCTCAGGTCACTACTTGAGCCTTCAATAAAACGCCTTTCAGGCCTGCTTCTGCCAGATTTCATCCTACCCCGGCAGCCAAGCCAAGCGGGATCTTAACTCGGCTGACTGTCCCCTCTAGGGCCTCCGCTTTGATCAGCACTCGCGCCGTCTCACAGATCGCTCACCCTCCCCGGAGCCCCCGGAACACAGGGTCCGGAGATTGTTTACCTGCTTCTGGGGTCTCAGGTGACAAACAACGGGAGGATCTCAAAGAAAGGAAAACACCCGCAGCGAGGAGGCCGGGGCGGAGTTCAGTGCACGTGGAGCGACGGGGCGCCGCTCCTCCCGCTGAGCAAGCCTTTCCTCCCGCCGTGCGCTTCCGGGGGCGCAGACCCGGCGACCGCCCCGGGGACCGCGGCCGCACGGGGACCCTCTCCTTCCCCAGGGCCGTTGGCATTTACCTGAGCGTTTCCGGCCAATTGTGCCTTCACGGGTGTGCCTACATCTTTACTAAGCTAAAGATGTAATTTAAGAGAAAAAAAAGCAGTATTGAATAGTATTTATAAAAGCGGGAGGATGGGTAGGGGGCAGACAAAAGGAAGTTCAGGTACACATCCTTATTGGCTGATGCAAACTTACACTAAGTCCCGGAAAAACACAAGAAATTAATCGCAGTTGCCAACAGGCCGAGGCGCCAGACGTTGCAATAGGGCGGCTTTTTGAGTTTCTTTAAAGCTTCTGCAGGTCTATTTAAAAATTTACATTGATTTTATATTATATCCTGTAGGGTGCTGTGCATAATATATTCTATTGTGCAAGATACTATGTTTTATTCTACACAACACACTGCATTATATTAGACACAAACGCATTTACCTCTGGTTGGTGGAGTCAAAGAAGTTCAATTCAGCCTCTGCCTTCGAGGTTGCCCTAACTCACAGGGAGAAAGCTTCGTGGAGTGAAAAGGCAAAGCAGGACAGGTGGGAGTACGTGGGACCCCCCCCCCCACCACAATATCTTTTCATTCTAGACAAAGGTGCCAAGGAGAACTGAGGCGCTGCACTGCCCGAGGGCAACCCGGAGTGCCTTTGGAGTTAGAAGCCGGCCTCGGGGCAAACACTGGGAATCCACGCTCGGGGAGGTCCGTCCTAGCCCGGGCCTGGGTTCCAGCTCCTTCCTGGAGTCGGCATTTTTTGCTCAGGCCGCCTGCGGGGGCCCGGGTTGAGGCGCCGGTGCTCGGTGATGCGGGCGTTCGCCGCGCGCGGAGCCCTGGGAGACTCTCCGCTGGCGGAGGTGGCCGCTCCGAGGGCGCCGCGAGTCCCCAAGCCGTGGATAGCTGGGTTCTGGCGTCTGCAGAAGCGCCGCTCGCAGCGAAGGGCCGGACCCACTCTGCAGCCTAGCTTCCCCAACTCGCGCGCTATTCAGAGTCTTTGAGCATCTGCGGGGCAGGCGAGAAGGGCCCCGACGTCCCCGTATCCCAGCCCTGACCGGCGTGGAACCCGCGGCCGGCGCAGCTAGGGATGCGAAGAGGAAACTGGGAGGGCACGGGGTCAAGAATTGACCGTTGCTTCCGCGCGCCCCGCTTCCCCGTGCCCATTGCCACTCGAAGCCGGGAGATCCCAGTTTTCTAGTCAAAGTTTCAGAGTTCCAGGGAAAAAGGCCGCCTCCCCAGCTCCCGGGGTTGCCCGGACCTACTACTCACAAGTTGCACGCCCGGGGGCAAGTTTACTTTGTCTCTCCCGGCCTCGATTTTCTTCTCTGTAAAATGGGGATGATGAAGTCTCTAAGTCTGTGCAATGGTAGTGAGGGTTTACATGGAGTACTGTGTGCCCAGGGTTTGGCCTAGCCCTTGCTTGCAGAAAGCAACGCACCCCTGCTATGGTTACCCCAAGCAACAAGGGCCAACTCGAACCCAGGATTAGGACTTAGGCTAGAGTTTAAAAGGAGGTTCATTGGCAAGGTCCAGCGGCCGCAGGTGGGCATAAAACGCCGGCCAGTCGCTTCCTCCGAAGCCATACGGGGGTCTCCATCCTAGTGGTCACCTCAGCCTCCCCCCTCAAAGAAAACAAGTGGCACCCCACCCCCATTCACACGTACTTAACCCCTCCACCGGAGCCCCGCAGCTCAGACCTTCTGGATCCCAGTTCCCAGGCTACTGTTAGCCCTGTGCCTTGAGACAACAGCCTTCACCTCTCCAAGCATCACTTTACTCTTCTGTACAATGGGATTGATGATATTTTAGGGTGCTGAGTTTAAAAGCAGAGAGTCTGATCTATAGTCAGCCGCGGCTTCTTTGTTTCCCTCCGTTGGCTATGGGTTCGAGGATCAATTTTATTCGGGAAAAGTCGAACCCCAACTGGGTTAAGAAAAGATCCCAGCTACCCTTTGCTAGCCCTAGAGACTCCTTTCCTGTGGACCACCAGAATCTGTAGCGGGAGGTGCTTCCATGGGCCCCCTGGACCTGCGGGGCGGTTAAACAGCCCAGGGCGACCCGGGCTGGAGAAGCTCCTCCAGGCCGCCCTCCTGGGTTGATCTTGTTCTCTCAACTTGAGGCCACAGATGGCGTCTTTTTCAGGACTTCCAGTTCAGAGTGTCCCGCTGGGAGGCTTCCGACTAACTCCGATTAACTCCTTCCTCCTCGGGCGTTTAACCGAGTAGGTGGAGTACAAAACCTGAGCTAAATATTTTCTAATCCGCCGGAACGGCAAAATCCCAGCGGGGGGCAGGCGAGTGGGAGGCTTGGGAAAAACAGATGCTAATGGGGACACCACGGGGATGGGGGGGCGGAAGGCGCACGGGGGCCAGGCGCCCGCTGCCTCCCTTTGAAGTGCGCCTTCCAGGCCGGGCTCCCGGACAGCGCTGGGCTACCCCGGCTTCTGGGGAACCGGGGAGGAGCGGATGGAAAGACTGGGGCCTCTGCTCGCAGGCTCTGATTGAGTCACTCGCGCTTCCTCCTTCTGGTTCACATTGTCCTGGAAGGGTTTGATGCCGCCTGCTTCCCCATCAGACTGGGAATCTCTGGAGGAGAAAGATTAGAGGTCCCAAAACCTCAGCGTCCAGGGCAAAAAGCGAGCTTAGCCTACGTGTGATGGGAGGTTTTCCTGTGTGCTGGGTGCTGTTGCTAACTGCTTTCCTTTCTGTTTGTGGTCATCACACGTGAGAATTGAGGACAGAGAAGTTAAGGAGTTTGCCCAGAACCAACAAGCTGGTGAAAGGTGGAGTCACAAACCCAGAAGATTCTGCATACAACGTTCTCCTTTTCGCTTAGGGATCTGAACAGACGGGTGTAAGGACGGCTCCTTTGGTTTTCTCCTTCCTGTCCACTTCCCTTCCTCCTTCCCTCTCACTCTCCTTTCTTGATTATCTTCAGGGCTTTACACTTCTGGCAGGAACTCTCCAATCCAGACTTGCCCTCTTGCCCTTTCTCAAGTCCCGCTGGAGGGAACATTCTAGCTGCCCATCACCTGGAAGCCCTGGTCAACAGGATTCCACTCTGCCCACCTGTTGTGGAGACATCCTGCCACACCTGCCTCCTAGGTGCCTTCTGTTGAAACATTAAATTCTGTTGGTTCTGTCCCTGTTAGTGATGTGTGCCTGATTTCTGTTCAGGATAATACTTCTCAGTGACTACATGGTGGTGGTTCCCATCAACAGCTGTCCTGCAATTCTGACATTCACTTTTCTGTTTTTCGGTGGAAAAATGTCCACATTAACATGCACAGGGGAAGCTTTGCAATAATGGAAGAACTCTGGGTTAGGAAAAGTCTAAAAAAAGATGTAAAATATCCTTAAAAATCTAGGAACAGCCCTAAAAAGAGGAAAATGCCATTAGTTTAGGAAGATCTGTGTTTTTTCTCTTAGGAAAAAGCCTTTCATTGTCATCTTCTTGGCTATAAAGTCTGAGACCTGACACTGTCCTTGGGCTATTTTGTCTGTTCTAGTCTTACAGATTCAGTAACCCCATCCTTTCAATCAAGAGATGAGCACCTACTAAGAGTCAGGCCTTTCAAAGTGCAGAAGTAAGCAAGACAGGGGGAGCCCTGTATAACTCATATTTTAATGTAGCAGTGATTAGCCAAACATCCCCATACTTTATTTTTGAGAGCATTCCACTTTATTCTGCCTCATGTTGCCTTGCCTTTCTTGTTACTTACGTGAATCTGTGTACTTCCATAAATATGACGATGGTGATGACTAAACAGCAGTTAAGTCTAGAGTTCACTTGCAGTTAAAAAAAAAAAAAGTTTCATAAAGAAGATCCTTGATCCAGTGTTTAGGATCATTTATTTTTTGTAATAAGCAACTTTGGGTATGTTTCTTAACTTTCATCCCCTGTTTCCCCATCTCCTTGTATGTTAACGGTTAACTACACTTGCCCTTAGTGGATTAATAGCTAAAGAAAATAGTTTAAAGAAAATAATTTAAATTTTGGTCTGTTTTGTTTGAAAAGTACAGTGGGTTTAATGTCACCCTATGCCTCACACATTTGTGGGCACGTTTGTGGATTTCTTTTAAAGAAAGCGACCCGTCTATTTCAGAGGGACAGTGAATCAAATTCTTATAGCAAGTGAAACTGTGTTGATGGGAGTATCTTGCTGCTCTCAGCAAAATCAACACTACTTGTCCTTGCCAAAATGTGTTATCTTATGGGACTTCTTTAAAAAAAAAAAAAAAAGTCTAAACATGAACAGCCTTCCCGCAATGGAAGCCCCCTCCCCCCTGGGAAAGCCCAGTGGAGGTGGGGATCTGGCCATCAGAGAACAAAGGGCCAAAGAGTGAACCTGAGATGGCGAAATAAAATGCAACATCAACAAAGAAAAGGCTATAGATAAATAGTAAAAGGACCAACTCACCACAAAAAACCCATTGACGTTTGCCCAGAGTGAAGGCGAAGCACCGGTGACCGGTTAATGTTGGAATGTTTTCCTAGGGTTAAAAGGAGAACCGGCAGCAAGTCTGCTCAGAATTTACAAAGTGTTTGAATAACACGGACAGTGTTTTGATAACACATTTTTAGTGGGGGTGAAAATAATAGAATTTATTGGGACATTTATATGGGCCCCCTTGGTTGTGGGGGGGTGAACTATATCTCACTGCACTCATCTATAACTCACCCTTGTAATTTATTCATATATGTGTGTATGTAACTGGGTATGTATCTGGTGACATGTAATAGTCATGTTACAGCCAAATGCTTCTCAGTTTTTTCTTTAAAAGATGAATGCACTGAGACTGGTTTCCTTTAAGGGAGAGAAAGGGAAGAAGAGGTGCCCTGGTCAGATTGGCAATAACTTTGTGTTATCAATTTGAGATGGCAGCATGAAGTTGGTATTATTGCTCAAAACAACACAGCATACGATCTTTAATAGGCTCACTCACTGGCTTCACCTTGGCTTCCTTGCAACTTTCAGAGGGTCCCGCTCCTTGCACCTCAGGCTGAAAGGTCCAAGATTTGAGTTAATCCAGCCAGCATTTGGGTCCCGGGTTCCATGGGGTCTCCATGTTTCCTCCCTAGTGTTGATGTTTTTGTTCAATGCATTCCCTACACTGTCAGCCGAGTCACATAAAACCAGGCACTTTTCAATAAATGTCTCATTTGGATTTCATGAAGCTTGGGGTGTCACTGAAATCAAACAGCAGACAGGCTGGAAGGCTGTCTCATTTGCCCACTCAGTCTAAGGAGGCTGCTGCCTGACTTGTTCACTGAAGCCGCTGCTTTAGCTTTCTTTTCTGTTCCTGTTTCTGGCAAAGAGAGCTTTACATTTTAAGGTGCGACTGGGACGCGTGAAAATAACTTTTATGCCTCTTTCCCTGGTTATCAGTAAAACTGAGCCAGCAGAAGGAAAGTCTATTTCATGTAGGAAATCAACCACAGATTTGCTCATCTATAACTTTCTAGGCATGTAGACTAATATATTCCATATGTAATAATAGTAGTAGTCATTAATTAATACAGGAAAAACAGTAAATGAGATTTCTTTATCTCTATGCAGTCAGAAAAAAATCATCTTTAGTTGATGATATTTAGTTGATCATATTTAGTTGCTTTTCATTATGTTCAAAAGGAATTTGCAATATATATTTTTATACAGGTAATATAAATTATGGGTGTATTTTCCATGTTCCAAAACTCTAGGCCCGAGAACGGTTTCCTGGAGTCGGAATTTTGGTTGTCTTTGAACTTCTCTTTGTTTCTCCGCCTGTCAAATGTGTTCAGGTTTGGGCAAAAGAATAGCTCTATTGGGAAGGTGTGGAGATATAAACTGCAATTTCCTGCCCCAAGAATCAACACTAATCCTGATTACACGTACCGTGTGTATATTTCATAATTAAGTAGCACTCGAATGAACCCACGCGCTTTCAAGACCATGCTCTGGGGCTGGAATAAAATCAAGCCTTTCTGATGTGGCGCGAGGGACAGCTGGCTCGCGTTACTTGCGCCAGAGTGGGTCGGAGCGATGCCTGTTGCCTGCAGTGGCGCTTTGCCACGCGCAGAGCTTCCCTGGCCGCCTCGAAAACGACTCGAAGGGACACCGAGGCCCGCTGTCTCGCTGCGATCGGGCGCAAAGCTGCGACCTGACTCGAACCACTCTGTCTCCAAAAAAGAAAAGCAACACGTGAGATTTGATCTCACCCCTGCCTTTTCCCTCAAACATCTTGCCGCTCAGGTCAAGGCTGATGTGGAAGAGGCTTGAGCGGTTAACAAGATCCCCCAGCCCAGGCTCGCCTGCCAAACTGCCCTTTCTCTTCTTGCTCTCAAGCCCGCCTCATGGAACCTCCATGTTGAGTATCTTGGAGTCTAAAAAGCACAAAAAATACTTTAAAACTGCAATTCTCTAAGACTTCTGTGGATCAAAAGAAAACAAAAGCCGGGAGGTGGGAGTGGACAGGGTGGTGATCAAAGGAGAGAGAGCCCGCATTAAACCAGCGGGACGACGTCAGAGAAGCGCTGGGCTGTGCGCGCTCCAGACCACGTTCCAAGGGCCTGGGGGCTTCGGTGCCGGGATCTGCGAGGCCCCAGCCCCGGCCCGCTCGCTTAACCCGGTCCCTCCCTCGCCCTGGCTGGGCCTTGACCGTTTCCACCGCCGCATAGAATTGGTAACCACCCTGCAGCGTCGGAGTGCGTAAAGGGCCGCCTCACTCTCTAACCCAGAGGTGCCAGTATCTACACTGCTGTGGTTGGAATCTAAGTTGGAACGCTTCGAGCTGCTCTGCACCGGTGTATGCGCGCTCAACGAATTCTGCCACCGCCTAGAGTTGCGGGAGGAGAGTTTTCCGTGTGATCGCTTTCGGTTCAGGAAGCAGAGTCCCGACCTCTCAGCCGGAAAACGCGCTCCCGGAGCGACTAAAAGCGGCGTCTATAATTATCTATTAACAGCAAATATTCAGGCTTCTTTATCTGCAACGAAACGTGCCCCACACCTTCTGTATTAATAAACGATGCAATAGGACAGCATCATCTTGCTCTGCTGTCAGCAGAAACGCAGGGGAGAAACAGGCAGCTGGGGCAAAAGGGTTTAATTCAATATCAAACTGATTATTTCACTAATTATTCCACCTTCTGTGTTGCGCTGCAGAGGAGAGGCACAGGGAATCTTAACAGCGGGGCTGCTTGAGGACCTTTGTTTCTCGGCGTCAGGTCCAACTGAAGATGGGAGGGGGTGGGATCCGGGATTCAGGGAAACTGAGAGTGGATTTTCAATTGTGGGGCGTAAAAGTGACTGCCTCCTGAAGCAGGCGTGAGCGTGGGGATGACAGTAGTTCCCAATAGCCCACCCCACCGGGGCTTCTGATTCATAAGCTGATGGCTTGGTCCTGAAGGATAGCAGTGCGCTCTCGCCGTCCCCGGAATCCCCAAAGCCCCAAAGTTCCTCTCAGTAAACCCTTCCCATTGGGTAAAAGGGTAGGACCGAACAAACAGTGGTTCCTGCGTGTTGAAAGCCAGGGAGTCCTCCAAGGGAGGAAAGTGTGCCTGAACTTACAGCCCCCGACAAGGAAAGAGACTTCTCTAGGGCCTCCCTTCAACTCGCCCCAGATCCTCACCCTCAGGGACCGGTGCCTTCCTGCAGGCCACCAACATGCACAGCATTTCTACCTCCTGCCTCCACAATCTGCGCCCGCCCCCTTACCCCCATTCGGAAAGCTGTCTTGATTTCTGTGCCAAGAGTGGACCCCGCTACGGAGACCCTAAACTCCAGAGAAATATGGACACCAGGACTGATTCTCATAGCAGGACAGCATCTCAAAAAAAAAAAAAAAAAAAAAAATCAGGCTAAAGAATAGGAAAATAAAGTCGCAGGCAACTTGATCCAATTAGTAAATGCCTAATTGAATTAGTGTCACCTCCACCAACCAATCAGAGGGTCCCGAGGCTGTGGGGCCGCGAAGCCACTCCCTGGCCTCACATATATAAAGCAGCCAATGACAGCCTGCAAGTTTCCAAGTGGTCAACCTGACCGATAGTTTGTCAGTGGAGAAGGGCAGAAAGGCTAGCTCTGGTGGTGGATTGGGAGAGAGATCTAAGACTTCTTCCTGTGTGTGCGGGCCAGGAGAGTACAGGTCCAGAGAGGCAGAAGGGACCGGGAAGGAAAAGCAGATCGCTTCTCGGTCAGCTTTCACTTCTTGCCTTCAAACTCCGTGCGCTTTCCATTCGGAAAGAGCTCGGGGTTCGCGGCGCGCAATTGCGTGCGCCTTAGCGGCCCGCGTGTCGCCAGGTGGGTAACCCGGCACGGGAGGAAGGGGAAGTTACCTTCCCCTCGGAAGAGGGCGCTGGCTCCCCCATCCTGCCTTTATAATCAGGTCGCGGCCGGAGAGGAAGCAGCCAGCTGCCGTCTGCGCTCTACAAAGCATGCAGTTAGGGGAGCAGCTCTTGGTGAGCTCTGTGAACCTGCCCGGCGCGCACTTCTACCCGCTGGAGGGGGCGCGAGGAGGCAGCGGCGGGAGCGCCGGCCACCTCCCGGGAGCGGCCCCCTCGCCTCAGAGGCTGGACTTAGACAAAGCGCCCAAGAAGTTCTCGGGCAGCCTCTCGTGCGAGGCGGCGAGCGGGGAACCTGCGGCCGCTGGCGCGGGGGCCCCCGCAACCATGCTCAGTGAGGCCGACGCCGGGGACGCCTTTGCCAGCGCCGCGGCGGTGGCCAAGCCGGGGCCCCCGGACGGCCGCAAGGGCTCCCCCTGCGGGGAGGAGGAGCTGCCCTCGGCCGCCGCGGCAGCTGCGGCCGCCGCCGCGGCCAACGCGCGCTACTCCATGGACAGCCTGAGCTCGGAGCGCTACTACCTCCAGTCCCCCGGGCCTCAGGGCTCGGAGCTGGCGGCGCCCTGCTCGCTCTTCCCGTACCAGGCGGCGGCCGGGGCGCCCCACGGGTCTGTGTACCCGGCTCCCAACGGGGCGCGCTACCCCTACGGCTCCATGCTGCCCCCCGGCGGCTTCCCCGCGGCCGTGTGCCCACCCGGGAGGGCGCAGTTCGGCACGGGAGCCGGCGCGAGCGGCGGCGCGGGCGGCGGCGGCGGTGGAGGCGGCCCGGGCGCCTATCAGTACGGCCAGGGGGCTCCGCTCTACGGGCCGTACCCAGGGGCGGCAGCCGCAGGTACCTGCGGAGGACTAGGGGGTCTGGGGGTTCCCGGCTCCGGCTTCCGCGCCCACGTCTACCTGTGCAACCGGCCTCTGTGGCTCAAATTCCATCGCCACCAAACCGAGATGATCATTACGAAACAGGGCAGGTGAGCGCAGCGCGGAGGGGCCCGGAGGCGCGGGGGCAAAGAAGGCCTGTGTGGTCCTGGGGTGGCCGGGAATGGGGGCCCGCGGCCCGCCCACTCCGCTCGGGGCTGGGAGAGTTTCCTCGCTCAACCAGTGGAGACACCGCGTCTCCAGTCCGTCCGCGCACCGGCGCTTCGTGCAGGGCGCTAAGGCTAAAGCTGCTTCCCCCCTTCGCTCTCCTCATCCTCACTCAGACTGACGAGGAGGCGGAAATGGAAACTGAGGCTTGTCCACAAAGCTAGATTTCCTAGATCCCCCTGCCCAGCTGTACACGGGTCCCTGCAGGCCGGCCAGAAGGCTCCAGGGGTGGCTCCCCTCGAGCGCTGGAGATGGGCTCCCGCAGTTTTAGGCGCCAAGGTCTCCACGGGGCGCATCCGGGGGACGAGCGCGAGGACGTGAGCGCCGGCAGCGAGGACTGATCTGGGGAGTGGGTTAGGCCGGCCCCTGGAGTCCGACTGGGCTGGGATGCCGGGCCTGAGAAAGTTCGGCTACAAATCCCACTGAGGGCACTGGTTCATTCTGGGGAAAGTGAGGGGTGGGTGCTGCGAAAGGGGCGTCCGAAGGACACTTTTAGCCTTACCAGTAGAGTTTTTGTTTCTGTTTTTTTAAACGAGAGCAACTTAATGTTCCCTGGCACTCGTACTTGTAAAAAAAAAAAAAAAAAAAGATTTTTAAATAGAAACATCCTGGAAGAAAATGAATGAGCATCTGAATGGGTTGAGAAATTGAGTGAGGGATGCAGAAGCGCGGGCATTGGGGAAATAATAACACTGGGGCAAACGACTTCGGGAAAGAGATTTCCCCGCGAGTTGCCAACTCAAGAATATTGTACGTGGCGAGGGCCAGTTGACCCACCGATATTCTATTTGTAGACTTCCCAGTGTCGTACTCGAACGTGGATCTGTGCCCAGGCGTCGCGATTTACATCTCCTGGTTCTATTCCCTTGCACAGACGCATGTTTCCTTTTTTGAGCTTCAACATAAACGGACTCAATCCCACCGCCCACTACAACGTGTTCGTAGAAGTGGTGCTGGCGGACCCCAACCACTGGCGCTTCCAGGGGGGCAAATGGGTGACCTGCGGAAAAGCGGACAATAACATGCAGGGTGAGGAGAGAGGAGGCCTGGGCTGGGTGGAGCGCCGGGAGCCCCGCTCAGACCGCGCACAACCAAATCTCGCATCGCTCCCTCCACATCCGGGGCCTGGAGGTGTTAGCAGGAGTTTCTTTGTGTTGAATGTTTGATTAAGGGAGAGAATCGCTAAGTCAGACCTCTTGCTAAAGCATGTTAACCACGACCCTAGCTAGCCTGCCCCGCCACATCCCTACCTCTGAGAACGTCATTGCCATAAACTCTCTGGGGGGCAAGGCTCCTGACATTTTAATCTTAACTTGAGAAACGATCTCCCCAAGGTTGCGTTTATCATAAAAATCCAACCACCTTCCATCATCAGATCTTGACCTTCTAGCTTCAGACAGCGGCAAATTGACTTTCAAGAGGCACTGGCCCTTGGCTCCATTGTTGCTTTCTCCAAGGAAGCCGGAAGCACAGGGCCCCTGGGAGGGGAATCGGTAGAGACTACTTGGTCTCCACTGGTCTTCTTAAGCCTCTAAGGAGAGACGGGCATTGTAAAGTCTAGCTCTTAAATCTTGCCCATGAGCAGTAAATTATCTCTCCCCCTACCTCCATTTGCAAACAGCCATATAATGCTTGAGTTTTGCGGTTTGTTTCATTTTCTCTTAGGCAACAAAATGTATGTTCACCCCGAGTCTCCTAATACTGGTTCCCACTGGATGAGACAGGAGATTTCCTTTGGGAAGTTAAAACTCACCAATAACAAAGGCGCAAACAACAACAACACCCAGGTAGGGTGACAGCGGAGGTGATGTCTTCTGGCTGTGAAGCTCTTTTCTAATGAGTTTCTGTATTCTTTACTGTGTTTATAATAGCAGCTACCTGTTGCCACTTTCTAGTATTTTTTTTTTTCCTTTGACCTTTCTCAGTTCTACTTTTTTTTTTTTGTCATTTTCCTATCGGATTTCAATAACAGTGGGTGAACAATTAATTGGGAACAGAAAGACTGAAATCTTTTGGCGACTTAGGAAACCAAGAGGCAAGAGTGTTTATGAAACACATATACTTGGCCATGTTTTAAGTTTCAAAAATGGCAACAGAAAAAGTTAGCTGTGGGCTGAGGAGCAAGCAAGTTCTGTTCCAAAATATAGAGTTGGTCAAAATCGACTTCGCTTTTGAGATTTAGCTGCTCTTTTTTCTGTACCACTGGCAGATGATAGTCTTACAGTCCTTACACAAGTACCAGCCGCGACTGCACATTGTTGAAGTCACAGAGGATGGCGTGGAGGACCTGAATGAGCCCTCTAAGACACAGACCTTCACTTTCTCAGAAACGCAGTTCATCGCTGTGACCGCCTATCAAAACACCGATGTGAGTGCCCCAGAGTCCCCAGCATCCCCAAAGCCCCATCCAGGGTGAGAGAGAAAGCACTCAGTGACTGTCTTTTTTCCTTATCTAGATAACTCAGCTAAAGATTGATCACAATCCCTTTGCAAAAGGCTTCAGGGACAACTATGATTCGTAAGTGCACCTTTATTTTTCCTTGCCTGGTCATCTTTGAGTGAGACATATTGAATCAGACAGTTTCTTGAGACCATATTCTAGGAAGAGCTTTCACAGTTGGGATTTTTACCCATTTTTATTTTTGCATATATTTGGCTTTGACTAATCTTGCTTTGGAATTTTCACAGAAGGATTTTGTTCATTTCTAAAGAAATGTTAAGGGCTTAAACATGAGAAGCTTTTATTTTTTTTAACATTTGAGTAGAGATTTGAAATTTTCATAATCTGCATTTATATGCCTCCTTCCCATTTGATCCCAGTTTTTTTTTTTATTCTCTCAGGAGCAGGGATTATTCCTTCTCATTTTTTTTACATAAGAAAAACCTTAAACCAAGAGGATGTCATTTTCATAACATCAAACAGCAAGGCCCACAAGTGCCTTTTAAATTTGGCATTTCTACTCACCTCAGCCAGCATTCTTTCCCTACCATGGAAGGGAGAGTTGCTCCCAGTTCTTCAAGTTCTAGAACTTGCAAAGATGGAATTTCTATAGTTTAAATGCTTAATGCCTGGGAGGAAACTTTCTTTCATGATGGGAAATTTTGTCCCAATGAGCCAAGAGTTCAGCTAAAATGCACTGATGCCTCCATACCTCTGGCCCTTCACTCAGCAGACCAGCGTTCAGGCTCTAGAGCCTTCTTCATTTCTGGGATGTAGACTGTCTGGGGACAACATTAGGGTTTTTTTTTTTTTAAGTGTTTCTCTTTGTATTGTAGCATGTACACCGCTTCCGAAAATGACAGGTTAACTCCATCTCCCACGGATTCTCCTAGATCCCATCAGATTGTCCCCGGAGGTCGGTACGGCGTTCAGTCCTTCTTCCCGGAGCCCTTTGTCAACACTTTACCTCAAGCCCGATATTACAATGGTGAGAGAACCGTGCCGCAGACCAACGGCCTCCTTTCACCCCAACAGAGCGAAGAGGTGGCCAACCCTCCCCAGCGGTGGCTTGTCACGCCTGTCCAGCAACCTGGGACCAACAAAATAGACATCGGTTCCTATGAGTCTGAGTATTCTTCCAGCACCTTGCTCCCATATGGCATTAAATCCTTGCCCCTCCAGACGTCCCATGCCCTGGGGTACTACCCCGACCCAGCCTTCCCCGCGATGGCAGGGTGGGGAGGAAGAGGCTCTTATCAGAGGAAGATGGCAGCTGGACTCCCATGGACCTCCCGAACAAGCCCCCCGGGGTTCTCTGAAGATCAGCTCTCCAAGGAGAAAGTCAAAGAAGAAATTGGCTCTTCTTGGATAGAGACACCCCCATCCATCAAGTCTCTTGACTCCAACGATTCGGGGGTATACACCAGTGCTTGTAAGCGAAGGCGGCTGTCTCCTAGCACCTCTAGCAATGAAAATTCTCCCTCCATAAAGTGTGAGGACATTAACACTGAAGAGTACAGTAAAGACACCTCAAAAGGCATGGGGGGTTATTATGCTTTTTACACAACTCCCTAAAGAGTTATTTTAACCTTGTCAAAACGAGCCCACCGTTTGCCCATGGACTGGGTGGTGTTTCTGCTGTCTTCTTTGCCTAGGTTGTTGCCAAAAAGACATTTGCCTTCCACCCTGATGTGTCCTGTTTTGTGCAATTCTCTAAAAGAAGGTGCCAAAGCTTTTTGATTGCTGCAGGTAACTGACACAAGCCTAGACTTTTTTTTTTTTCTTTTTTAATGAAGTTAACAGAGGACTTTCAAGTGTTTTTAAATTTGAAGGTGATTCAAAGTTAACGGATTTATTTATTGGAGACACTAGACATTCAGTGAACTGGGGCTGAGGAGACCGAGGGCCTAGCGCTATCATAGATGTTGAAAGCTTTGGTGTTTTTTTTTTTTTTTTAATCTGTAAATCTGTAAGCAAACAGAAGCCCAGAGTGGTAAAATGGTTTTGCTTCTGGGAGAGAAGGGTGGGCCTTAAGCTTCAACAAGGAAATTTTTGCTGTTAACTTTCTGCTAGGGAAAGAAGACGTTAAGCCTGGGAGGCAAGAAGAGATTTGTGAAGGTGCTGGTTTGGCCCGACTGATCTTCCCAGGCTTTGAAACAAGCCATGTTTGCCCAAGTTCAGTCGCCTCATGTGCTAGGCCTCTGCTGTGTGCCCCTGGGGGCCAGCCGGGTGCCTCATAGGACTCAGGAGACAGCAAAGGGGTCGCCAAAAAAAAAAAAAGGAGAATTTTAAACTGTACAGTTGTGTGTGCTTAGATACACTGTAGAATAATGTGGAAAATATTGTATAAATAGTTGCATAGGTATATGAGATTATGTAAAATTGGTGCTTTGGTTTTGTAAAGAATTTGCAAATCATTGGACCACAGCTACAGGAGCAGGGGGCAACATATGGAAATATTCTGTTTACTTCTTAGCTAGTTAAGAATGTATTCAGCTACTGTACTAACTTGAAACGGTGTTAAGGAAAACTCCCTGCATCATCCTCTTCCTCTACCACCCCCACTACCCAACTCGGTAACCTGAGGAAGCAGAAACCTTAACACCCCAGCTCTTACAGGCTTCCTAGAGACCTTGGATTTTTATGTACAGTCGTAGTCATTTTTAATAAATGTGGTTCGTTAAGGGAACAGGCCTAGCTCTGTCATATGTACGATGGGTTTTCATCTTTGTTTCAAATCTTAGTCTGCTTTCTCCACTTTCCTCCAGCAGGAACACAGTTGCACCAACCCGCTCCCCCCAAGGAAGGCTCTAGAATCTCGAAGTGGACAATGTCCTCTCGATGGGGTGGGGATGTTCTTGTTTATCTTTTTTTCCTGAAGGTGAATGGGGTTGTTTCCTCGCCGCTCGGGGAAGTCTGGACAATGGGGGTTGGGGCCGGGGAGGGGCGGTTCAAGACTGCCCGCAGCAGGCTTGATGGAGCTGAGCAAGCCTCCACCCCCAAGTCCTCGGCTTCCGGGCCGCTCCCGGGCCTCCCATCCCCGGCCCCACGTGGGCTCCCCGGGCANGGGTTGTTTCCTCGCCGCTCGGGGAAGTCTGGACAATGGGGGTTGGGGCCGGGGAGGGGCGGTTCAAGACTGCCCGCAGCAGGCTTGATGGAGCTGAGCAAGCCTCCACCCCCAAGTCCTCGGCTTCCGGGCCGCTCCCGGGCCTCCCATCCCCGGCCCCACGTGGGCTCCCCGGGCACCCTCGCGGCCCTCTAAGCACCCACGAGTTCCGGATCTCCCGAGGTCAGGCGGGTGCGGGCCGCCTCCACCCCCGCTACGCGGCTTCCTCCTTCCCTGAGCCCCGGGCTCTGGGGATGCGGGGGCAGTTCCGGGCCAAGGCGCTAGCTCTGCGGCGGGAGCGCTCTGTGCCGGGCGGCTGCAGAGTCGGTCACCTAGCGTTTAGCGTTGCTTCCCCGGCTCTCAGTCCCCGGGAGGGCAAGGGCCATTCCATCCCCCGACTGACTCCAGGGCCCGCGGAAGAGTTAAATCCAGGAGTGTGGCGGAGGGCCCTTTGTCCCCCTGCCAGACGCCCTGCCGCGCTTATCGGCAGACGGCTTCTGGCCGGGTTTGCAATCCTTTCCAGCCCCCTCCCGACCCTCTCGGGGTAAAGGTCTGAACGGGAGGGTCATTCTGCTAACTGCGTGGCGCGGAAATGCAGCTGCTAAGAGGATTAGTGCTGGGCGGCGAGCGATCGGCCGGGCCCTCCTCCCCTTCCGCGCCCAATTAAGGCCGCCGCGAGCTCGCTCCTCGCCTCGCCCGGGGCTCTCATTCCCACCGCCCTTCCCGGCTCCGAGTCATCCTTCCCGTGCCGCCCGTGACCTTGGGGTCTTGGTCTCTATATTCGCCCTTCCGGCGACGCCTGTTCAAAACGCCCCGAACTTTACCGGAGCTGGAAGCGAAAGCCTTTAAATTTGGCTTATGTGTGTTTGTTGGGGATGATAAATTCAGACGGAGGAGGACGTCGAGGAGCCCCCCTAAGCCGTCTGCGCTCTCCCCTCCCCCAACCCCAAGGAACCCGACCGTATTGGGAGATACGATGGAATTTCGAAACGGTGTTCTCCTCTTCTGCTTTCTGGAAAGACTGCAAATGCTAATCACCTCCGGTATGGAGCAGACACCGGCCCCAGTCTATTTCCAATCCTGTAAATTTTTGCACCGTACAGTAAAAAGAACCTGGTACTTGTGAAAAGTCCCTCACAGTGTAATAGAAACGTAAGTGGCTGAGTGGCCCCAATTAACACCTTGTGATAAGGCATTCCTAAGATGGAGTGTCAGACACCAAATTGTGAAGAGATGTATCTAATTAATCCTCCTAGAATGACACCGATAAACAAGCTTCTATTTAAATAAAGATCAAGGACTCGGCGCCCCGTTTGTTTACATTCACCGCCGGGGGTCCCCGCGTTTGCGCCCGCGCAGACTGCCTGAGCGGAGGGGCGGGGGGGGGGGGGAGAACACAGGCTTGGGAGGGCTCTGCTGGCTCCCTTCCGTTGCAGCCCCAAACAGAAATCTCCAGGTAGACAAACTGCAATGAAACAGAAGTGCAAAAACGACACGACTCTGACTTGGAAATGCTCTTGTCATTTTCTTCGCGTGTCCTCTACCCAAACACTTTTTGGTTGTCTGAATTTTTAAAAAGAAGGCCAACAGCAACAAAAAACCATATTCCTCTCGTAGGCTCGGGAATTCTTTGCTGCTTTGGGGAGAACTCGGATCAGGACCTTTCTCTGTCCCCCACCCCGCCCCGGCAGGAGTTCTCTCCTCGCTGACTCGGGATTCCTTCTTCAGGCTGCTGAAGCCCAGAAGTGCTGGGGCGCAGGGTAGCTATCCTGGTGGTGGAGTGGAGAACCACCCACTGGGAAAGGCGAGAGGAATCTGGAAAGAAATAGGGGAAGAGTGGAAGGAGCAGCTAATCTGCGAGGAATCACCTCCCCACNCTTCTTCAGGCTGCTGAAGCCCAGAAGTGCTGGGGCGCAGGGTAGCTATCCTGGTGGTGGAGTGGAGAACCACCCACTGGGAAAGGCGAGAGGAATCTGGAAAGAAATAGGGGAAGAGTGGAAGGAGCAGCTAATCTGCGAGGAATCACCTCCCCACTCTTCAACGGGGGTTTAAAGGCTGCAGATCAGCTTTCGGTCCAGCCTCCTTCCTTTTCAGCCGCCTCCGATTAGATCTCAGCCTAGGGGTAAAGGCAGACTCGCGGGGTTCCATCCCCTCTTCAGGCTCTCCCTTCTTCTGGAACCATACAGGCCGGGGGCGCGATGCAGTGTTTGTTTGGTTTTTAATTCTGCAGGAGTCGTGGAAACGCTCCGAAATAAACACATTTCAGCTTGCCCCTTGATTTTAATCGAAATTGAACCTCCAGTGGGGATAAAAAGTGAAAGCACTCATTCTTCACTCGTCTGGACGCTTCCCCTGTCCAGCTCTGCTCTGGTGGCGATTTCCCCCACCGCGCTGAGGGTCTCCAAGAGTTTGGCTTTTCACCTTGCGAAGATTTCGGCAGCCTCGGCACGCACTTTTAAAGGCAACTTGCAAAACTCCGTTGGTGGGCTTGATCCACTCCCCTTCTGTATAAATGCCCCATCCCTCGAATCTAAGCTTTTGAAGACGCGAACTCCACCGATCCAGCCCGGGAGGCTGGAACCTGCGGAATCCGTCCACCTGCGCGCGTTTTCTTTGGAATCGAACCCCTCCTGCGCCCCGCGGACACTTGAGAGCAGCGCCTGCAGTTGGGGTTCACTGGGATTCCGTTCGCCCGAACCCGCAGGAGTTGCATTTCTTCCCCCGCCGATGAGCTGAACCGTTCGTGGACAGTCTGAAACTAAGATTTTTTTTTTTTTTTTAACATGCTGGTGACTCTGACCTTGGTGGCTACTGAATTTCTCCTTATTACAGCTTAAAAGAAGTTAACTTCTGGCGACTGCTCCACCCTCTCCCCCTTTCTTCTTCGGCCCTAGGAGCCCTTTGCGTGTCGCCGAGGACGCATCAAGTCACCGGGGGACGTGGCTGAGCCAGACACGGCAGACCCTTGGAGGCTGTCTCCAAAGTGGCCGACTTCTGATGGACCGTTGGCCGCCCCAGAAGCTCCGGATCTCTTCTTATCTTGGGCATCACGGCGTGAACACCCTCACTTCCACTTTAAATGTACCCATCTCCCTAAAAAGTCCTTAGCGTCCTTCTAGAAGCCTTCGTGGAAGCAGCAGGGCGGGCATGGTAACTTCTGTAACCCCAGGCTGGACCCAGCTTTCCGCTCACTGTGGGCGCCGCGCCCTTGGCTGTGGGTCTAGCCGCAGTTCCGTTGATGCTGCGGGTCCCGGGTGGCGGGCAGGCTTCGCCATCTCGCGGCCACCGCGAGTAAGGCGCCCCAGGCCCTGCCGCTTCTGCAACGAGGTCGTCCCACCTCGCCTCCTTCTCAAAGCTCCTTGGCGTGCGGGCAGGAGCCGGGAACCTGAAGTTGGAAGACTTTAAATTTTAGTCCTGGGCCACCGTTCAGTGGCTGCAGTCACAGCTGGTTCATCTGATGTACTACCCAGGACGAAAGAGGGCAGGATGAACTTCACTGCTTTGTAAGCTGTTGAGTAGCTATGAGTAGTATTAGTAGATATTACTGTTTATTTAATATTTGGTTGTACTTTGTCTTCTTGGCTGCATGTGGGTTTTCTCTAGTTGCCAGAGCGAGGGCTCCTTTTAGTTTTGGAACGCTGGATTTAAGCCCAGGGACTTCAGTAGCTGGGACCCTGGGCCTCAGTAGTTGCAGCACGTGGGCTTAGTTCCTTGTGTGGAATCCCCCTGGACCAGGGATAGAAGCGTGTCCCCTGCTTTGTCAGGTGGATTCTTACCCACTGTACCACCAGAGAAGTCCAGGAGGCCTTATTAATTACTACTTTTACAACCCGATATATAGCGGTAAACTCAAGTGCATTCATTTGCAAACAGAAGACTTTTTTCCGTAGGATTTTTAATTTTTTACATTTTTACTGAAGAATAGTTGATTTACAATNGGATTCTTACCCACTGTACCACCAGAGAAGTCCAGGAGGCCTTATTAATTACTACTTTTACAACCCGATATATAGCGGTAAACTCAAGTGCATTCATTTGCAAACAGAAGACTTTTTTCCGTAGGATTTTTAATTTTTTACATTTTTACTGAAGAATAGTTGATTTACAATGTGCTAATTTCTGCTGTACTGCAAAGTGATTCCCATATACACCTATATACATTATTTTAAAATACTCTTTTTCGTATCATTTATCCCAAGAGATTGGGTATAGTTCCTTCTGCTATACAGTAGGACCTTGTTGTTTGAAAGATTTTTAAATTTACTCAAACATGATTACGGACAATTTAAAAAATGCAAGAAAGCAGAGAGAGGTGGACGCCCGTGTATCTGTCTTCTGAGCTCCCCTGGTAGCTCAGCTGGTAAAGAATCCGCCTGCAATGCAGGAGACCCTGGTTTGATTCCTGGGTCAGGAAGATCCCCCGAAAAAGGCATAGGCTACCAACTCCAGTATTCTTGGGCTTCCACGGCTGCTCAAATGGTAAAGAATCTACCTGCAATGCAGGAGATCTGAGTTCGATCCCTGGGTTGGGAAGATCCCCTAGAACAGGGCATGGCAACCTACTCCAGTATTCTTGCATGGAGAATCCCCATGGACAGAGAAGCCTGGTGGGCTACAGTCCATGGGGTAGCACAGAGTCAGAAACAACCGAAGTGACTGAGCAGGCAGGAAGGCAATCCTCGACTATTTCCATACACAACCCTAAAAGATAAGGATTCTTTATAAATACACACACACATATACATATATATCCCATCAATAGCATCAACAGTAATTTCATGTCATGAAATATCCAGACATGTTTCCCTGATTGGCTCATAAAACTTTTGCTGTTGTTTCTGTTTTTTGCAGTTGGTTTGTTTGAATCAGGGTCCAGAAAAGTCCCACACATCTGGTTGATGATCTTAATTTTCTTAATTTAGAAGTCTTCCCTCTTTTATTTTTCCTTGTCATTTGTTGAAGCAGTTTGAGCATTTATTTTGTCTACTTTTCCAGGTTCTGGATTTTGCTGATCGAATTCCTATGGTGGTAACTTGATCCTCTGACCCTTCGATTTCCAACAAAATAGTGATTACATAGGGAGACTTCATCTGATTAAGATTCTATTTTTGTAAACAGTATCTGGCTTGTCTCTCTTTGAGCCTCCCATTATCCACTGGTAATGTTCACCGTGTCCATTTTTTCTTCGGGAATTTGACAAAGGAAGTAAATTTCAATACAGCTGTTAATTACATATGAAGGCAAAAGTTTTACTCAGTGGCACTTTGGTTTCTTCTAATGTGTTTTTCCCCCAGCTTTACTGAGATATAATTGACATATAACATTGTATACATTTAATGTATATAGCCTGATGATTTGGTTATCATGGATATACTGCAAAATGATTACCACAATGAAGTTAGTTAACACCTCTCTTGCATTACATAACTACTACTTTTGTGTATGTGGTGCGAACATTTAAGATCTACCACCTAGTAATTTTCAAATACAAATAATATCATTAGCTATTCACCCTGCCATACACTGAATCCCCAGAGCTTATTCATCTTATAACTGGGCCCTTTATAATCTTGTACTCTTTGGCCAACACCTCTCCATTTCCCTCACTCCCCTGGCAAGCATCATTCTTCTCTTTATTTCTCTGAGTCCTACCTTTTAAGATCCACATGTAAGTGAGATCAGAACAGTGTCTTTTTCTGACTTCAGATAACACCTGGCATCCATCCAGAGGAAAACATGGTTTGGAAGAATACATGCATCACGTTTATAGCAGCACTGTTCACAATAGCCAAGACCTGGAAACAGCCTAAATGTCCATCGACAGGGAAAGAAGCAGCGGGACTATATAAGACAGAATATTATCCAGTTGTTAAAAAGAATGAAATAAGGCCATTTGCAGCAACAGGGATGGACCTAGTGACATGAAGTGCTAAGTGAAGCAAGTCAGACAGAAAGACGAATATCATGATATCACTTATATGTGGAATCTTAAAACAATGATAGATATCAAGGTATTTATAGAGTAGAAACAAGACTCATAGGCTTAGAGAATGAACTTATAGTTACCAGGTGGGGAGGTTGGGGTAGGGGAGGGATAGATTGAGAGTTTGGCCTTGACAGGTACACATTGCTGTGTAGCAGATAACTAGCAAAGACCTGCTCTATAGCACAGGGAATGCTACTAAATCTTCTGTAATTTCGTAAATGGGAAAAGAACTTGAAAAAGAATAGATACAGGTATATGTATAAATGAATCGTTTGCTGGACACCTGAAACTAATACAGCACTGCTGATCATCTGTACGCCAATATAAAATAACAATTCGAAATGTAGATCATGCCCACGAAGTCCATTCATGTTGCTGCAAAAGGCAGGGTTTCCTTCTTTTTTTATGGCTAAATAACATATGTGCCAATTTTCATGTTCCCATTCCCCCGGGGAAGGACACTTAGGTTAGCGGTCTGCATCTTTTGGCTAGTGTGAAGAGTGCCATGGTGTAGATGGGATTGCAGACATCTCCTAAAGATGGGGCATCATAATGACATTTTGATTGTGGCATTAAGCAGAGTGAACCAAAAATCTAAGGTCTCTGCTCTTTATGTATCATCACAGGAAACTAACTGTTGCCCTCTGGGGAACATGGGTCATTGAAATCAAGTGAGAAGATGGACAAAGTACCTCAGTGGTTAAGACTGACCCATATTTATTGAAGCAGTTTGCTACACACAGATTGCTAAGAAATCATAGTAAACCAGTGCATAACAAACTGATAAAGTATGTGATTATTTGCTTGTCTATTCCCAGGGCAAATTATCAATCTCCTACTTGCCTTAAAAATATGTTTCCAGAATTGACAAACATCATTTGGAAATCATAAGTGATAAAAAGGGCTGTCAAATAGCTTGGTGGTTGCTATAGGGAGGTGGTGATTTCATCTGTGATAAGTAAGGAGAAATGGTTTCTTATCAGTGAGTTTGGAGTGGAAGGGAGACCTGAGCAGGGGACCTGGGGAAGGGAAGAGGTTGGGGAGCGTCCTGGGGATTGCCAGGTTACTCTCCACAGTGCACAGCCTAGGACTTCTGGAATTGGGATGCAATTCGTGACTGAGAATATCATGGTAATTCTGTGAATAACAAGGGTGGATTTAACCCCTACATATGTCCCTATATCCCCGTTGCAGGCACCAAATCATCACCTATTCCACCGGCCACCAGGCAGTCGGCTACAATAGTCTCTCTTTGGTGGTCACCGTTTCTTCATGCAGTGTCCCAGTTTTAACAGCCTGGGCAACTGAACTTCTCACACTGGACTGGAGATCTGAGGGACACTGTGGTGGCTATAGCCGTGAGCGCACGTGACACAGGGGAGCCCCCAGGGCTGACGTGCCCCGAGGAGTCCGCTGGCTCTGCACCACACTGTGGGGTGGGCCTGTACTTTAAAAGGCGAAAGATGTATATGATCTGAAGAGAAACCAGAGTGTGGACCCTAGACTTTTTTTTTTTTTTTTAATAGTTATTTATTTGGCTGCACTGGGTCTTAGCTATGGCACACAGGATCCTCAGTCTGTGTTGAGTTGTGTGGGATCTAGTTCCCTGACCGGCGTTTGAACCCAAGCCCCCCTGCACTGGGAGCACAATTCTCAGTCACTGCCCACCAGGGGAGTCCCTGCAATCAACATAAAACATTTCAGAAGTGTGTGAAATATCTAGTCGTGAAAACGTTAAATTCTAAAGCATAGTTTGAAATTATTTTTCTGTTGTTTTTCAGAATATTTGAAATGAAAAGTATTCACGAGCTCAATGGATCAATGATTCATCTTTCTCTGATTTTTTTTTTTCTAAAATCTAGACCTGTCGTGGAATGGTGTCAGTTTCTTCTTGCTCTTTGACCTATACTCAGCTCAACTAGGGTAGTAAATTTACACTACATATTTGCTGCTTTTCTTAATCTTGACAGGCAGGTGTTATCTTTTATTTTATACATCTAAAATCCAAGAACGTTCTTTGACATTTTACTTCTTCCAGGATTCCAGTTTTTCTTATGCACCACCTTTTCAATCAAGTGAGTGTTGATTTAATTAACGAACTACACTGCGTTCATCACTAAATATGGAGAAGCTGCAGGTGGAGACCACATAGCTGCTACAGAAAATCGCAGAGGAGCTGGGGTTGAGTTAGTATACAAAAATGCACACGTACGCCTGTACGTGTAGTGTCTTTGTACTCTAAGGCTGAATACCATTAAACTGAGATCAGAACGAGTGAAAATATGATTAGAATAAAATGTATGGTGGTATCAATATTTCCTTTAGGGACTCTTCTGCTCAGAGCTGTCAAAACATAGTGTTATAAGACCAGTCTGAAGGAGGTAATCCTAACCAACCTGATGAAACAGTCTTTTGAAAGGACGCAAACAGAAGAGAATCTCTAACAATGTAATTACACCTTAATCTGGGGGTGGTGCCCCAAATGATTTCCCCCTATTCCTCTTTCCCTTTAAGAAAAGCAAAACAAGCACAAACTTGCTGGGAAAGGGAAAGCAAGTATCCCAGTGTTCTGTCATGCCCGCTTTCCCATTGGAGTTTTAGGAAACAACTTGTGAGTCACATTTTTAACCCGGTCCTGAGGAATCAGGGCTCCTTCTGGGGCCTCTGTAGCTGGGGCAGTCATGTCCATCAAGTGTTCCCTGGTTACTCTGCTTCGAAGCCTCCTGCACTTAGGCATGGTCACTGGGACCCAGAGAGACACCATATGGGTAAGGACGGATAAGAATGAGTGTATGTGTGTGTTAGTTGCTCAGTTGTGTCCCTTTTGTGACCCTCTGGACTGTAGACCGCCAGGCTCCTCTGTCCATGGGATTCTCCAGCCAAGAACACTGGAATGGGTTGCCATTCTCTTCTCCAAGGGATCTCCCTGACCCAGGGATTGAACCCAAGTCTCCTGTATTGCAGGCAGATTCTTTCCTCTCTGAGCCCCCAGCATTTGCCAAAAGCTGCAACTTTTAAAAAAAGGATTTGGCCGGCCTATAGTCAACCAGGAAATAGGCAGCCAAACTCTTCTCCCACTCTCAACTTCCCTGCCAGACCTCTGAATGGCCAAACTCAATGCAAGACCAGAGGACCAAGAATTCTCAAGATGTAATCATAGAAGCCAGTATCCTGGGCACAAGGCAGGATGGAGCAAAATGGAGCATGAAACATAGGGCAATGAAGAAGATATCCAGCCCTACTCTAACTTCTACCCCATGCAAAGCCTTTATGCTAAAGGCTCTAAATACTCTACAGTTGTTTTGACATATCCTCAGAAATGCTGCATCAAGAATAGCTGGAAATATAGATTCAGTTCAGTTCAGTCGCTCAGTTGTGTCCAACTCTTTGCGACCCCATGAACTGCAGCATGCCAGGCCTCCCTGTCCATCACCAACTCCCGGAGTTCACTCAAACCCATGTCCATCGAGTCGGTGATGCCATTCAACCATCTCATTCCCTGACATCCCCTTCTCCTCCNACACATGTTTCAGTGCCATTCTCCCAAACCTTCCCCCCCTCTCCCTCTCCCTCAAAGTCCAAAAGTCCATTCCATGCATCTGTGTCTCTTTTGATGTCTTGTATACAGGGTTATCATCACCGTGTTTCTAGATTCCATATATATGAGTTAGTATAGTGTATCGGTGCTTTTCTTTCTGGCTTACTTCACTCTGTATAATTGGCTCCAGTTTCATCCATCTCATTAGAACTGATTCAAATGTATTCTTTTTAATGGCTGAGTAATACTCCATTGTGTATATGTACCACAGCTTTCTTATCCATTCATCTGTTGAGATAATTCTTAAAACATGTATTTCCAACATGGGATTGTTAGGTCAAAAGCTTATTGCAATTGTAATGCATATATTTATTTTCTCAAGAGAGGTAGCAATTCTCACCTCTGCCAGACGCATATGAACACCCATTTCTGCACACGCTGGTGTCATCAGACTTTTACATTTGTGTCAATCTAATAGATAAAAGTTGGTGCTACATGTAAATTTCTTTTTCCTCTTTAATACTGGTAGTATGACTACTTCTATGTCCCCTCCTCTTCCGAGCTCCTCCTAATATTACAATTGTTTACTGAGCACGTACTGTGTAATAGAAATAGTTCTGCAAAGTTTGTCTTTTATCAACTAACTTCATAACTCCACCATTAGCTCCATTTTGTAAAAGAAGAAACTGAAGTTTAGATAGATTAATTTCCCCACCCCCGTCATATGATCAAATTTTTAAAACTGAGATGTATTTGACAATCAGATTGTATAAGTTGCACTCCATATTGATTGGAGTCTATATTGCAGTCTGATTACCATCATAGCATTTGGTAACAACTTTGTCACCTCACACAATCATTTCTTTTAGTGTTGGGAACAGATGAGATCTCGTCTCAGCAAGCTTAAAGTTTATAATACAGCGTTGTTGCCTATGATCACTGCACTGTGTATGAGAGCTCTTATTTGTCTACTAGTTGCAAGTATGTAACTTTAAACAATATCTTTACCATTCCTCGACGCACCAACTGTTCTTAATCACCTTCTTATGCTCTGCTCTTATGAGTTCAGGGGTTTTTTCTTAGCCATCAACTCTAAGAGATCGATCATACAGCATTTGCCTTCCTCTGAGTTATTTCACTTAGTGTAGTATCTTCAAGTTCTATCCATGTTGTTGCAAATGGCAGAATTTTATTTTCGCTCACGGTTGAATAGTGTTGCACTGTGTGTGTATATAAAACATTCATCCGTTGATGGGCACTTAGGTTGTTTGCATAGCCTGGCTATTGTGAATGGTGCGTAAACATAGGAGTACAGACATCTCTTGGATAATTTGTTTTCATTTCCCTTGGATATGCAGCCAGAAGGGGGGTTGCTGCATCTAACAGCTGCCATCTACATCGGTAGCTTCCAGTTTGGAGCTATTACAAATAGGGCTGCTGTGTTCAATTAGGACATGCCTTTTGAGAAACATGTGTATGTATTTCTCCTGAGAATACACCGGAGCAGAAGTCCTAAATCACATATTCCTCTTTAGCAGGTATTGCCAAGCAATGTTTCAGTCTGGCTGAAGCCGTTTTTAATCCCGCCAGCAGTGTATGGATATTCTACTTGATCCACTAACACTTGATATTTAATTTTTGCCATCCTGGTGTGTGTGCAGTGGTATCTCGATGTTTCTGTAAGTTTCTGGAGATATTCTTTTGCAGATTAATTGCTCAGTCCAATTTTATCATGAATGGAAATTTTATCATGAATGGGAATTATTTTTATTTTGTGATATAGTTTTTAGAATATTTGTATAGAAATACTTAACTTTTGTTGATTAACATATGTCCATCATTTTCTCTTTGGACTTTTGTGTTTCCTGCATTGTTTTAAAAGGTGTTATCACTCAAATGGTCTGTTAAATTCCTTTCCAACATTTGTATTGTTTGTATATTGGTGTTTAAAATCTCTCCCTGGAGGAAATGTTTTGATCTCTGTAACTTTCTGATATTTTAATATCTTCTTTTCCCATTCTACTCCCAAATAATATTTTTCCAGATTTGGAGAAAGGTGTTGATCTTTAAATACTTTTGTACTTTTCTCCTTATTCTACCTCAGAAGGAAAAAAAAAAAAAGTCATGATTTTTTACTTTTATTAATTTGGATTAAATTACTTTTTGGTGATATTAACCCTTTCCAGGATGAACAGGTCTTATTTTATATCTTTCAATAATCTTTTATGCTTTTCTTATATAGATCCTAATCTGTTCTTGCTAAATTTATTTCTGTATTATAAAGGTTTATTATTGTGGAGTCCTGCCCCAAGGCCACAGAAGCAGAACCCAGAACCAAGGTCACCTCCTCATCTGACTGAGCCCCTTTGAAACCATTGTCAAAAGCCCCCCTGCTCATCACCAACAGGCTTCCTGACCCCAAATTAGGCAAAAATGTCCACCCAGATAGTCACCCTATTGAGCCCTAACCAGTCACCTAATGCCAAACTTCCAGCAGGGATTTTTTGTTGTTGTTTTGGTCTTGAGACTATAAAAATTGACTACTAACCCATGAAAAGCAACAGCTCGACCTAGAGCCAGCCCACTGCTCTAACAACATCCTGTCAACCTTCCCTGGCCTGATAGGGGTTTGGCCCACTGTGCTCACAGTACCCTCATCATCTCTGCTTTTTGCTGTTAATAAATTCTCCCCCTTCCGAAATTTTTGTGTCGGGAACGTCTTTTCCAGCCCACTCAGACTGCCTCGACAATTATGTATAAGGAGGTTTCTCATTTTAAAATTTATTGCTGATATTTTAAAAGTAGCTCTCTTACCAAACTCTCTGTTTGCACTGGAGAGCTTCTTAGGGTTTGTAGATGGTCAGTCATGTGTGCCATCAGCAAATAAAGCATATCTTGTATCTTTACTTCTATTATACAGTAACCTTCATTGTGTCCCCTCTCCTTACTGCTTCAGTTAGGGTCTCTAATACAATGTTTCCTTAAAGAGCAGGGAGAATTTATTGGAAGGGTGCTGACGAAGGCTGAAGACACTAGGGCAGCCCCGGGTATTTTCTTCCACTAATGGATCCATCTTTTCAAGATTCAAAGTTGCGGAAAGGCGATTCCAACTTGCTGAACTTCAGTCTCTCACCCACACTTGGGAATGTTAGGACAATGAGAGGCTGTACCTCAACTTCACCTTCCTGATGGGAAGGTCAAGTAATCCAGGAAAGACATGGTAGGAGAGAGATAATACAGCTGGGAAAGTCTGGATGCTGTTACAAAGAGAGAACAGATATCAGGTTTCAGTAGTGAAAAATTGATCCTCAAATGGGCATCTTATGGGAGCGAAATCAGTGTCCTAATCCTATTAATTCTATTGCTCTCTCTCCTTTTATAAAAAATGTTTTACAACATCCCTTCTACTAGTCTGGTCATGCTACCGTAATGAAACACCAGAAACTTTCAGCTTAATCAGCAGAGCTTTATTTTCTCAGACCTCTGGAGGCTGAGATGTCTGAGACCAAGGTACTGGCAGAGTGGACACCACAAGGCCTCTTCCCTTGGCTTGTAAGGAGCTGTGAGCACACACTGCCTTACCACAGAGCCTGTGAGCAGGGAGAGAGCAGGCTGCTGCCTCAGGGACCTCTTCTTCCAAGGGCACTAATCCCCCCCAGGAGGACCCCACCCTCATGAACTTGTTGAATCCTAAACACCTCCCAAACACTCCATCTACAAATACTGTCACACTGGGGGTTAGACATTTAACATATTAATTTTGGGGGGCACAGCTCAGTTCACTAGTATCTCTTTTATTCTTCTAAATTGAGATTCATAGATTTAAAAATTGCCTATATTCACAATTTTATAAAGCGAATATGATCAACTGAAATACAAAAGGGGTATTGGAAAAGCAATTAATAATAAGATGCTGTGAATTTCTATGAGAAAGTATTGAGTGAGCCAAAAATTTCCTTTTGTTCTTGAGTGAAGACACATATTTCATTTTTACCAAGAATTTTATTGAACATTATATTCACCCTTTTGTTCCACTACCTTCTGCCATTTTTCAGGCAACTTCATAATTCTATCTTCCCAAAGCTTTTTATCTTTTTGAGCAAAAAACATTCCAGGTGCTTTTTAAAGTCTCCCAGGGAATTGAAATATTTTCCATTAAGACAATTTTTTAAAGAGTGAAATAAATGGACATCCAAAGACACAATGTATGGTGAATATAGCCAATGAATCAGAACTTCCCAGCCAAGCTGTAACAGCTTTTGCCTGGTCACCAAGGAAGCGAACATACAGTCTTATGGTATCTTGATGAGAGATTATACGTTTTCCGCTGACTAATTCTAAATGCTTTTCATCAAGAGTTACTTTCAATTGGTTTAACTGGGAGAAGTACTTGTTGGAATTATTTGTTTGGTTTTTCAGAAAGAGTTCATAGTAAAGGCTTCCCTTCCAGTCCTACAATATACACAATATCATCTTCTTTGGATAAGCTTCAGCCTTTAGTGTGGTTGGCAGTTGTTCATTTTGCTTGCCGCACAATCTCTTCTGTTTCATCACTCATCACAATTGGTTTTAAAAAATGGAACATTTACCTTACATTTCAGCAGAGAATTGTATGTGGAAATGTGGTCAAGGTTTTTAATCACTTAACTTATGTGGAACCTAAACATCAAAGTAATTAACATAATCAAGCTGGTGCAATTGACTTTTCAACTATTGATTTGGATATTTTCAGTATGCCAGTTTTAGAATTGTCCACAGTTTGTTGTGATCCACACAGTCAAAGGCTTTAGCCTAGTCAATGAAGCAGGGGTAGATGTTTTCCTGGATTTTCCTCGCTCTTTCTATGATCCAACAGATGTTGGAAATCTAATATCTGGTTCCTCTACCTTTTCTAAATCCAGCTTGAACACCTGAAATTTCACAGTTCAAGTACTGTTGAAGCCTGGCTTGGAGAGTTTTGAGCATTACTTTGCTAGCATATGAGATGAGTACAACTGTGCAGTAATTTGAGCATTCTTTGGCATTGCCTTTCTTTGGGATTGGAATGAAAACTGACTTTTTCCAGTCCTGTGGCCACTGCTGAGTTTTCCAAATTTGCTGGCATATTAAGTGCAGCACTTTAATAGCATCATCGTTTAGGATTTGAAATAGTTCAGCTGGAATTCATTACCTCAACTAGCTTTGCTCATAGTAATGTTTCCAAAAGCCCACTTGCATTCAGATGGGTATACCTTCCCTTTCCTCCTTTGCCTTTCACTTCTCTTCTTTCCTCAGCTATTTGTAAGGCCTCCTCAGATAAACATTTTCCCTTTTGGTGCTTTTTTATTGGGTATGGTTTTGATCACTGCCTCCTATACAATCTTACAAACCTCCATCCATAGTTCTTCAGGCACTCTGTTTATCAGATCTAATCCCTTGAATCTAATTGTCACTTCCACTGTATGATTATAAGGGATTTGATTTAGGTCATACCTGAATGGCCTAGTGGTTTTCCCTGCTTTCCTCAACTTAAGTCTGAATTTTGCAATCAGGAGTTCATGATCTGAGCCACAGTCAGCTCCCGGTCTTGTTTTTGCTGTCTGTATAGAGACATACAGACATATAGAAAACATACAGCCTTCTCCACCTTGGGCTGCAAAGGATATAATCTTGACCTGTATGCAGGTGAAGAAGCAACAGTTAGAACTGGACATGGAAAAAAACAGGTTCAAAATTGGAAAAGGAGTAAGTCAAGGCTATATATACCCTGCTTATTTAACTTAGATGCAGAGTACATTATGTGAAACTCTAGGCTGGTTGAAGCTCAAGCTGGAATCAAGATTGCTGGGAGAAATATCAATAACCTCAGATATGCAGACGACACCACCCTAATGGCAGAAAGTGAAGAGGAACTAAAGAGCCTCTTGATGAAAATGAAAGAAGAGAGTGAAAAAGCTGGCTTACAAATCAACATTCAGAAAACGAAGATCATGGGATCTGGTCCCATCACTTCATGGCAAATAGATGGGGAAACAATGGAAACAGTGAAAGACTATTTTCTTGTGCTCCAAAATCACTGCAGATGGTGACTGCAGCCATGAAATTACGAGACACTTGCTCCCGGGAAGATAAGCTATGACCAACCTAGACAGCTTGTTAAAAAGCAGAGACATTACTTTGCCAACAAAGGTCCATCTAGTCAAAGCTCTGGTTTTTCCAGTAGTTATGCACAGATGTGAGAGTTGGACCACAAAGAAGGCTGAGTCCCGAAGAGTTGATGCTTTGAAACTGTGGTGCTGGAGAAGACTTTTGAGAGTACCTCAGACAAAAAGGAGATCGAACAAGTCAGTTCTAAAGGAAATCAACCCTGACTCTTCATTGGCAGGACTGATGCTGAAGCTGAAGCTCCAATACTTTGGCCACCTGATATGAAGAGCTGATTCATTGGAAAAGACTCTGATGCTGGGAAAGACTGAGGGCAAGAAGAGAAGTGAGCAATAGAGGATGAGATGGTTGGATAGCATCATTGACTCATTGGACATGAATTTGAGCAAACTCTGGGAAATAGTGAAGGATAGGGAAGCCTGGCGTGCTTCAGTCCGTGGGGCTGCAACGAATCCGACATGACTTAGCTACTGAACAACAACAACTATGTCAGCTCTCTCCCCATGGTACAATGCTGTTTGTTCTCAATGACTGTTTCAGTTTGATCCCTATCAACTTCTACTGGTCTGCCTGTCCAGAGAGAAACCTGCAGCGTGAAACTTCACAAAGCACTCTTGATATGTTTGATTTTTTTTTTAATTTTTAATTTTTAATTTTTTTCCATCTCAGGTGTACATGAGTTCCCAATCTTGAACCACCCCCCACCTCCCACCCCATATCAACTCTCTGGATCATCCCCGTGCACCAGTCCCAAGCATCCTGTATCCTGTATTGAATATAGACTGACGATTTGTTTCTTACATGATAGTATACATGTTTCAGTGCCATTCTCCCAAATCTTCCCACCCTCTCCCTCTCCCTCAAAGTCCAAAAGTCCATTCTATACATCTGTGTCTCTTTTGCTGTCTTGCATACAGGATATGTTTGATTTCTTACAGCACCTTCCCATACACTGTATGGGTCCTTTTGTGTTTCACTTGTGTTTTTACATTTCTTAAAATGCTAAAGTATAAGATGACAAAATGTTGCTTTTACTTCCATCTTCAATATTAAGACGGCTACACAAAAATTCACCAATTTTGATGTCTTTTTTTTTTTTTAAATACTGTCACATACAACCTAACAGAATTGTTTCAAATGAAGCTAAAGATAACTAAGTGCTACAAGAGCCACCTTATGAAAAAAAAAAAAAAGAACCTTTGGGCAACCCAATGCTTGGGCACAACTGTGCTGGAAAACATGAATAGTCAAATATTTGTACGTAGACATATCATGAATGTGACTGTAACAGATGCTGACTGATACACCCAGGCTGGTGATTCAAATACTACCAGGTTGAAAGGTAAAACGACGCTTAGTAACATTTTGATCCAAAAGAAATATGATCTTCCCTTTATTTAAATGGTAGTTGTATTTCTAAACGCCAGTTATTATTTAAGTCATGCTACTTTTGTATTTATATGTAAAATGGAATTAGCTTCTAGGCTCAGACTTGAAAAGAGGGCAGTCTCATGAAGCTGGTGTTATGTGGTAAAGTAGATGTGACCCACCAAATGGATTCTAACTTTAGAGCTGGTGGCCTGCCACGGTACTGGGCATTAACCCTTAGACAGCTGGACTGTTGAGGGGCAGGGGTTGCCAGGGTCCCTGGTAGAGAGGCTATGGCAGTTGGAGCCATCTGGGAGGGACTGATTGTTTATCAACCAGCATGGTAGTATATTATTCTTTTAGCAATTGCTTCAAAATGTCTACCGCTCTTTGGGTTAATGCTAGTGATGTTTTACTAGAAATTACCATTTCTTTCAGCGTTCTTTTATCATAGCCATTTTATATTCAGATATACATGGCTTTACAGTTTTAAAAATAATTTCCAATGTTGTGTATTTATAATTTTTCTCTGCTTTCCCAAGGTTTTCAGAGTTTTACATACTTGTTATTCCTTTTTTTTTTTTTTTTGGTCAGCTTTTGGTTTTTCCCAAATTAAGTTCTAATTTTATTTTTACTTAAGTCTCCTAGTTGGGGTTTATATTATTCTTTTAATAGTTTCTTGGGAGGGGGATCAATTTTATTTGAGCTTCTACCAGTGGTTACAGCCACTCTGTCTCCAGAACAATCACATCACAGGAAACGTGCCACCGAGACTGCCCAGAAAAGTCTGACCAGCTGAATCTTACTGCTTAACATACACATATTCACAGTAACTGACAGTCGGTGCTATGCCTCACACAGGAATGTGTCAGCAATTGCAAACTTTCCGACTGAAGCACAAAGCCCTCCACAGCCCCTTTCTCCTCATTTGCCTGGAACAGGCTCCCTCAGGTCTCCTGGCCCCATGCAGGGCAGCCCTGAGTAGCAGGGGCCGGGCTGCGACACTGGAGTCCAGGCCAGCTCCACCCGTGCTTTACCCTTCTCACACCTTTAGGGTCAGACGCTGCAGGGAACCTAGAGCAAACATGTGGACCGGGGTGAAGGTCCCCACTCTGACTGGAGAAAAAGTCTTGAGAGGACCGGAATCCATTGCTTTGACCAATTAACTCAAGTAGGGTTCATTTGGGCAAAACTCAATCAGCTTTGAGACATTTCAATGAGTTGTTTGGGATTAAAAAATAAAAAGTGGCAGGGAAGGTATCCGAGGGCTGCAGGCACACAACTGCCTGCTCTCACTACACACTGGCCACATGCAGAGGGAGGCAGGCCCTATGGCACTGTGTGTGTGTGCTAAGTCACTTCAGGCCTGTCCGACTCTTTTCAACCCTGTGAACTGTAGCCCATCAGGTTCCTGTGTCCATGGGATTCTCCAGGCAAGAATACTGGAGTGGACTGCCATGCCCTCCCTCAAGGGATCTTCCCTACCCAGGGATTGAACCCATGCCTCCTGTGGCTCCTACATTGCAGGTGGATTCTCTACTACTGAGCCACCGATGGCCGCAAAATCCTCCTGGCAGTTCTGGGCAGGGCCAACATCTGGGCCACAGCCAGTCTGAGCTTGACCCTGAAGATCCAGTCCAGCTTCAGTCTGAGGTTCCATCTTGGCCTTCTATCCTGAGTGACTGTGAACACCCCTGGGGGCCAGTGCCAAGGGCCAGGAGCAGCCAAGGGAGGCAGACAGGCTCAAAGCATGTTTCGATTTCTGGGGAACAGGACACAGGCCTCTGCACGTCCATGGAGCAATGTGCTGATTACAGTGATGGGCAGAGTAAAACCTCTACCTGGAACACAGCTGCTCTTTTGCCGCCAGTCATGTCTGACTCTTTGTGACTCCATAGACTGTAGCCCACCAGGCTCTTCTGTCCATGGAATTCTCCAAGCAAGAATACTGGAGTGGGTAGGTAGCCATGCCTTCCCCCAGGGGATCATCCCAACCCAGGAATTGAACCTGGGTCTCCTGCACTGCAGGCAGATTCTTTACTGTTTGAGCCACCAGGGAAGGCCCGGGAGCACAGCATCTCTGCCGTCGGCAGCACTGCTTGAGTACACCCCAGTGCACAGTCAGACATCTGCTCAGTAAGCGGCAAATATGTGAAATAAATTACCTTGAGAGGGCCACACCTCCTCTAAACATTGGGCAACGTGACCAGAATGGCCGCTGTTCAAAGTATATTCATAGGAAAACAGGCGGGGGCTCACTCACAATGGACAAACACATACAGGTTATTGAAAAGGTCATCGATATGGATTGCACTTTGCTCAACGTGGATTTTGGTTTTGTGGACTCCAAACGCCGACACTCGGTCACCTCACAGCCTTGGATGTGTCTATTTTGTGTGTGTGTGTGTATGCGTGCTAAGTCACTTCAGTCGTGTCTGACTTTTGGCAACCTCATGGACTGGTGCCCACCAGGCTCCTCTGTCCATGGGATTCTCTAGGCAAGAATACTGGAGTGGGTTGCCATGCCTTTCTCCAGGGGGATCTTGGAACCTGCCTGCCAATGCAGGAGACATAAGAAACCCAGGTTCGATCCCTGGGTCGGGAGACCCCCTGGAGAAAGTTGGGAAGTTGGGAAAAAGACACAAACTTCCTTTTGCCAGAACAGAACTCTGGCCTGCCCACTGGTCAAGTTCTTGTTTTCAGCTCTCTTCTGTTGTTTGTTTTCGTTTTGAAAACAAACAAACAAAAAAAACCTAAAGAGAAGGCAGGTGTGATCTTTCACACTGGAACCAGCCTTCGGCCAGGCAGAACCTGCTGAGAAGGGAGGTGCCCTCCAGGACACGTGCTCCTTGCCTGGAACTGGGGAGCACAAGATCCCGACCAGCCCCCTACACCACCACCATCAGCTCTCAGGCTCCCACAGCAGAAATCAGCTCTGCCTCCGCAGACACTGGCAGCGAGCGGTGACAGACACAGCCCAGGACAGACATCTGGTAAGTGGCACAACTGAATTTCCATCTAAGCAATTCCGCTGCTGAATGGAGACGTCTGAGTCCCGTGCCGTGTTGATGCGTCTGTGAAGTGCAACCATAACACAAATAACGTGTCCCCAAGTGGCCTTATTTCTCACCACACTCTCATTCCATAGGTCCTACAGCCCCAGTTTGACAGAGCTGAGGACTGAGCAACCGAAGGCCACGTGACATCAGAGCCACGTATGGCTGGCTTCACACCTAGTGATTTTCCACTTCTCAAGCCACTTTTTTACTCTCTCACAAGCCATTATATTTATTGATAAGGTAGGCACCTTTTGGCAGACACACCTTCCAATATTCAGTCTGAGCACTATTGCAAAATCTAATCCCCGGTCTTTGGAAAATGCGATCATCATCCCGTTTCTCTGGGGCACGGTTCTTTTTTTTTTTTTTTTTTCCACGCCTTAAATTCTTCTCATGGCCAGCAGAGGGCAGATTTGTGCCACCACTTTCCTGCGAGAAAAGGATACACAAGCGAACAGGGAACACCAGAGGCGAAGGGCAAAGACGTCCTTGAAAATGAGAATGTGGACAGTCTCCACTCCCTCGTAGTCAAGGGATTAGATGGACGGAGAGATAAAACCTTCATTCGCTATGATCACTTTCTTATATCTGCAGAAAATAAAGGAAATGGTGATTCGGAAACCCGTGTCCCCTTTTCCTTTGCTCCTTCTGAAACCTCCAGCCACGCAGGTGAAGGAGCACAAGACGCGGGAGAAGTCATGGGCCTTAACAAAGGCTTGGGAACGGGACACGCTGCTCAGGTGGCCTGGCATTCTCCAGCTGGGTGCCGAGGATCATGAAACTGTCACCGTGTCACTGCCCACGTCCTGCCGGCAGCCGAGTCCCACGGGAAGGGCTCGCCCACGTGTCCCCACCCAGACGGAATCCGTCTCTGCCGGGATTCCCAGTGTCAGCATCAGGGATTTGGTGGCGGAGGGGAGGCAAAGGGATGACCTGGCTACAGGAGTGACCTTCCTGAACATGCTGGAAGCCTGGCGCTCTCATGTCTTTTTTATTTTCATTAATTGATTTTATTGTTTCCTTTTATTTTTGGCTGGTCCATGAGCATGTGGGATTTTAGTCCTGGACCAGGGATTGAAACCCTGTGGCAAAAGCCTATGGCCAGGGAAGTCCCTGCGGGGCAGGAGTTGCTGAAACCCTTCCTGTCAGTGACTCCCAAGACCTGAGTGTTCCCACTTGTCCACTGTTTTCTTTAAAACTTTGCTTCAACCCATCTTTTCCTCGGGTAGAAACGGTCTTAAATAACTTCTCAGCTCACTCAAGCAGAGAAGACAGAGAAGGAAGTGAAGCCTGGCTCCTCGAGTGCATGATGAAACCCGGGTCAGAGAGTTGCCAGCGCCACAGGGGAGTTGGCCTGAGTCACTCTGTGCGTTGCTATTAAAAATTCTCACCCGCCCAGACCAGATCCAGCTCCTTACACTCCCGTGTAATTTAGAGCAGGGCCCAGGCAGGGTGAGTCTGTGTTTGCTCTGACAAGTATTTAGAGTGCAGGAGGAATTCATTTCACCCTTTCCACACTGGAGCTGGTGAGCAACGCAGGCCCTCACGCAGATTGGCTGTTACTATTCAGACTCTGCTTTCTCTTCAATGGGGGCTCCCCCTCCTTCTGTCTTTTGCTCTGAGATGGGGAGGAGGAGCTAGACAGACCCAGCCATTACTGAATTCTAGAATTGTCCTCCCCTGAATAGGGTCTTCGAGGCAACACACAAGAAGCACGTCACTCTACATCAGTGAATTCATATATGTGTATGTCCAGCATCTGTGAGCATGGTATATGGGTTTGGTTGAAAGTTCATAGGTATGGTGCATACGTGTGTGTTTTGGGCACATGTACATGTGTGAATGTATTTGCAGGTACGTGTACATATATATGCATGTGTGGCTGGGGTCTCTGTACATGGTATATGCATGTTTGGCTGGGAATATGTGAATATAGTTTGTGCATTTTTATTTGGGGGGATCTGTGTACATGATATGTGCATCTCTGGTTGGGGGGGTCTGTGTACATGTGTACGTATATGTTTGGCTGAGGGTATGTGCACATGCTAGGCATGCTGAAGATAGCTGAGATGGAACAACAGAGCTGGATCACAGATGCTGTGACCCTCTATATGTCACCCTCAAACAATTACAGAGTGTCTGCATAGAGCGGAGAGCATTGAGATAAAGAGGGGTATTCGTGTGATTCCTAAGCTTGAGATCCGTTACAATCTATACGGAGAGAGGATGTGTAAATATACTATGAAAAACAAAAAGGGGTTGTTATTGATTATGATCTCTGCCTATTTTTAGACAAACAAAAAACTTCTTTTAAAAAAAAAAGTGCTCAGAAATTCAAATTAGAAAGTTTCTCTGAGGCTTGGTGAGGTCTAGAACACTGTGAGGACAAGATAATATTGTCACTGAACTTTGAGACAAAGAATTAGGGTTCAGGGAAGCAGGGTGACCTGAGGAAGGCAACATTTGGACAGGCTTGCTCATCAATACAGAAAGCACACTGAACTCCTGGTCTCATCAGTCAGAATCTGCTTGCCAGTTACTCAGTGACTCAAACTGCAAACAAAACCAACATGACCAGCTTCAGGTCTCAAAGATGCCATCAGGATGCTGCCTCGTGTCTTGGCTCTGTTCCTCTCAGTGCTGGCTTTATTTGCAGGCAGGCACTCCCTGCAGAAGGTGACCTGGAGCTCCAGAACGTAACTCTACCAGAACAACGCCTGCACCCTGTCCCCAGAAGTGCCAGCAGAGCGTCCTGGTCTCTCGTTAGCTTGCCTTGGGTCAAGGGCTCATCCCTGAATCCGTTTCCATGACCAGCAGCATACAACTCTCTGATGGCCAGATCTGGTCACGTGCCCACTCCCAAAGCCAGATGACGGACAGAGTCCCACCTGAACCTTATGGACTAAGAGAGGGAGTGGGGTGTTTCCACGAAGGATATGAAACCGAGCAGGACCCTGAGTGGATCCTGGACGCAGAAGCCTTTCTTATTGCCTGATCACAGGAAGCAGGCTTCGTTCGGCCTCCATGACCTTCCTTGAGCTTCAAGGATCAGATTCAAGCAGCTGTTCATCAGGGAAGGGAAGGGACGAGGAGACAAAGGAGAAACGGTAGGGCAGCCTTGGGGCGGGGGCTGGCTTCCCCTCAGCGGATACACAGAACAGTGTCTTTCAGCTGTTTTGCAGATAGGGAAACCCCTTTCAGGTGGGAGAAGATAATCACACCCACAAACAGGTAGAACACAGACCTGATGGAACCAGAAGGTGGATGCAGCTGGCTCCCACTCAACCTCACCCCCAGCCAATCAGAAGCATGTCCCTTCACTAACCACACCCTCTTTGAACCAGTTCTATAAAACTCTTCACTATCCCCTCCAGGTCAGGACACAGTTTCAGGGGCATTCGCCTGCTTATGGTCCCCTTCGCCTGGCAAAGCAATAAAGCTATTCTTTACTACTTCACCCAAAACTTTGTCCCTGAGAGTTAATTAAGTTTTGGGGGCACAGAAGCTGGATTTGGCTTCAGAAATCAGGAAGCTGGACCAGGAGAAAGAATGGAGCCCGGGCAGGCAGAACAGCAGCTGCCTTAGGCATCCCATTCAACATCGTCTGTTGATGATGACTCCCGTCAATTCTTTCCTGAGTTACATCATTTCTTTGTACAAATATTAGAGCTTCTTGAACATGCCATGTCCTCAATATTTAACTCTAAATCCCAGACAGGAGTCTATTCTATTTTTTTTAATGTTAATTGATTTATTCATTTGGCTGTGCCACATCTTGGTTGTGACATGTGGGATCTTTGATCTTTGTTGTAGCATGTGGGANCCAGCCAATCAGAAGCATGTCCCTTCACTAACCACACCCTCTTTGAACCAGTTCTATAAAACTCTTCACTATCCCCTCCAGGTCAGGACACAGTTTCAGGGGCATTCGCCTGCTTATGGTCCCCTTCGCCTGGCAAAGCAATAAAGCTATTCTTTACTACTTCACCCAAAACTTTGTCCCTGAGAGTTAATTAAGTTTTGGGGGCACAGAAGCTGGATTTGGCTTCAGAAATCAGGAAGCTGGACCAGGAGAAAGAATGGAGCCCGGGCAGGCAGAACAGCAGCTGCCTTAGGCATCCCATTCAACATCGTCTGTTGATGATGACTCCCGTCAATTCTTTCCTGAGTTACATCATTTCTTTGTACAAATATTAGAGCTTCTTGAACATGCCATGTCCTCAATATTTAACTCTAAATCCCAGACAGGAGTCTATTCTATTTTTTTTAATGTTAATTGATTTATTCATTTGGCTGTGCCACATCTTGGTTGTGACATGTGGGATCTTTGATCTTTGTTGTAGCATGTGGGATCTAGTTCCCTGATCAGGGATCAAACCAGGCCCCCTACATTGGGAGCATGGAGTCTTAGCCACTGGACCACCAGGGAAGTCCTCTATTCTACTTTTTATTGATAGGAGATCCTTTGGGTGATTAATATAAGCCCTCAGGGAAATGAGCACTAGAAAATCCTCATGCATGAAATCAGGACTGAACTATTTCTCTTGAATGATGAATGCTTATATGACCAAATTATTGAAAGTGAACAGAACTTTGGCATTAGTGGCTTATTTCAGTGAGAAAACCCTGTCTTTCAGAATGAACCTCCTAAGAAGTCCCCAAAGGAGAGCGTTCAATTCAGTTTAAATATATTGAACTGGACATGGAACAACAGACTGGTTCCATATAGGAAAAGGAGTACGTCAAGGCTGTATATTGTCACNGAGTTCTCTTTATTATGGAATTTCCTCCCAATAGGTGGGGTTGTATCAGTGGCTTGTCAAGGTTTCTTGGTCAGGGAGGCTTATTTTGGAGTTCTGGTGGTGGAGCTGGATTTCTTCTCTCTTGAGCGTGGGGTATCTCTTCATGGCTGCCCCAGCAAATCGCAGCCTCCGCTCCCCACCCTGAAGGAAGGGCGTCTCCTCACTGCCACCCCTCCCAACCCTCAACATGGGACAGCTCCTCCAGGCCCTCCCGCGTCAGCGCAGCCACCACTCCTTGGACACGGGTTGATCTTCCCAGTCCCCAACTCTGACCTCAGATGCAGGGTGGCTCCTCCTGGCTGTTCCTGTGCCATCCCAGCCTGGCACTCTCAGCTGCTGCCCCTGACCTTGGACGTGGGGTGGCTCCTCTTGGCCGCGCTGAGTGTGCCGGTCGTCGCAGCCACCCATGCTGAGTGCTATTCAATCAGTGGCTCCTGCCGGCCGCCGCCCCTGACCTCGGCCACGGGGTGGCTCCTCTCAGCTATTCCTGTGCCATCCCAGCCTGGCATTCTTGGCCACTGCCCCCGACTTCGGAAGTGAGGTGGCTCCTCTCGGCTGTTCCTGTGCCGCCACAGCCCGAGACTCTCAGCCACTGTCTCTGTCCTCCAACGTGGGGTAGCTCCTCTCCGCCACACTGAGTGGGAAGTGGGGTGGCTCCTCTCAGCTGTTCCTGCACTGTCATAGCCCGGGACTCTCAGCCACTGTGTCTGTCCTCCGACGTGGGGTAACTCCTCTCAGCCGCGCTGAGTGGGAAGTGGGGTGGCTCCCCTCAGCTGTTCCTGCGCCGTCACAGCCCAGGACTCTCTGCTGCTGTCTCTGTCCTCCGACGTGGGGTAGCTCCTCTCGGTGGCACTGAGTGCGCTCGCCTGCCCGGCTGTTGCAGCCGCTTGCGCTGAGTGCCTCTTCACGTGATTTTAAATGCTCTCCATTCTGTCAGGCTTAAAGTTGATATTAGCTTTTTAAATAAACACACTGCCTTTGTTTAGGTGTTGGATATTGTTTTTGATTCTTATAAGACTACTAGGCTTCTCAGGTGGCGCTAGTGGTAAAGATTCCACCTGCCAATGCAGGAGACGCAAGAGACGCAGGTTCGATCCCTGGGTTGGGCAGGTCCCCTGGAGAAGGAAATGGCAACCTGCTCCAATATTCTTGCCTGGGAAATCCTATGGACACAGGAGCCTGGTGGGCTCCAGTCCGTGGGGTTGCAAAGAGTTGGATATGGCTGAGTAACTGGACACACAAGACTATTAGAGGAAAATTTCATTTGCCACAAGAGGCCTGTGATGAGCAAAGGAGCAGGACCCAGAAGACAGCTCTCTTTCCCTGTGTCCATGAGGCCCCACCTGCCTTACTGAGCAGTTTTGCCACCTGCTTGCTGCCAGGGAGAAGCAGGCTGGATACAAAAGCTCTATATGCAAGGTTGTTTCAAAGTTTGAAAGTGCGTTGACAGTATAAAATCATCTAAGGTACTCAATAAACTTAAATATTTATTTACTTATTTTTGGCTGCCCTGGGTCTTAATTGTGGCACATGGGATCTCCCATTGTCATTGTGGCAGGAAGGATCTTTTTAGTTAATCTAGTTCCATGACCAGGGATAGAACCTGGGCCCTGCCCACTGGAAGCATGGAGTCTTAGCCACTGGACCACCAGGGAAGTCTCGCGATCAACTATTTTAATTTAACGACAGTGTTTCACTCTGGCCATATGGCTATGGCCTCAGTCTCTGGGGAACCCCAGGAACATGCTTTGAAACAAAAACCCATGGTTTTGCACAACAGAACAGAGGGGTTTTCTCCCTTGATACTTTCAGGAGCAGACGTGGAAGTGTTACACGTTAGGAAATAATATCTTTTTATCTGTTCAAATTAGAGAATAGATGCCTTCATACAGCACAGTTGTGATGGAAAACAGAAAAACGTGAGCACACAAGATCTTGGTAGGCTGGGAAGCTGAGAAGGATCCCAAGGTGAGAGAACAGGTGGGCGCAGGTAGGGATAGAGAGAATGTTTCTTCTCAGATGAATGCTTCACAATTCGCCAGAAAAAAAGAAAATCTCGAGGTAGTTTCTGGTTCCCTCGGTTCAGAAACCGTAAGCGCTCAGTGTTGTGAAAACATTCAGTTACAAGGGCTGAGTTTGGGGCTTATGCTAATTTTAGCAAAAGTCTTTTTTTTTTTTACTCCTTGTTTCTCCCCTTCTCTTTTTCCTACTCAAGCTCTGACTGCTGATAGAGTTTCTAGCTTTCGACTCTGAATGACATTCTCTTCTCCAGAAGCTACCCCACGGTGTGTGGTGAAATTTCCTGGAGTTCACCCAAGCAATAAAATGGAAGGGTCTGAAACAGCAGTTCCCACCACTGGGAACACAGTTCCAGAGGGAGAAAGGATAATGTATCTATGTCCTGGTGAGAAGAATTCAGAAGAAATTCTTTGGGAGAGTTCTCTTGGAGAAATGGCATCTCATCATTCAGTTTCTGCTCTTCCCATTTTGGCCAAAACTGATGTTGCAGAAATCTCTGTCTATCCTTACATACCTGATGGCCGTGTGCCCCAGGGGTTTCCAGCCACACCCCGGTGCCTGCCTCTCCTTCCCCAAATGATGCTCCTGCAGCCCTGGTACCGGGAAGTTACCACCCCCAGTGGCAAACGCTCCACTACTAACCCAGTTGGCCTCTAGATACTGACCCCCTTGCTCTCTTCCTGGGGGTGTGTTTTGCACTGGCCCCCAGCTGCCCCACAGGACTGAGCTCGAGGTGTCCAAAGATGTAGCCTCCTATATAAACTTCTCATAGTGGAACCCCTGGGCTTCCCTGTGTGGTTCAGTCAGTAAAGAACCCACCTGTAATGCGGGAGACACAGGTTCGATCCCTGGGCCGGGAAGATCCCCTGAAAATTCACTTCAGATTAACTGAAGTGACTGAACACGCACACACATAGTGGAACCCTTATTTCAGACTTGGCTTCCAGGGGAAGCCAGAAGCCAACTAGGACAACTACGAGACGTGTATTTAAGCAAACATCATTGAACTCCTTTTGTACACCAGGCATTGTGATGTTGACATGGATCTCCTCCTCTCTCTTCTTCCTTCTCCTCACCATGGAAACCTTCAGCCCCTTTATCCTCCATTCTGTCCTACCCATCGACTCCATAGTCACTGTCAGAACACGAGTCTCATCATGGCCTTTTCCAGCTTAAAAACTCACAGTGGTTTCTCATGACCAAAAAGCAAGCTGCAAGCTCCCTAAATGGCCCTTGCAGAACTCATGACCGAGCCCGAGTGACACCCCAGCACACTTGGCTGTGGTCACTCCTCCTCCCTCTGGAGTTAGGACCCAGCCTTCCTAGCGCCCAGGGATGAGCACACCACGAAGGTGAAGAGCGTGAGCTTGGGAGCCAGAAGCCTGGCTCTGTTGGATAGCGTGGGTACCAGTGTGGCCTTGGACCGGTTATGCTACCTCCTGAGTCTCCCAGGTGGCGCTAGTGGTGAAGAATCCTCCTGCCAATACAGGAGATGTAAGAAACGCAGGTTAGATCTCTGGGTTGGGGGGGAGCCCCTGGAGAAGGGCATGGCAACCCGCTCCAGTGTTCTTGTCTGGAGAAGCCCATGAACAGAGGAGCCTGGCGGGCTGCAGTCTGTGTGGTCACAGAAAGTCAGACACAACTGGAGTGACTTAGCATGGATGCATGAGCCCCAGTCGGTGCATCTGTGAACCTCACAGGAGTGCTCCCTCTACAGAGCCACTGGACGGGGACATGAGACGACTGCATATAAAGCCAGAGAACGGTGGCCAGTGCTGCCCCGGAGCTGGAATTACTGGTCATCTTGGAGAACACACAGCAAGTGCCCGTGTCCTGCGCTACCTGGACCGTATCCCCCGCTTGGCCCACTTAACAAGCCCTTTGACGACCCCTCTCAGGTTCTAACCTCTCAGTGCAGTTTTCCCTTACCAGCATCTCACACCCAACCCAAGAAATGATTGCCCTCAATTTTTACATTCCATGGAATTCTAATATTTGTTGCAATAACACTGTATTATGCTAATTGAGCATGTTCGTGTGTGTATGTGTGTGTGTGTATCTCCCATGTAAACTGTAAATTTCATCAGAGTGGAGACTGTATCTTATTTGTCTTCAGTCGTGTCAGACTCTGCGACCCCGTGGACTGTAGTCTGCTATGCCCTTCTCCAGGGGATCTTTCTAATCCAGGGATGAAACCTGAGTCTCCTGCATTGCGGGCAGATTCTTTACTGTCTGAGCCACCAGGGAAGTCCTTGCTGCTGAAGTCCTTATTTGTCTTAAATTAGTTTAATGTAAGAATAAGTAAGTACATGATGGACCTCCCTCCCTGATGGTTCAGTGGCTAAGACTCCATGCTCCCCACGCAGGGGGCCCAGGTTCTATCCCTGGTCAGGGAACTAAATCCCACATGCCGCAACTAAAAGAGAAAAAAAGAATAATTGTATGCATGAATGAATGCATCTGCTGCAGGATTTGCAACATCTGAATGTCCCTTCCCCATCCTCAGCCGTTTTCTGGAGCTTCCAGCAGAGTAGATGAAAACTCATGATCCTCCAGCAGTCCAAGTGTGTCTCCTTCCTCTTCTGCTCCAGGCCAGAACAGCACACGACCGCTAAGAGCAGAGGCAGGGTCCCGCGGTGACTGTCCACCACAGGCCTGGGCTCCCTGCCCTGGTGTCATCGCGGTGGGGGGAGGGGGGGCAGTGGCAGCCGAGAGGCCCATGGCCGCACCCACATCCATACAGTTAGCTCTGAGCCCCTTCACCACCTCATTTGGTGCTCCTGCTTTGAGTCTGTAAAGCTTGCCTTTCTGGGGGCTTTTGTCTCTAGCGAGTGTGGTGCTGGGAGAGGGGAGGAGTAGGCGGAGCACGTCCCCGGGAAGGCAGCTTGCTTGGAGCCCTGTGCAGGAGAGCTCCACTGAGGGAACCCCGCTGCGGTCCAGCCGGGACACCCGGGTGTGTGGGGCCCTGTTAAGTGGGCCTCAGCTAAAGTGCCAAGCTGTTCTTTCGGGGCTGCGGCTGTTGAATGGGCCTTCTACCAAAGTCATGTGGGAAGGATCTTTGCATTTCCTATAAGAAGGGCTGTGGAGAAGCTTCTTTACAATAAGCAACAGTTTGCTGGTAAATTCTGAGAACTCAGGGCCTGGGAAGACTTCGTTTATTTCTCTTTGTGAACCATAGTTTATTTTTTCACCTAACAGACAGTGGATTCCATAGGCTGATGGGAACTCTGTGCTACATACTATGGTCCAAATGCTATTTTCTTTAGTCGGCAGGTCTTGTTACAATATGTTTATATATATTCCCTATTTTGAAGTTGTGATTTTATCAGAAATTATCTTCTTTATGGTGATTGGGGATGGGCAAGAATGATACATGTACCTGGTATGTTGAAGAGTTTTAACCATGATACACATTTTTAAGTTTTTTGATGAGGCTCTGCACCCAGCATCCCCACCACACCTCACATTCCTGCTCCAGAGAGGTGAGAAAGAAACGTTTACATACCCACAGACCAAGAGATGGCAGGGAGGGCAGTGGAGATGGCATTAATTTTTGATGTGAAATTAAACTTTTTACATTTTTTTCACTTTCATTTTTAAAGTCTTTATTGAATTTGTTACACTATTGCTTCTGCTTTATGTTTCGGTTTTTTGGCTGTGAGGCATGTGGGATCTTAGTTTCCCCACCAGGGGTGGAACTCACACCTCCTGAATTGAAAGGCGAAGTCTTAAGCCCTGGACCACCAGGGAAGTGTCCAGCCATGACATATTTTCCCCATAATGTCAACTGACCTTGCTGGATGGAGTGCCTAGTTCACAATCAATATAGCCTTTCACTGTCCTTTATACAGGATTCTGCCCTCTGTTTGCAGAGGTTTCCCACCCCAGCTGCAGAGCAGAATTACAAGGGCAGATATTTCTGTAAAAATAAAAAAATAAAGCTACATGCCAAATATGAATTGCTGAAGGTGGGAACCAGGTTGCCATATTTAAAAACTCCTCAGTGCTAAGGCGTGGCCAGATTGAGAACCTCAGAACAAGGGCGGAGATCAGGGCTTACCCAGCAAGCACATCACAGCCTGAGGGGCTCTGAGATGCTGGAGGCTGGGCCTTACTCCACATGTACTGAATAATCGTCTCCAAGGATGCGCTCCAGGCAGTTGTAATGAAGCAGACAACTTAAGGAAACTATGGCAGGAGACGAGATTGGAGAAAGTTCTCATGTAAGCCATACAAAGAAACGGGAACTCTTGCTCAAGGGTAATGGAGAGATCAGAAGAGTTCTAGGCAGACAAGTGACAATTCTGTAAGCAGACAGGTTAGGAGGACCCTTGAAGAAAGAGAACCAGGAATGGCTTTCTTGACATAAGAGGAGCCATTTTGGCCCAAGCCCTGTTGTGATCTAAGCAGAGCTGCAATGCTGCTCCTCCGTTCATGGGATTTTCCAGGCAAGAGTGCTGGAGTGGAATCAAACCCGGGTCTCCTGCATTGCAGGCAGACGCTTTACTGTCTGAGCCACCAGGGAAGCCCTGCCCTTGAATAGGTCTCAGTAATTACCGGGCTTAAGGGAACCCAGGAGTACGAACAAACAAAAGGCAACCAAACAACAAAGTGATAAAGCAAGGTCCTGGCTCCTCCTCAGGGATATACATAATAATACATCTCTGAGTTCTGCAGGAACTAAGGCGCCCATGCAGGTGAAGGGTACGATGATGATGTCGCCACTCCTGACTTGAGTCAACTGAAGTTTAGACTCTGTGGACCTTAGCCCCAATTCTATGCTGGATTCTCCTTTCACTCAAGCTCCTTCATGAATATGCCTGTACCTTTAGCTTAAAATCTCCCCAGTTTTGCTGCTGGGGAGACATTGCTTTGGGAAAGATCACCAGGGTTGTCCTTACTTGAACCTGAGTGAGCACCGTGACTGTAACCTGAACTGGTAACCTCTACACCGGACAGCCAGCCTGAGGACAGGAGAAACCTGGGCTTTTGCTCACCAGCATGTCCTTCCTTCACTCCACAGCATCCAGCAGGGTGCCAGATCATAACAGGCACTCCCCAAACCATATGGAACAAATAAACCACTGATATGAATTACAGCTGCAGATTCTCCAGGGAAAGGACCCTGCATCCAGCAAGAAGTATTCTGAGGAGCAGACCAACTCATTCAGATTTGCTGTTTGAAAAATTCAAGGATGACCCTTCAGTGAGAGTAAAATTACAGCAACTCCCCCAGTTCAAAAACATTGTGTCACCCCAAATCTTTATGCCCACTAAGGCTCCCCAACACTTCAGCCAACTTTGGCCCCTCCAGCTCCTCTCTCCAGTCTCAGGACAACTTTAAAATGTCAACTTATCTCCCCCTTGCCCTCTCCACCCCACCCCCACAGATTTTGTCCCTTTCTCACTGATGATTTTGCTTAAAATGGTTTTCCCCTTGGTGGCAATATATGTCCCTTTCCTGTCTCTTCTGGAGAACCTACCCATGGTCCCTAACCCTACCCAGAGTCCAATCACTGCTTCAACTCTGAATGCCCACAGTACCTACATATGTGGCTGAGGCTTCTTGTTTTTGTTCCATCTCCTCCATTTGACCCTTACATTCTGATATCAGATTTAAAACACCAAATGCATGCTTCCTTTATAGCCCCCATTTACTCACATTTGCACAAGCACCACCTCCACTGCAGAAGTTCCTACTTACACTCTTCGCTGATGGCTGCTGCTGCTAAGTCGCTTCAGTCGTGTCCGACTCTGTGTGACCCCATAGACGGCAGCCCACCAGGCTCCCCTGTCCCTGGCATTCTCTGTCACTGATGGCTACAGGGCTGAAAAGCACTCCACCCATATGGCAACTGCATTTAGGAAAACAGCATTAGCTCTACCCTATATGACTGGTCGGAGAAGGCAATGGCACCCCACTCCAGTACTCTTGCTTGGAAAATCCCATGGACGGAGGAGCCTGGTAGGCTGCAGTCCATGGGGTCGCCAAGAGTTGGACACGACTGAGCCACTTCACTTTCACTTTTCACTTTCATGCATTGGAGAAGGAAATGGCAACCCACTCCAGTGTTCTTGCCTGGAGAATCCCAGGGACGGGGGAGCCTGATGGGCTGCCGTCTATGGGGTCGCACAGAGTTGGACATGACTGAAGTGACTTAGCAGCAGCAGTATGACTGGTTACCTAGAATTTGGAGGTTTTTCTGGAGAGAAGCAAAGCATCTTTCCAATGAACGCAGAACTCACCCTCATAGGAATCAGAATCAAGCTGCTAAATTTTAAAAACAAGTTTATAAGGATTTTTCTGGTGGTTCAGTGGCTAAGATTCCAATCTCCCAGTGCAGAGGGCCCTGGTTCGGTCCCTGACTGGGGAACTAGATCCTACATACGGCAACTAAGTGTTTGCATGCTGCAACTAAAGATCTGGTGCAGCCAAATAAGTGTTTTTTTTAATAAATAAAAACAGGAGTATAGCCTTCAAGAAACACTTTGTATGTTCGTCAGACAAATCATCATGTCGAAATTTCCAGGCTTGAAGGCAATGAAATGAGGAGAAGAGGAAGTTGCAGGGGCGGGCGGGGGAAGGGGGTGAAAAAAAGCCTGTAGGTACTCTTGTTGTGCAGTCCAACTCTTTGTGACCTCCATGGACTGCAGTATGCCAGGCCTTCCTGTCCCTTACTAACTAGTAACTATTATCTTCAGTCAAAGCCCAAATGAAGAGCCAAAAGGCATCCACTGATCTAGAAAGTTACATAAGTTAGCAATATTCTTTTAAGATAGGGAACTGAAATAAAGCAGAGAAAGGGAACTTAAATTTCTAATTCTCAGTGTCACAGACCCACAATATAGTTCAAGACTTGCTGAAGAGAAGGAAGAAACTTTTCTTCCCTGGTGGCTCAGACAGTTAAGAATCTGCTTGCAATGTAGTAGACCCAGGTTGGGTTCCATCCGTGAGTGGGGAAGATCCCCTGAAGAAGAGAAGGCTACCACTCCAGTACTCTTGCCTGGGAAAATCCCATGGACAGTGGAGTCTGGCGGTCTACAGTTCATGGGGTTCCAAAGAGTCCAACAGGACTGAGCAGACTAACAGTTTCACACTTTCAATGACTCATTTTAGTTTTAAAATTCAGTCTTATTTCTGACTCAAATGATTTCCTTCTCCTTCTCAACCATCCTAACACCGCACCACCTTCAGCGGAGTGGATGTAAGGGTCAATTCCACAAGTAACAAAATGTGGGGTCAGCTGTGGCAAGAAGGGTCTGTTTGGGGAGCAGTTGTAACTCTTTGCCCTTGTTCTTATCTCTGAGCTCTTATGGGCCCTGCTGACAGGGGGCACTTCCAGGTTAACTTCTCCAGGGCATGAGAGGTCGCTCTGGAAGTTCAGCCACTCTTCCTGGCAGACCCCCATCACGGATCACACGGCGAGCACCCCTGGCCGGTTTGCGGTTGTCTCGAGCAAGGCAGTGGCCATCCATCTCCGCTGCCCTCCCTGCCGTCTCTTGGTCTGTGGGTATATAAACTTTTCTTTCTTACGTTTCTGGAGCAGGAATGTGAGGTGTGGTGGGGATGCTGGGTGCAGAGTCTTGACAGCCCCACGCACTACCTACCTCCCATGGGCCTGCCCTGGCGCAGGCCCACAGGTCTGGTGGTCCTGCAGAGAGTAAATATCAGGGACCCTAGCCCTCACAGGGGACCCTCTTGGGTCCTCCCCCACTCGCCTTTGGGGTCTTGAAGCAGGAGAAGCAGAGGCAAGATCGCTGCACACTTCCTCCCCCATCCCCGGAAGGCGAGCCCCGCCCCCCTGGGGGTGGGGCTTCCTCCTGAATGGACTGGGCTACCTGGGCTGGTAGGTGTCCCTGCTTACCCCCCGCTGCCCACATCGGCTCTCCACCCCCTTGTCCCCACCCCCAGGCCAGTCCGAGAGTGGCAGGCCACGCTCCTGCTTCTTCTCGGAGGTCAGACTCTAAGGATTTGTTTCCAGGGATGCCTCTGAGTCACAGTTCTGGGAAGATGGGGGAAACATAGNCAGTAGTCATGTATGGATATAAGAGATGGACTATAAAGAAAGCTGAGCACCAAAGAATTGATGCTTTTGAACTGTGGTGTATGGAGGAGACTCTTGAGAGTCCCTTGGACTGCAAGGAGATCCAACCAGTCCATCTTAAAGGAGATTAGTCCTGGGTGTTCATTGGAAGAACTGATGCTGAAGCTGAAACTCCAATACTCTGGCCACCTGATGGGAAGAACTGACTCATTTGCAAAGACCCTGATGCTGGGAAAGATTGAAGGTGAGAGAAGAAGGAGATGACAGAGGATGAGATGGTTGGATGGCATTACAGACTCAGTGGACATGAATTTGAGTAAACCCCGGGGAGTTGGTGATGGACAGGGGTGCCTGGCGTGCTGCAGTCCATGGGGGTCGCAAAGTGTCCCACACGACTGAGCGACTGAATGGAGCTGAAGCTGCTTCTCACAGCCGAGCTGATTCTCCAAATAGCACCAGGCACTTCGCGTTTCCGGGCTCTGGGAGCGCTGGTGCCGTTGCAGGCTCTACTGGAAGAGGCTGCCTGAGCTTTATGTATTTATTTAAAGAAGCTGCCCGAACTTTAACAAGGCCCTCCCCTCCTTGCGCTCCCCGAGCCCTCTGCCTACAGAGCCGAGAGTCAGCTGGATGGCGCAGACTCTAACAGGTGCTATGCGGCCCGGGGCCTGCAGGGGGCGGCAGAATCGATGAGAACCGCGGAGGCACGAGGCCACGCTCAGAGCGGCTCACCACGATGCTTTCCAACCCTTGTTCTGCTTCTCCACCGTATATCTGATGCAGAAATAGATACCAGTAATGAACAATAAGCACTATTAGTATTCACGGGCTGTAATAAATAGTCGTTATTAGCAATAGCCTATTTTCTTATCGCACTTTAGTCCTAATCTAGACACTCCTTTACAGGTTGCCTAGAGTTCACCTCAGTGAAGAGGTCAAGTCCAACAATTCCCCTATTGGACCTGGGATGGCCGTGGGAAGGGGAAGGACCAGCCCCACTTGGCGTGGCACTAAAGGGCACAGCCTGACTCACAGGTCTCACATCCAGCAAGCCCTTGGGCACATTTCTGCTCCAAAGCTGATGGCTCCAGCGATAAGTCTTACTGTGTGTTTGTACTTTCAACCTGGGCTGCTGAGCTGTGGGACATTTGGTACCAGACTCATCTGGTAACCCACACTCACCTTAGAAAGGGACAGAGGAGAAAAAGACTCCACAGATAAAGCTTTTCTTGTATTACTGACCAGGAGGCAGCAGATGGAGTGAAGCACATGGGTTCATGATAAGATTCTTAAAATGAGCAGTGGCATCATCTCAGCCCCCCTCCCCTGTCCTGTGCTGGAGAACAGGTTGACTCAAGGAGATCTTGCTTCACAGACTTGCGTGTTTTCATTTGTTTTTAGATAGCTTACTGTACTGCACTCTCCATAGACCATCAGGCTCCAGCAGGCCCACCGGACTCAGCCGCTCGTCACCACATGCCTGCTTTGCGCTGATGCTGGTGTGCACCTCATCACTCACCGGACTGGAATGAGCCACCAACGTGTGTCCAAAGTGGTGCTGGCATGGTTTCTGTAAAAGCAAGTTGTCAGGATCTCTGCCGTTGAGGGTTACAGTTGTGGGGTGGGGGTGGGGCGGTTGGTTTACCGTGCAATTCTCAGAGTGTGCTGTGATAATGAGAGGCACAGGGGCCACGCAGATCATCCCTGATCCCTACTTGGACCAACAGTTAAGGAGACAACTCTTAAAGGGTGAGTAGGAGACGGCCAGATGGAGAAAAGTCAGGGGGTCTTTGGGGGGTAAGAACAGCCAGGCCAGGGACTTCCCTGGTGCTCCGGTGGTTCAAGCTTCATCTTCCAAATGCAGGAGGCACAGGCTCGCTTCTTTGGAGTGGGGGCCGCTAAGATCCCACACACCTCAGATCCAAAAAAACAATACATGAGACAGAAGCAGTGTTGTAACTAATTCAACAAAGACTTTAAGAAAATGTGCTGTGCTGTGCTCTGCTAAGTCACTTCAGTCGTGTTCAACTCTTTGCAACCCTGTGGACTGTAGCCGGCGAGGCTCCTCTGTCCATGAGATTCTCCAGGGAAGAATACTGGAATGGGTTGCCATGCTTTTCTCCAGGGGATCTTCCTCACCCAGGGATCGAACCCATGTCTCTTATTCTTGCTTCATTGACAAGTGGAGTCTTTACTACTGGCACCACGGCCAGATCCCAAGATCCTAGTCCTCTGCCCAGGAAATGAACTTGGGCAGCCTGGATTAAAAAAAAACAGAAATCCTAGTCATTAGTTTGTCGATGTCAAAACATAAAAAATTCATTTTATATATACATATATATGGCTCTGTATTTGGGGTCCCCTCCCAGAAGGCCTCCAGGGACATGGCTTTTGCTGGTGGTGTTAAGGCCATGGATACATCTTGGACACACTGGTCATGAAGGTGTTGAGCACACAGTGTCCATCAACATTTATGTGAAAAACTGGAACATTCTCCTCCTCCGGGGGGGCGTAGGATGGAAGCAGAGATAGTCACGGAGGACCAAGCAGAGGTGCTGGGCAATGGATAGAGGATTGGGGATTTTTGCCTTGAAGTTGTTTTGTGGGAAAAGTTGGAAAGCTAACTTGACCCCTGTGAGGCCCCAAACGTTTTGATGGCTTAGGATCTCCAACACTCGCTTAGCTTCTGGAGGAGTAAGACTTCAGTCCTGAACATGACTTTTTGAAAGGTCACAGAATCGAGTTTCTTCTGGTTTGTTCAGAAGTGATAGAGTTTGTGTTGGCCTGAGACAGAAACTAAATTCCTAAGCTGGGGGAGTGAGGCGGGGAGCAGGGTGCTTAGGTAGGACTGTCCTCCTCTGAGTCTCAACCTCAGCACCCCAGTGTTTCCTTAACTGATCAGAACAAAGAGGAGATCTTGCACCATCAGCCCCGCCTTCCCTCCTGCCGAACCTTCTGAGAAATAGCTCCCCGCCCTCTGTGGATTGGAGCTACTTACTCCTCAGATCCAGTGGCCAGTGACCAGCCTTAGTGTCTTCCCTTCAAGAAAGTCCTTTCCCCATTCCTGCCAGAAATCAACAGAGAATTCACGAAAAATGGAATTGAGCCAGAAATATTGATTCTTGTTCTTTGGCCAAATGATGACATAAGAGCATGTTTTTTAGTCTCAGAAGCTGTTTAACAGAATGTGGAAAAAGAAGTTTTAAAAGCATGAGGAAGGAGGTTTTGAGAATTGATATTTTGCCTGAAGTGTTTACATTGTGTACTGTTCTTCTGATTCATGTCCCCAGTGACCTTGCAGGGGCCAATGGAGTTTCTTCATGAATTTTGAGGAAAAGTTCTAATTATAATCAGTGCACTCCAGAGAACCTTATGGCCAAAGTGAGCCATACCTGAGGGAATGTTATGAACAAAACTCATGAACTTCAAGTCCTCACTTTTTACTGATGCTAAAAACCCAGCCTCTGTGCACTGGTGTTGAATTAAATCTCAGAGTTTTAGGTGGAGTAGAAGAAAATAGCTTTATTGCTTTGTCAGGCAAGGGAGACACAGTGGAGCTCGTCCCCATCCTGGAGGATTTGGTGAGAATTTTCATAGCAATAGTGCAAGATTTAGGTTGCAGGAAAGGATCAGGGTGTGTGTAGGGCCTGCACTCCCAGCCTCCAGTGGTCTTCTGATGAGCTTGTCAAAGAGTGCTCCGCCATGACCTGACTCTTCAGGAATACTGGAGTGGGTAGCCATTTCCTTCTCCAGGGGAACTTCCTGACCCAGGGATCAAACCCCTGGTCTCCTGAATTGCAGGCAGACTCTTTACCATCTAAGCCACCGGGGAAGCCTTCCGGTTCCTTTAATCTGGCATCAGGTCGTCTCTGGAATGAAAAATGCTGACATCTTTCATCTGTTGGGAGCTTTAGTTCTATAGAGAGCTTAAATGTGTTCTGTGTACCCTTGAGGTGGAGCCAGGACCCTGCCCTGAGGCTGCACCATTGTTCCTAGGCTGCTCCTCCCTGGCGCCTGCATCCCCTCCCTTCCCTGGTTAGCAACTGTTAGGATCTGCTCTTTGGAGCTCAGTGGAGCTCAGGCAAGTCCATGGAGGCTGGAGTCTGTTCCCTACAAAGAAGAAACGGGGGGACACAGAAACTCTTCCGTGCGCAGGATTCCCACAGGGTCATGTTCAATTTCCTTACCAAGGAAATGTGGGAGAGACGGTAAAAGGACAGCAGACAGTAACCAGAACAAGGGGCCATCTTCAAGGGTTCCTCCTTCAGTGGAGCCGAAGCTCCATTAAATAGCACCTTCCTTTGCTCTGTAACTTCTGAATTCAGAAGTTTCCTTTGAGGGACTTAGCTGGCGGTCCAGTGGTTAGGACATCGTGCTTCCACGGCAGGGGGCTCGGGCTCCCTCCCTGTTTGGGGAATGTGTGAGGTGTGGCAAGCACACACACACACACACACACAAACACTCCTCTGAGATCTGCTTTCCTCTCTTTCATACCTCTTGAACTATATCTGCTGCTGCTAAGTCGCTTCAGTCGTGTCTGACTCTGTGAGACCCCATAGACGGCAGCCCACCAGGCTCCTCCATCCCTGGGATTCTCCAGGCAAGAACACTGGAGTGGGCTGCCATTTCCTTCTCCAATGCATGAAAGTGAAAAGTGAAAGTGAAGTTGCTCAGTCATGTCCGATTCTTAGTGACCCCATGGACTGTGGCCCACCAGGCTCCTCTGTCCATGGGATTTTCCAGCGAGAGTGCTGGAGTGGGCTGCCATTGCCTTCTCCATGAACTACATCTAAGTCCACATGAAGCTGCTGTGTTCCTGATGGTATTTGGTCTAGGGCTGCCAATTGGGGAAACCTTTGTACCTTATTGCTGATTTAGGCAACTCTGAGGATTATTGAGTGTTGGGTGGAGTGTTTGAAATGAGATTAAGCTGTAGCAAAACTAACTGTTGCTTCAGCTTGAATGGATGAGGGATGGGCCAACTTCGGGTGGGGAAGGGGGGAGGGAATGTCCTGCCTTCCTTGCCCTCAGGAACTGCTTTTGAAAAGTAAACACCATTGCTCCCTGCCTGAACTTGGAAACTGAGTTTGGAAATCGGTTGGTGAGTCTTCAGCATTATAGCAAAGACAGCTTCAGATGTAAAGTGGTATCTTCTCATGAGATCACACAGCTACTGTCACAAGGGGCCCTTTGTTGCTGGAAGGTCTATTTTCTGATGTGATGAGAGGTAAGTCTTCCTTTTCTACCTGGGAATGCCCTGACTTGCAGTCCACCCTGTATCTTGGTGCTAAATGCAATTGTTATAGGAAGAGGGACCCCTTACAGAGCCCAAGAATGATCTCTTGCCCAACATTTGAAAATGAATTGGAGGAGACACACACGCTGACAAAACAAGAGATTTTATTGGGAAGACGTGCCCTGGCGGAGAGCAGCAGGGTAGGGGAATCCTGGAGAACTGCGCTGCCACATGGCTCATGTTCTAGGGTTTTATGGTGATGCGATCAGTTTCCTCGTTGCTTTTGGCCAATCATTCTGACTCAGAATCCAAGATCGATGCCAGTGAGAAGAATTCTGGGACATGGTCGGACATGTGGTGTTTCCTTTTGACCTTTCCTGAACTCTTCCAGGAAAGAGTGGTGGCTTATTAGTTCCACGTTCCCTCCCAGGACCTCCTGTTGTAAAACAACTCACGCAAATGGTTACTATGGTGCCTGGCCAGGGTGGGCAGTTTCCGTCAGAGCGCTTCCCCCTAACACCACTCCACTTCAAAAAGATGTATCTGTTAAGAGAAATAAAGATGATGTCTACAACAGTGCACTAGGCATAGAGAACACCTCTTGGAAGGGATGCTTACTGACTATCTTTATACCATAATTGCATCAAACCGCCTTTTTGTTCAAGTGATCAGTTGGCTCCACGACATCCTGGAGCACATTTGTCCTGGCCATTCTGAACATGTCATGAGGCCACATTTGCTATTTAGATGTGTCCTTTGGATCAGGCAGGTGGCAGGCAGCATACCTACTGTTCCTCCTGTCCGGCTACCCTACTTCTGTGCTGTGAACTCTCATTTCTGAGTCTTTCTGGACAAGGGGTTTTCATAGAAGTTTCCAATTAGGTAGGGTCAGAGACACCTCTTAAAAGTCAGTGTGACCCCCACATGTACAATTTGGTCCCACAGTGTACCCTCTAAGACAGTGATTCTCAAGCTTTGCTGCAACATGTAGGTACCTGGGAGTTTCAGTAACTCCCAGTTGAATCAAATTCTCTTTGTTGCAGGAAGGGGGACCCCTTCTAGGCCTGAGAATGGGCTCTTGTCTAGCACTCAGAAATAAATTGTCCAAGGAAACATGTGTACTGAAAAATAAGAGACTTTACTGGGAAGGGGCACTAGGTGGAGAACAGCAGGGTAAGGAGCCCAGGAGAGCTGTTCTGCCACGTGGCCTGCTGTCTTCGGCTTTATGGTGATGGGATTTGTTTCTGGTTTGTCTTTGGCTGATTATTCTTACTCAGGGGCCTTCCTGGTGGTGCAGCCATCACTCAGCCAAGATGAATTCCAGCCAGGATTCTAGGAGGTTGGCGGGACCTATTTTTATTTTCATTATGCTAGGAGGATCTTGTTGTGATTTATGTCATAGAGTGTTCTGCCTATGTTTTCCTCTAAGAGTTTTATAGTTTCTGGTCTTACATTTAGGTCTTTAATCCATTTTGAGTTTATTTTTATGTGTGGTGTTAGGAAGTGTTCTAATTTCATTCTTTTACATTTAGCTGCCCAGTTTTCCTAACACCACTTATTGAAGAGACTGTCTTTTTTCCATTGTATATTTTTGCTTCCTTTGTCAAAGATAAGGTGCACGTAAGTGTGTGAATTTATCTCTGGGCTTTGTATCTTCTTCCAATGGTCTATATTTCTGTTTTTGTGCAAATACCATACTGTCTTGGTGACTGTAGCATCAGTTCAATTCAGTTCAGTTCAACTGCTCAGTCGTGTTGGACTCTTTGCGACCCCATGAACTGCAGCACGCCAGGCCTCCCTGTCCATCACCAACTCCCGGAGTTCACTCAAATTTGTGTCCATCGAGTCGGTGATGCCATCCAGCCATCTCATCCTCTGTCACCCCCTTCTCCTCCTGCCCCCAATCCCTCCCAGCATCAGAGTCTTTTCCAATGAGTCAACTCTTCACATGAGGTGGCCAAAGTATTGGAGTTTCAGCCTCAGCATCAGTCCTTCCAATGAACACCCAGGACTGATCTCTTTTAGGATGGACTGGTTGGATCTCCTTGCAGTCCAAGGGACTCTCAAGAGTCTCCTCCAGCACCACAGTTCAAAAGCATCAATTCTTCAGTGCTCAGTTTTCTTTATAGTCCAACTGTCACATCCATACGTGACCACAGGAAAAACCATAGCCTTGACTAGACGGACCTTTGTTGGCAAAGTAATGTCTCTGCTTTTCAATATGCTGTCTAGGTTGGTCATAGTTGATTCCAAACGTCCATGGTGCTACTCTCAACATATATTGATTGAAATAACTGAACAAACATGGATTTCTTTCACATTTGTAGGAATACAGTCAGTTCTTGACTCAAAGTTTTCCTTCTTCTGCCCATGTCCGAGTATGACCATGACAGTACTCCAGGAGTATTGATTTGGAGGTTACAAATAAATTTCAGTGAGTAGGCAAATTTGCAAAACCAGAATTCACAGGTAATAAAAATCCAGTGTATTTCATAAGATATGTTCCTAGAATCAGACTTGTTGGATAAAAGAACATGTACACTGTAAGTACTGATAGATACTGTCGAATTTCCACCCCCCTTCATGGAAAGATACATTAATTTACTTTTCCATCACTGGTATGTGAATATGCTTGTTAACCTTAGATGAAATCATTGTTGTTGTGGATATGGATTAAATTTTTTTTTATGGCCAAAATCATACAGGGGAACACAAAAATTACAATTGACAAACTAGGAATGAGGCGAAAGCTGGAAAACAAGGGGAACGAGTGTCCAAAGTCTCCTAGAAGCTCCCTGGAATCTTGGATTTCCTTCCAGGATCTTCCATGCCTGGGTGCCTCCTGGACCCCTTCCAGGAGTACCATAGGGCTCAGTTTGAAAACCAGCACTCTAGGCCAAGGGATCCCCTGGACAAGAAAGTTGCGAGGTACAAGACTGCTTTCTGTGGTGACTTTAGCCTGAGTGGATGCCTAGTCCTCCTCCAGCAGGGCTCCCGCAGTGGAGGAGACAACCGCTTGGATACAGAGTTATGCAGCGAGAGTTCGAGCCAGGTGGCGCAGCTTCACACTTGCAGCCGAGACCTTCACCATCCGGGCTGTCCATGAAGGCAAACATGCCCTCCAGCTCTCCTCCCGTGCAAAGTCGAAGAAGAAGCACATTCTTCAGGGTGCTGTTTCGGAGAAGAAGCCAGCAGGGCAGAGGCTGTCCATGGGGCTGCTGCAGATCGCATGGGAGGAATGGTTCTCCTGGACTGGCTCTCAGTCTCTGCTGGGTGAGGCTAAGGACGCTCTGGCTTGAAAGGGGAGCAGGAAACCCCTCCCCAGGCCTGGAAGCCTGGCCAGAGAGCCAGGATGTGGGCCTCTGCTACCACCGCCAGGGTGAACTCCTGCTCTCCTGCATCTGTGTCCAGTCCCCAGTCTTCTCCTGGGGACTCTGAGGGCACCCATTTTGAGCTGTTGAATAGCTCCTGCTTGAGCAGTGACATTGCTCCAACAGATCAAAGATGACCCTCTTCTGGACAGCTGACCCTTGGCCTTTGCACCTGGAGCTCAGAGGCTTGGGGGGTTGAGAGGGCACCAGCCAGGGCTTGGAGCTGGCTTCCAGAAGGATGGAAGCCACTTGGTCAGCAGGGCCACCTCGCCCTCCTCCCAGCTGCATCCGCCCGCGCTGGGCTCCTGGCAACTGCTGCTGCGACCTCTCAGGGGTGCGCTGTTGGCGCAGGAGCCCTGCCTTCTCCTCCTCGGCCTGCCCCTTCCCTGCCTCCGGCCCCTGTCCCTCTCCCTTCTCTCCCTCCCTCTTCTCCCCACCCCTCCTTGATCGCCTCTTCTTGTCCACCCCCTGCCCCTCCTTTTCCCTGTCCCTCTTCCCCTCCTTCTTCTCCCCACCTCCCACAGCTCTTCCCAATCCTCTCTGCAGTGGGAAGTGGTGCTATGCTGCCAGATACCTCAAATCTCTAACTTCCATGCTTGTCTGGTGACTGGGGTATGGTCAGCGCTGAATAAGTGAAGGCTTGGTTGGTTGACTCAAAGACTGAGTGAAGGAATGAATATTTCACTTCAGGGTCTTTACTTCCCTTCTATTTACTTGTGGATTTTCTGGATTCCTCTGAATCTAATCTTGACAGTATTCCCTGGATGGATTCAGTGGGTAGTTCTACCTCGACCTTTCATGAGTCCAAACACGAGTGGGAAAGCAGGGCTCAGGGGCCCAGGTTTGTCTCCACAATGGCCAAGAGCTTCTAGCAGAAAGTGCGGTTACTTTTACAAAGTAAAAATAACTGCCTTTATTGTGTAATTTTTTCAGTTCAGTAAATTAAAAGACATGTTTTAAACCAAAGACAACACTAATTAACACCCAAGTAATTTAAGCTTGCATTCACGTTTCCCACTAACCTTAATGAAGTGGTTGGGTTGCTGGCACTGCCCAGCTTTGGAAGAAGAAAGGGCAGATCTGTGCTCCCCAGTCTGCTGTGCACAGTGATGGTGACAGGAGTCTCCTCATCTGCGGGCAAAATGCTCTTTACTCAAGAGCTTCCATAGTTGACAAAGATAATGAATCTCTTTCCTATTTTATTCCCAATTTTATTAATAGATTATTTTGTAGACTAATGCAATTATAAATTAGCTATTCAACAGCACACAATGGAATTCATGAACAAATCTGGTTAAATGCTTTGCTTGATTGCACTGCCATGTATAACATCTTTAAATAAAGGATTCTATTCTTAATTCACACCAACAATTAATGTATGCACACAGTGTATTAATTATTTCAGTTTGCTGGGAGAAGTCCCAGTTGTTCATTGATAGGGATGAAATAGCATTTTCCTGCATTACTAATCTGGAATTTCTGGGAAAAAGGAAAGAAAAGTGTTGTTTTTTTTCTAATTTGTGTGTAAATATAAAAATAATCTCTTAATGATACAGTAAATGTTAAAAAAGCACATTCAAAATTATGTGAATTTTTATTGTTATTATTATGCATCATCTAGAACATTCTAGAAGAAAATATCCTAAAATTTTGATTGTGGAAATTTCTAATGACATTTTATTTCATTTGCTTTCCTTTTTATGGATCTTTCCTCTAGGGAACACATATCATTTGTATAATGATATATAGCATCTATCTAATAAAATATACTATAAACTTTAAAGTGTTATAAAGTGTCTAGGAGTTCTGATACTCAGTAAAGTCTTACATAAATGGATTGTAAAAATCTATCCTATCACGGAATAGAAAGCTAACTATGACAAATGAATTTAGCTGTATTACAGATGTATAATGTAACCTCACTGAAGGTGAGGAAGGAGAAGCTGACTAAGTCACTTCTAAAAATGGTTCTTTGTGCACTGTAAGACTGAAGACCGAATGCTACATAAACTCCTTATTCTAGCTGGCAAGTCTGTTTCTTACAAGGCTGTGGGTTGAACACATAAGTAAATACAAATCAGAGAAAAAAGTTACGGACGTGCAGGAGGGAAAGCTAGACTGTCCTCTGTGGTACTGGATCAGAGCAGAAGGTATAGGCATGAAATTATGTTCATTTCCACATATACACGCAGATGGCTATAGAAATAAATACACTATGTGCGCGTACCTGGACTATTAGATACACGTGTGTCTCCTTGCTGACTTTCGCCAGGGCCTAGGGGAAATGATGTCCAGCAGCAGTGACCACCACCAGCATCTAGTCCTTGGTTTCTAAAGACCCTTGTCCAACAGAAAGAACCAGCACTGCTCAGAGAAAAGGTTGGGACATGGAAAACGAGTTTGGAGCATTGTGTTGTTCCAGAAATTAAGACGTTTTCTCCCAAAAAGGTGTTGAGCATGTTAAAAAGGACATGTTGTTGGTGAATTTAAGGTTCTTGCTTTGTCAGGAAAGAGTTTGGAGATGAAGTGGTGAGTAAGAAGTGGATTTATTTGGAGAGAAATAAATAAAATCCACTCCACAGACACAGTGTGGGCCATCTCGGAAGGCAAGAGAGGGAGCCTCAAAACATGGTGTAGTTAGTTGTTATGGGCTGGGTGGTTTCATAGTCTCATGAGTGGGAGAATTATTCCAGCTACTTTGGGGTAGGGTAGAGATGTCCAGGAATTGGGCCACCACTCACTTTTTGACCTTTTATGGTTGACCTCAGAACTGTCAAGGCACTGAGGGGTGTGTCATTTAGCTAATGTATTACAATAAGTATATAATGAGGCTCAATGTGTACTGGAAGTCAAACCTTCCACCACCTTGGACCTTGTTGGTTCTAACCAGTTTTCGTCATGTCCTATGGTCATCGCAAAGAATCGGATACAACTGAGTGACTTCACTTCACTTCATGATCATATCCCTCTTTTAAAGTTTGTGCCCTGCCCCTTACCCTCCTGTTTCAGACATAGATCCCAACCTGCAAGAGTTCCCAGTGGTCATGCTGAGCAATTTGACCAAGAAAGTAAATAATAATATTGCATAAACAAAATATCCCTGTACATACCAATATAAGTGAATGATTGAATAAGTAAAGAAATGGGAGAGAAGGGACAGATTTTCTATGCAGAGTTCCAGTTAATAAATATGGACTCTTAACTCCAGAGAATGGAATTTAATTCCTCTTCTCTTGAATGCAGGCTGGACTTGTGGAGACCTGTGTCCTGTGAATTGAGCATGGAAAGGGAGCGAGACCCTCTGGGGCTCCTGAACACAACACCCTATCCATGTCCTCCATTTCTTGATTACAGGAAATAAACTTCATTCAAACTTCGTGACTTTACCTGAGTCCCAAAGGGCAGGTTCAAATACTTGCTAGTGTGGAAGAGAAGGGATGAGGCGACAAGAGAGGAACAGTCAAGATAAACAGTAGTGCCGCCGTGGGACAGCCTTCCCCTAAAGACAGATATATGACAATATCTTTGAGCCATTTTGCAGATACTGAAACCCCCAGCAGGTGGGAGAAGTGAACTGTTTATTGCCCACCAACATGTAGATCCCAGGCCAGTGGGAACCAGAAGGTTGATGATGCTGAAGCTTGATTCAGAAGAACGTCTGTGAACTGATCAGACCCTCTTTGCACCATTCCTATCAGACTCCTCACCACCTGCCCCAGGTCAGAGCACATTGTTTTGAAGGCAGGAGACCACTCCGGCTCTCTTTGTCTGGCAAATCAATAAAGCTATTTGTTTCTGAAAGGGAATGTCTCTCAGTCCTGTCCGAATCTCTGTGATTCCGTGAACTATACAGTCCAGGCCAGAATACTGGAGTGGGTAGCCTTTCCCTTCTCCAGGGGATCTTCCCAACCTAGGGATCAAACTGCACTGCAGGTCTCCCACATTGCAGGCAGATTCTTTACCAGCTGAGCCTCCAGGGAAGTCTGAGAATCGTGCAGTGGGTAGCCTATCCCTTCTCCAGCAGATTTTTCCTACTCCGGAATTGAACCGGGGTCTCTTGCATTGAAGACAGATTTTTTGCCAACTGAGCTATCAGGGACCACTTCACCCAAAACTCTGTCACCTAAAACTTATTTCCATCTTCTAGATTTAATCTGGTGTCAGGGTACAGAGGCCAGATTCAGCAAAGATAGTAGCACAAGGAGAGAACATTCAGCACAGAGCACCTTAACCACGTGATCAGGGTTAAGACCACCACTGTCAGGTGATGTATATATCAAACCTTCCCTAATACAAAGGGCACTTTCAGTTTGGTTCAGTCACTCAGTTATATCTGACTCTTTGTGAGCCCATGGACTGCAGCACGCCAGGCTTCCCTGTCCATCACCAACTCCCAGAGTTGACTCAAACGCGTGTCCATTGAGTCCATGATGCCATCCGACCATCTCATCCTCTGTCGTCCCCTTTTCCTCTTGCCTTCAATCTTCCCCAGCATCCGGATCTTTTCCAGTGAGTCAGCTCTTCGCATCAGGTGGCCAAAGTATTGGAGTTTCAGCATCAGTTCTTCCAAGGAATATTCAGGACTGATTTTCTTTAGAATTGACTGGTTTGATTTCCATGCAGTCCGAGGGACTCTCAAGCATCTTCTCCAACACCACAGCCCTAAAGCATCAATTCTTCGGCACGCATGTGCAGCAGTGCCACCTCATCTCTTGCCCACAATAGTAGATACAATGGTCATCTGAATTCAGTAGTCGACACAATGGTCATCTGAATTCAGTAGTCGACACAATGGTCATCTGAATTCAGTAGTAGATATAATGGTCATCTGAATTCAGTGGTAGATACAAGAGTCATCTGAATTAAGTTTGCCTGTTTGATTCCATTTTAGTTCACTGATTCCTAAAATGTTGATGCTCACTCTTGGCATCTCCTGTTTGATCACTTCCAATTTACTTTGATTCATGGACCTAACATTCCAGGTCCTGTGCAATATTTTTCTTTACTTCCATCAGCAGTCACATCTACAACTGGGCATTGTTTTTGCTTGGACTCCGTCTCCTCATTGTTTCTGGAGTTATTTATCCACTGATCTCCTGTAGCATATCGAGCACCTACCGACCTGGGGAGTTCATCTTACAATGTCTTATCTTTTTGTCTTTTCATACTGTTCATGGAGTTCTCAAGGCAAGAACACTGAAGTGGTTTGCCCTTCCCTTCTCCAGTGGACCACGTTTTGTCAGAACTCTCCACCATGACCCATCTGTCTTGGGTGGCCCTACATGGCATGGCTCATAGTTTCATTGAGTTAGACAAGGCTGTGGTCCATGTGATCAGTTTGGTTAGTTTTCTGCCATTGTGGTTTTCATTCTGTCTGCCCTCTGATAGAGAAGGATAAGAGGCTTATGGAAGCTTCCAAGCTTATGCTGGAAGCACAGTTTGGCGAGGAGGATGAGGATGAAGAGCAACCCTTTCTGGAACCAGCAGATCCCAGCCTCTAGCTTGGACAAGGCTAGGGCTGGTTGCCGGCTGCTCCTTGCCTGCTTTGTCCAAGCGTGGGCCGTGGCCCCGCCCACAGGCCACAGCAGGGAGCCCACGCAGTGGCCTGATGGTGGGAGAGCTGCGGGGGCTGCACTTCACAGCTCTGGTTCTCTCCCCTGCACTCAGTCCCCCTGTCTCATTATGACTGACAGACAAGCCCAGACTGAGGAATACTCTGCAAAACACCTGAAAAGTCCTCTACAAGACTGTCAAAGTTAAGAAAATAAAGGAAAGGTCAAAACACTCTCACAAATTAAGGAGACTTAAGGAGACAGGCTTAAAGCTAAAACGAAGATCATGGCATCCAGTCCCATCACTTCATGGGAAATAGATGGGGAAACAGTGGAAAAAGTGTCAGACTTTATTTTTCTGGGCTCCAAAATCACTGCAGATGGTGACTGCAGCCATGAAATTAAAAGACACTTTACTCCTTGGAAGAAAAGTTATGACCAACCTAGATAGCATATTCAAAAGCAGAGACATTACTTTGCCAACAAAGGTCCGTCTAGTCAAGGCTATGGTTTTTCCTGTGGTCATGTATGGATGTCAGAGTTGGACTGTGAAGAATGCTGAGTGTCGAAGAATTAGATGCTTTTGAGCTGTGGTGTTGGAGAAGACTCTTGAGAGTCCCTTGGACTGCAAGGAGATCCAACCAGTCCATTCTGAAGGAGATCAGCCCTGGGATTTCTTTGGAAGGAATGATGCTAAAGCTGAACTCCAGTACTTTGGCCACCTCATGCGAAGAGTTGACTCATTAGAGAAGACTCTGATGCTGGGAGGGATTGGGGGCAGGAGGAGAAGGGGATGACAGAGGATGAGGTGGCTGGATGGCATCACTGACTCGATGGGCGTGAGTCTGAGTGAANGACCAGAAATAAGATGTGTATAAGAGACAGCTACAAGACTGTCAAAGTTAAGAAAATAAAGGAAAGGTCAAAACACTCTCACAAATTAAGGAGACTTAAGGAGACAGGCTTAAAGAGAAAACGAAGATCATGGCATCCAGTCCCATCACTTCATGGGAAATAGATGGGGAAACAGTGGAAAAAGTGTCAGACTTTATTTTTCTGGGCTCCAAAATCACTGCAGATGGTGACTGCAGCCATGAAATTAAAAGACACTTTACTCCTTGGAAGAAAAGTTATGACCAACCTAGATAGCATATTCAAAAGCAGAGACATTACTTTGCCAACAAAGGTCCGTCTAGTCAAGGCTATGGTTTTTCCTGTGGTCATGTATGGATGTCAGAGTTGGACTGTGAAGAATGCTGAGTGTCGAAGAATTAGATGCTTTTGAGCTGTGGTGTTGGAGAAGACTCTTGAGAGTCCCTTGGACTGCAAGGAGATCCAACCAGTCCATTCTGAAGGAGATCAGCCCTGGGATTTCTTTGGAAGGAATGATGCTAAAGCTGAACTCCAGTACTTTGGCCACCTCATGCGAAGAGTTGACTCATTAGAGAAGACTCTGATGCTGGGAGGGATTGGGGGCAGGAGGAGAAGGGGATGACAGAGGATGAGGTGGCTGGATGGCATCACTGACTCGATGGGCGTGAGTCTGAGTGAACTCTGGGAGTTGGTGATGGGCAGGGAGGCCTGGTGTGCTGCGATTCATGGGGTCGCAAAGAATCGGATATGACTGAGTAACTGAGCTGAACTGAACTGAACTGAAGGAGACAGGATGACTAAATCCAACAGGGAATCCTGAATTGAATCTTGGACCAGAAATAGACTAAGTAGTGTAAAAACTGGTAAAATTGGAATAAAATTTGTAGCTGAGTTAGTATTCTAACAATTTCATTTTTTTTTTAATTTGATAAACATATGGTGGTTATGCAAGATGTCTCCAGAAGATGGGTAAAGGATACACCAGGACTTTCTGTATTATTTCCCCCAATTTTCTGTACCTAAAATTACTCAAATTTAAAAATTTATCCTAGTATTTTTTAGCACTAGTATTCTAATTATTTCTACTTATTAAAAAAACAGTCTGTTAATCATAGCTATCTTGTGGTTTCACACTTAGCAGCAATAGAATCAGATTGCCTGGGTTTGAATCTCCCTCATCATTTGTAACCTCAGACAAGTCATGTAACTTGCCAGTGCCTCCGTTTCTTCATCTGTAGAATGGGAATAATAACACATGACAAAGATGATGTGAGGATTAAGTAAGAAAAAACACAGAAACCATTTTTGTATTTGATAAATGTTATGTAACAGTAATAGTAGGGATCTTCTAAAATGTCCCAGAGATAACCTGAAAAACTCAGTTCCCCTCTTTCCCAAATTCTTTTAGTCATGAGTCAGAAAATGGGCCAAAAAGTCAAAGACAGATAAAAAATGGGTGAAGGGAAGTTGACTATAATCGTTACTCCCAGTGAGCATTTCAGAAGGGGAATTCTTTTAAATAAAGCAAGCATCCATTTCATTCTTTTTTCTGCTTCATAATTTAAGCTAATTTTTCTCTTGAATGTTAACATAAAGTTTCCTATGTTGCCCATTTCTTCCATTTCTTTGTTTGTTTGTTCTGTATTTTTTTTCTGGGCCAGAAGGGCCTAAATACCAGAAAATCATCTACGTGAAAGATGCCTTGCCCAGCTGGATCTGAGGAATAGGACTTATTATGAATAAGCAATTATATTTTTCTAAGATCCCTAGTGTTGCAAAACTCTGGAGTGTTCCTGCAAGTACAAGTATTAGCCTTAGATGCCTTACCTTTGGGCCCCATTAGTCATGATCATTACTAAGCAGGGTTGAGATTTAATTTTTTTTTTTAAACCATATTTGCTGGTGTCTGATTGAAATAAACACATCTGGAAAAATCCTGACTCATGTATCTCATTGGTAATGAACGAAGAGGGGCTTTAATTTCCTTAATATAGAACAGTAGTCCTCCAATTTTAGCGTCCATCACCATCACCTGGAGGGCTGAGATAGCACAGAATCCTAGGTCCACCCCAGAGCTAAACTTTAGGAGGTCTGGGAGGGACCAGAGAATTGCCTTTCTTTCTTTCCCCTTTTTATTGGAGTATAGTAGATTTACAGTGTTGTCTTAATTTCAGGTGTACAGCAAAGTGAACTGGCCATACACATACGTACATCCGTTCTTTTTCAGGTTCTTTTCCCTTATAGATTATTACAGAATATTGAGTAGACTTCCCTGTGCTATATAGTAGGTCCTATTAGTTATCTGTTTCATATACAGCAGTGTGTATACGTTAATCCCAGTCTCCTAATTTATTATTCCCCCCACATTTCCTCTTTGGTGCCATAAGCTTGTCTTGTATCATTTTTTTTAAGATGCCACATATAAGCAATATCATATTTTTGTCTTTGTCTGACTTACTTCACTTAATGGGATCATCTCTAGTTCATCTGGGTTGCTGCAAATGGCATTACTTCATTTTTTTATGGCTGAGTAACATTTCAGTGTACTGAGTTGGCCAAAAAATTTATTTGGGGTTTTCTATACCATCTTACAGAAACCCCCAAATTTACTTTTTGGCCCACCCATTATATATATATACCATGTCTTTATCCATTCCCCAGCTGGAAATGTATATTGTTTTCATGTCTCGGCTATTGTGAACAGTGCTGCAGTGTGAGAATTGCATTTCTAATAAACTTCCAGGTGATGCTGATGGTACTGGTCTGACCGGACTTTGGGAACCACTGGGTTAAAAGAACAAATGTGTTTTAGAACTTCTTTTACCTAATGTGGGAATGCGAAAGCAACGAAAACCAAGAGATGAAAAGCAGATGAATTCAGCCCCAAGGATGAACTTCAAGGTGGACTCTCTTGCCATTGTCTTGTCCAGTGTTCTGAATGGTGGCACAGCTTTTTATTTTACTTGAAGGATTTCCATGTAAAAGATGTCCTTCGGCTTCTTACTGTGTGGGGTAGGTTTCTTCAAATCTTTCCTCTGTGAACAGAAATGCCTGGGGCCTGTCTCTAGTTCCGCGGTTTTCAGATTTCACTGTGCATGAGAATCACTAGGTGAGCTTATTTACAAAGCACATTTCTGAGCCCCACCCAGGAAACTGATGTATTAGATAATAATAATAGCAAGTATTTATTATATGTTCACTATGGGCCAGAAACTATTATCAGCACTTTCCTGTGTGGACTTGGTTAATCTGAGTTAATATGAGGTATCCACGATCATTAATCCCTGTCTGCCAGCAAGGAAACTGATGGTCAGAATGGTTAATAACGACTTTACCAGTTACTGGTGCGTGCATCCAGGCAGGTGACCCCCAATTCTCTTACCCACCATGACGACCGGCTCTCCACTGAGGTCAGGCTCCTAATCTGAATTCCCCAGAAGCAGACACTAAAAATGAACATGTAAACGATTTCATTAGCGTGACGGAGAAGCACAAACAAGAGAGAAAGCACATGATGTGGGGAAGTGTGCCTTCACGAGCAAGGCAACCGGAGCTCGGCTCCACTGGGGACCCTCTAAGGAACCTTGAAGAACATGCCTTAGACTTGCCCTATGGAAGACAGGTGAGACTGGGTATTCACCCCTCCCCCTCTTCTTTATTGTTAAAGAGTGGATTTGCTGGGTATGAATTTGCTGCCATTTAGATGTTCCTTTGAAGCCAGGAAAGCCCCAAGGCAGACTAGTGGAGAGATAAACAGAGAACCGGGGATCTAGCTGCAGGCAGACTCTGAGATGGGTCAGAGGGATCTGGTGCGGAGCTGGGGTGTGTGTGCTCCGTCTCTCAGGCAGCTCTTCCGTCCATGAAACTTCCCAGGCAAGAAAATTGGAATGAATTGCCATTTCCTCCTCCAGGGGTCTTCCCAACCCAGGGATAGAACCTATATGTCCTGTGTCTCCTACATTGGCAAGTGGATTCTTTACCACAGTGCTGCCTAAGAAGCCCACAGAGCTAGGGTAGGAACCAGTATTTTACCATGCCATTACAAGTAGTCCATGGAACACATTTTGAGAAACAATCTTTTTAAGATTTGAAAGTGATCTTGTGCTGCCCCAAGGCGGTGCCTCAGACCACGATAATGTGGTCCTAAGTGATATGAATCTGGACCGTTTCCTTCTCTTTTCATCCTCAGCCTTGGAAACTGTATCCTGAGAAGTGGGCCAAACGAGAGCAGTAATTCATTATGACCTTGCAGTTGAGTCCTGCTCTCTGTCCTGAAGTTTACTGACCAGCATTCTTGGTCTCCTTAATCAATAGAAATTGATAAGAGGACTTCCCTCATGGTCCAGTGGTTGAGAATCTGGCTGCCAATGCAGGGGACAGGCGTTTGATTCCTGGTGCAGGAAAAGATTCCATATACCATATACCAAATAAGCCCGGGCACCTACTAGGCCTGTGTTCCACAGCCCATGCTCTGCAATGCGAAGCCACCATAATGGGAAGCCCGTCCTCACACCGAGGAGTGGCCCCCACTTTCCACCTAGAGAAAGCCTGGGTGCAGCAACAAAGACCCAGTACAGCCAGAAATAAAGTAAATAAATATGTATATTTAAATAGAAGTTGATTAGAGGCTAGACAAGAAATTCAGGCAAGGCTTTATAGGGGCCCCTGCTGCAGCAAAGGGGAGTGATAACAAGAGACAGGTTCCCTTGTTCCCTCCCCAAGGGGAGGTGAGCTGATTCCTTACATGGGGCATGGGGTGAGGGTAAGGATGGATCCAGGGGTGGGCATGGAGGGGTGGCTTATTGGTCTGCCCACCGCTTTAGTGCTGTTGAGTGCAGGCGACATGCAGAGTGCCTGCTTTTCCTCCCAGGTCTTCAGAAGTGGCATTTGGTGGTTTGGGGTCTTTCTGTATCTTGTTGTCCATAGTTTGACCCAACTGTACATGCATGCAGTTATTTTTAGTCCTTTCTCGTGTCTTTGTGTTTTGTTTGTCCAGGTGCAAGCACTGTGGCAAAGGTCCCGGGTGCCAGCCTGTCTCTGAGTGATGCTGTACAGCCAGTGAGGGCCAGCTGGGTCTCACTGTCCACAGGGAGGTGACGGTGCTCTGGATACACAAGGAGAGGGTAAGGGTTTTGTGTCCGTATTCCTTTTTTGTCTGGGCTTCCCTGCTGGCTCAGACAGTAAAGAATCTGCCAGCAGTGGGGGAGACCGGGTTTGATCCCTCGGTTGGGAAGATCCCCTGGAGAAGACAGTGGAAACCCACTCCTGTACTCTTGCCTGGAGAATCCCATGATGAGCTACAGTCCATGGGGTCACAGAGTCAGGCAAGACCTGACGAACACTAGCACTATTCCCTTTTGGTCTACATTTTGAACTTCAATCAGTTAAAGCATTTGTCTCTGACACGCTCATCCCCCCCTCTAATAAAGTTAAACAGAACCTATGACCTAAATCTTGGAGAGAAGAGGGAGAGATGCTTCAGAGACATCTTCAAGGCAGGCAGGCACTCAACCCTACCGCCCATGGTGGTGACTTGAGTCCTGGAGAAACAGAACAACACTCAGAGGGTGGTGAGGAAGAACAAGCACTGAAAGGGGACCCAGCAAAGCCTCCAATTCAGCGACTGCAAACTCAGAGGCCGCTGTGGGCCGGGCAGCCATGATGGCTGGTTACACAAATGTGTGCAACGCAGTTGTGAAAACACAATAGAGAGCACTGGGGCCTGTGGCAAACTGGGAAACCCACTCTTTTTATGATCTTCAAAAATAGTGGGCTGGCCAAAAGCGAAACAAAATACCTTGAGGTCATATTTGTCTGGGCTTCCCAGGTGGCACTAGTGGTAAAGAACCCCCCTGCCAATGCAGGAGACGTGGGTTCGATCCCTGGATGGGGAAGACCTCCTGAAGGAGGGTATGGCAACCCGCTCCACTATTCTTGCCTGGAGAATCCCATGGACAGAGGAGCCTGGCGGGCTACAGTCCAGGGGGTCGCAAAGAGTCAGACACAACTCAAGTGTCTTAGCATGTACACACGCATATTTGTCTACAGAATACTACTGTGAATATACAAACGAGTCCGTTCCCCTTTAGTTGAGAGAAGACAGTTTTCTGAGGTCACTGGGAGACTTGTATTCATGCTGATAAGACTATGCTTGTTCTGACTGGTTGGGGCCTGGCTGCACAAATCCTTAAATGTTTGACTACACCTCTGAGTTCACACAACTAGCAGCCCAAAGAGCTGAAAATATCTCCCTACCCTCTTGTGTCCTCTGGCTTTAAAAACGTATGTTTTTGCATCCACAATATGGAAACATAGCCGCACATGAAATTTTTGAAAAATGATAGGAAGGGTATGTGCTGTGCTGTCTTAGTCTCTCAGTTATGAGTATAGATAAATGTATTTATCTGTGTAAAAGAAGATACGTTTCCAGATGAAAGGGATTTTAACTTGTATTACCAGTTCTTTGGAAGGGCAAATCCATCAGCAGGATGTCATGACCTATCTAAACCCTTGTTCACCTTCCTTTTTAAAAAAAATTTCTCCAATTTTTTAAAGACTTACAAAAATGTGGACCATTTCTAAGAAAGTCTTTATTGAATTTGTTACAATATTGCTTCTGTTTTATGTTTTTTGATTTTCGGCCCCAAGCCATGTGGACTCTGAGCTCCCTGTCCAGGGATTTAACCTGCAAGCCCTGCACTGGAAGGTGAAGTCTCAACTGTTGGACAGCCAGCGAACTGCCCATCTTTCTTTTGCTGACAATTACATTCTCAGTTGTTGTATTGTTTAGTTGCTAAGTCGTGTCCAACTCTTTGGGACCCCATGGGCTGTAGCCTGCCAGGCTACTTTGTTCATGGGATTCTTCAGGCAAGAATACTGGAGTGGGTTGCCATTTCCTTCTCCAGGGAATCTTCCTACCCAGGAACTGAAACCGCATCTCCGGAATTGGCAGGTGGGTTCCTTACCACTGAGCTACCTGGGAAGCCATTCTCAGTAGGATACCAGCACGTGTCCTCTTCACACATACATGAAAACACATGGAAAAAATCTCTCTACTCTCATTTTTTTCATGTATGTTTGTAAGTGAAAGTCTCCCTGTGTTCCTGTCAAGGAGCTATAATAAAAATGCCCAAGATTTGGCAATGATCAATGGTTAAACAAACCAACAGACTGTTTAAACCTATTAGGATGGTTATTTAATTTAACCTATTTTTATTTAATAGATTTTAACCTGCTAGGTTTAACCCAAACCTAAATAGGCTGGTTAAATTGGTTTAAACAAACCAATACGACCCAGAAGTCAGCTGGAGGAGGCGAGGATGCTTTCTGGTTCGTTCACCTCCGTATCCCCAGAATCTAGAGTCATACCTGTCACAGGACTCAGCATGTCACCACGGCTCTCATTTGATGATCGGTGGTGGATGTCAACACCCCAGAAGACATAAATTCTGAAATATTTCAAAGCTCACATCTATTATCTGGAGACCCTGTACCTCTGACGGCTGAGTGACAGGAGAAGTAGAGAGAAAACGAGAAAGCACAAGGGGGTGTCTGGAGAGGTCTCCGTAAACAGCAGAGATTGAAGGTAGTATTGGGAGGGGCAGAGGTGATAAGACGAGGGAGGGAGAACAGGAGAGAGAGAAGCAATTCGGATGAAAGCAGAGAGAGTTCGGGAGCAGGACAGGGCGGGATTTTCTCAGATGGCAGGCGGCAGAGGCAGGGGAGCGGGGAGGACGAGACTAAGAGTCGGAAGGAGTCATTGGAAGGGTCTAGAAAGCCCTTAGACAGCAGTCCACCGTACTTCTGCACTTTGCTCATCCCCAGTGCTTTGTACACGGAAAATGTAGAGCCTCAGCTGGGTAATGCACAATTACACTTTAAAAAGCCCAATAGGGAGATATGGCACTACACCCCAAAACAACCAGAGAGACAGACATCTGTATAGAGGGTTGGCCTTTGGGACCAAGGGGCCGCTGCCCTGGGCAGGAGGGGAGCTCACCCTGACCTTCAGCACCGTGTGATGGAGTTCTTCCCATCTCCCTACAAAGATGCACTGTGGATGACCTGGGCCCAGGCACACAGGGTCCTGAGTGACTGTGCACAGTGTCACTCTTTGCAGTAAATATGCCCCTGGGGCTCGTGTGCTTAGTCATTTAGTTGTGTCCGACTCTTTACGACCCCATGGTCTGTAGCCTGCCAGGCTCCTCTGTCCACAAGATTCTTGGCAAGAATACTAGAGTGGGTTGCCATTCCCTTCTCCAGGGGCTCTTCCCGACCCATGGGTCGAACCTGGGTCTCTTTCCTGTGTTGCAGGCAGATTGTTTACCATCTGAGCCATCAGGGAGCCCCCAAACCCTAGTAGTTAGATTTGACATTACCTTTATTTAAAAAAAAAAACTTTATCGTAAAGTATACTATGCAGTTTCATATCTGGTTAATTAGGCAAAGGAAAGCAAGACCTTATGGAAGACTGGAGAAACTGTTGATCCCATTATGGCTCCTGGGAGATTTGCCGAGCAAGTTGGAAAAGGTTAATGTCTAACCAGGGTTTAATTATACTATCTGAGTGTACAAACCCCTTTCAAGACCAGGTGGCTGACTAATGAATTTATTAGGGAGATTAATGCTTATTGTCTGCTATTTCAAGCTGTGCCAGTGTGTGCTCACTTGCTAGTCATACTTGGAACATGCTGGAACCTTCTGAGGTTCACCTGAGCACTGGGCATGCTTCCCAAGCCCAAGGCTCCCCACAGTGTGAAGCAGGGGGTAGAAAGGAGTCATCCCCTCTCCTGCACTTGCTTCTGTGCCCTGTAGTCCATCTCCAGGGCTACTGCCACCCAGGAGATGGGCCCATGCTCCCTGCCCAAGCTTAGCCTCAAGGACAGAGACGTGCCTACTGCAAGACACCCTCTCCCAGCCAAATGACGACCTCCCTTATGGACAGCCAACAGATTTCCTTCCACTGCCCCTCACCCGCAGCCCTCCTAGCCCCATCTAATACACAAGCAAGCGGACCACACTGTAATCCTGACAGAGACAGGCTCATCAAGGCAGAAACTGTGAGGCAGGGCCAATTACCTGATTCACCCCCTCAGAGTGCCAGAGTCTTGTCTGCAGCTGTCCAGGTCTTGCTTTTCCTTCAACTCAAAGTCACAGGAAAACAGCCAGGGGCTTTATAAAGACTGAATCTGTGTGATAGAGTGAAAACCATATGCATTTAGTCATCATGTTTCACTTGGACCATGTGGCTCTGCGGGCCCAGTTACTTACTCTTATTAGCAAAAAACACAGTATTTCTGCCCAAGACCAACTCAAAACTCATCACTTCATGCATTGACTAGCAGCATCAGGGGCCTCCTTAAACCGAAAGGAGAGAGAGAGCTGAAAATAACCACCTCTGGCTGAAACCCTGGTAACTTTAAGTGTGGTGTGCTCTCAAATCTGACCCCCCACAGGCTGGGGACATTTGCCCATTATTTCAATGTGACCCTTACTGGTGAAATGACGCCTGGGTTGGCAGTGCCCCAACTCTGGATGGATCTGAGGTTACAGCTCTTTCCTTTTCTTGGCTATAGCTTCTTTTCTTAAAATTAATTTTTATTATTTCAATTTTTATTTGATGTTGGAGCACACTTGGGGCTTCTCAGGTGGCGCTAGTGGTCAAGAACCCGCCTGCCAATGCAGGAGCCATAAGAGACGCAAGTTCATTCCCCGAGTTGGGAAGATACTCTGGAGGAGGGAAAGGCAACCCACTCCAGTGTTCTTGCCTGGAGAATCCCATGGACAGAGGAGCCTGGTGGGCTACAGTCCAGAGGGTCAAAAGGAGTCAGACACGACTGAAGCAACTCAGCCCATGTGCACGTACAGTTGATGAACTATTTTAGTTTCAGGTGCCCTGCAAGGAGATTCAGTTGTACATGTATCTATTTTTTTCCATAAACTCTTTTAATTAACCAACGTGTGCATCCCTCACATCCCACTGGTGTTTCTCTGCCCCGTGTGTGGGGGGGGGGGGGCTGCG
>SJYA01002721.1:381989-434877 GCA_006410615.1 Neotragus moschatus | reverse complement strand
GCCCCGTGTGTTGGGGGGGGGGGCTGCGGGGGTGGGATCGGCCTTAGCTCTGTTCCGGGCGATGGCAGCCCCTTCCTCTCCCCGCTGTCAACACGGCTCACCAGCCCCTCCCTCCCTGCTCACTGGCCTCTTAGAGGCTCTTTCCTACAGCAGCTGGCAGTAGATCCATCTCAATCTAAGAGATGCTCGAAGTGTGGAGCCTCAAAAGGGCATCAGGGCTGTCATAACAGCAGTTTCCTCTGTTGCCGTGAACCTTTCCTGCCTCTCCCTCTGAAAACAGCTCTGGAAGGTACGGGGGTGCAGAACAGCGGACACCTCCCACTTTCCTTTGCCCTTGGGGGCTCTTCCTGGAAAATTAAAATGCTAGCCATCTCCACCGCCCCGCACCCATTCCCTTCCGGACTAATAAGAAAACAGTCTCTGCTCCACTTGGTACCCCATCATGGACGGTCTAGCAATTTCTGACTCCTTCTGCTCAAGAACTGTTGTTGGGGGTGGAAATGGACAGGGTATCTCAGACAAGGGAATCGCCCTGTTCTGCTATGGTCTGGAGTTTTCTTCTGTGAGGTCCTGCTGATTGTCTCCCCCTGCAATATCGCGACTCCCAGGGCTGCGGATACACTTGAAGTTCACATTTTATTCTTTGTCGCTTGTTTTCTTCACAGGTGGGAATCTACAGATGTGCTTTAAAACTTTGAGCTGCCGTTAAACACCTTTCAGGTAGATTTGTCCTCCGTTTGCAAGGTGCAACTGCTTTTCTCTCTACGCTGGGCCAATGTTATGGACTACAGGTCTGAGCTCCTCCCAACTTCTTATGTTAAAACCCTCCCTCCATATAAAATATTAAGAGGTGGGGCATTTGGAACATGATTAGGACTAGCTGAGGTCAAGAGGATTCCCAGGTGGTGTTAGTGGGAAAGAATCTGCCTTCTGATGCAAGAGCACAGGAGACGCAAGTTCAATCCCTGGATCTGGAAGATCCCCTGGAGGAGGGCATGGCAACCCACCCCAGTATTCTTGCCTGAAGAATCCCATGGACAGAGGAGCCTGGGGGGTCTTCAGTCCATAGGGTCGCCCAGAGTCGGACATGACTGAAGCAACTTAGCATGCATGCAGCTGAGGTCATGAGGCTGGAGCCCTCACAAATGGGATTAGTGTCCTTATAGGAGTCCTGAGGAGCTTGCTTCTCCTCTCTGCTCTCCACCAAGTGAGCATACAATGAGAAGTCGGTTCTCTGCAACCCTGAGAGCGCTCTTGCCAGAACAAGGCCTTGCGGGCAACCTGACCTCGGACTTGCAGCTCCAGTAACATGAGACATAAATAAATAAACAAAGCCTGTGCTTCACTGTTACACCGGAGCAAACAGACTAAGAAAGTCAGCGATCTCTTTCAGCCACCGTATATGCTGTGGGTGTGGGGGCGGGTGGGAGATACCTTTATTCGGCTGCTTCTGACATGAAGAATTACTTCCTGATTGAAGTCTGAGCTGAAGTCAGGTTTTCCCCCAGAAAGGCAGACACAGTGATATCATGACGCTTTTCCTGCCCACCACCACTGAGAACAGCTGGCTCCTCCAGTTCAAGGCACATTTTTGTTGACATATCTTATGCACTATGTCAAGCTGGTTTTGCAAACTTATTTGAGTTCTTGTCACTGGCAACTGGGTTGCTAGTCTAAATCTGGGAGATGAAGAAGGTCACTCATTCAGTTGACCCAGGAGCCCAGACAGCCACCAGGGTTTGGGGTTATGTTTCAACACATGCATAGGGTTTGCATCCTGAAGATGCAAGAATATTCTTCAAGTTCAAAAAGAAGTCTGTGCATTCCTGTTTTCCTTCAAATATAATTCTCAGTGTATCTTTTGCTCTCTCACTCTTTTTTTTTTTTTTTAAGTTTATTTGACTGTCCCCAATCTTAGTTGCAGCCTGTGGGATTTTCAGCCATGGCATGTGGGATCTAGTTCCCTGACCAGTGGTCAAACCCTGGGCCCCTGCATTGGGAGCAAGGAGTCTTAGCCACTGGACCACCAGGGAAGTCTTTGCTATCTCACTCTTAATAAAGGCACAGGCCCAGATAAATATTTCTCTCCTTCAAGAAAAATAACATAGCAAGTACCAGTATCAGTTGGGATTTCTTTGGAAGGAATGATGCTAAAGCTGAAGCTCCAGTACTTTGGCCACCTCATGCGAAGAGTTGACTCCTTGGAAAAGACTCTGATGCTGGGAGGGATTGGGAGCAGGAGGAGAAGGGGACGACAGAGGATGAGATGGCTGGATGGCATCACTGACTCGATGGGTGTGAGTCTGAGTGAACTCTGGGAGTTGGTGATGGACAGGGAGGCCTGGCATGCTGCGATTCATGGGGTCGCAGAGTCGGACAAGACTGAGCAACTGAACTGACTGACCAGTATCAGTAAGTGAAACCAGGCATTGAATAAGGTCTTTCCTGGTGACTTGCCCACCCAGAGTCACCTCACTGGAGCAAGAGATATTGCTGTCGCCCAGGAAAATCCAAGGGGTTTAGGAGCCCTGTGTCAGAGACAGGGTCAAAGACCAAATACTGGAAAAAATAATCCTAGTGTTTTTATCAGTTAGGAAATTGCAGGAGTTTTAAGGGCTCTGTGCCAGGAATTGGGGGCAGAGAATAATCTCTCTATATTTTTTTCTCCTATCTCACAAATGCTCAGCCTTGTCCTCAGGGATATGGGAGGGAATGATGGGAACTGTGGCACCCTGGGTGTGGGGTGGTCACTAGCCAGTTCCAGCTGATTTTTATCATACAAGGAATGTGAAGTGGCCCTATTTTTAAACTTTGGCTCAGTTTTTGTAGAAACACTGTGTAGTCCAAGCTAAACATGTTTATGGGCCAGATCTAGCCTTTGGGCTACCAGTTTGGAGCCTGTGATGGGAAATGATAGCATCTGCAAAGCAGAGAGGGGCCCGGTGTTATAAAGAAAGCAGCAGGCCCCTGGGCTCACTCTGAAATTGCTACAGGAGAGACTGGCTGGAGCCAGTCAGCATCTCAAGCACTGATATTCACTTGAGTTACTGTTTTTCCTTGAGAATAAACCACACATTATGAAGAACATGTCCACCTTTCATCATTCTCTAGCTTTAGCAGACAGAAAAGAACTGCATTCTCTCCATCGGTCCAGAGAGAAAAAGATTCAGAGAACATTGTTTTTCTCAGTGTGAATGAGAAATTCCGATTTGGAAGTAGCTAGGTGATGAGGCAGAGAAGGCAAGGGCACCCCACTCCAGGACTCTTGCCTGGAAAATCCCATGGACAGAGGAGCCTGGTAGGCTGCAGTCTATGAGGTCGCTAAGGGTCGGACACGACTGAGCGACTTCACTTTTACTTTTCACTTTCATGCCTTGGAGAAGGAAATGGCAACCCACTCCAGTGTTCTTGCCTGGAGAATCCCAGGGACGGGGGAGCCTGGTGGGCTGCTGTCTATGGGGTCGCACAGAGTCGGCCACGACTGAAGCGACTTAGCAGCAGCAGTAGCAGCAGCAGCAGCAGGTGATGAGGAGAGGCTGAGACAGGTCCCTGGTATCGTTTTCACCTGCACATGGAACAAGGGCGAGCATGCTAGTTTCTGTACAGTGAGGGAACACAGTGGGGTGGAAATGGAAAGAGGTACTCAGTTCTAGGGATGTTTGAAAATATCCTCCCAGCTNGTAGCAGCAGCAGCAGCAGGTGATGAGGAGAGGCTGAGACAGGTCCCTGGTATCGTTTTCACCTGCACATGGAACAAGGGCGAGCATGCTAGTTTCTGTACAGTGAGGGAACACAGTGGGGTGGAAATGGAAAGAGGTACTCAGTTCTAGGGATGTTTGAAAATATCCTCCCAGCTAGTATTATTGTGGGTGAGACAACAGTGAGTGGTCTTGCGGACCTGCCCAAGAACTGAACCAGGAATCCTAGCTGCTACTCCACCAGAGGCAACGTAGGCAAAGCTGCCCTGGCTGTCACTCCCGTTGTAACAAGAATGCTTTAAGGGGGCAAAAACAGGTGCCAAGTTTATTATTAGAGACTCAGAGCAACATGTGGGAGAGCACACAAAGAAACAGCAAGACTGAAGCAAGACAGAAAAACACCCAGGAAGGAGTGCAGGCGTTCTCAACAAGAGGTGATTTAAACCATGTACGTAGGGCAGTTCTTCCAGGTCTTTGTTTTCCTCTTGCTTCTTTCCCACACCTGACCTGTCTTAGCATCCTCCTGATATGCGTGCACATCTTTTTGCCAAGATGGATTCCAGTGCCAAGGCTAATGGGAGGGTGACATTACTCCCTAGCACGGGGTGACACTCCCTCCCTTTCTGACCCCCAAGGAGCCTTCCTGCACACGTGGAGTTGGGGAGGTTTTCTTGACCTCAGCAGTGATAGATGTGGTGGTTTTATCTGTTTGCTCCTCAGAGCTCAGCTCTTGCACTCACTTGGTCTTCGGTGGGTCGGAGAAAACAAAGCTCCAAGGTACTCCACTTGACAAATCCCAGCTGCTTAGGGCAGGCTCCCATCTATCTCCCACCTCAGTATCCAGCATGGATGAGTCATTGAAACTGTGAGCCATTGGACACAGGCCTGACACATGAGCCCGAGAGGGTGCCATTTCCACTTACTAATGGAAAGGCAGCGGTCTTTCTCATTCTCCACTCTTTCATTTAACAAAGGACCTGGAGTCGGTCAGTGCAGTATTCCTGGGTGATACTTGAGGCACCAACAGAGGCTATTCTATTCCTTTCATAGCTCTGGATTCCAGACCATTCTTACTGGTCCCCTAAACTAGATGACACCACCCTTGTGGCAGAGAGTGAAGAGGAACTAAAAAGCCTCTTGATGAAAGTGAAAGAGGANAACTGTTGCTTCCTGACCTGCATACAGGTTTCTCAAGAGGCAGATCAGGTGGTCTGGTATTTCCATCTCTTTCAGAATTTTTCAGTTTATTGTGATTCACACAGTCAAAGGCTTTGGCATAGTCAATAAAGCAGAAATAGATGTTTTTCTGGAACTCTCTTGCTTTATTCATGATCCAGCAGATGTTGGCAATTTGATCTCTGGTTCCTCTGCCTTTTCTAAAACAAGCTTGAACTTTCTTTTTTCTTCTTGTTCAGTTTTGATAAGTTAAACTTTTCAAGAATCTTGTCTGTTTTCATTGTTATTAAATTTCTTGGCAGAAGGTTTTTATTAATATTTTCTCATTATCTTGTTGATGTTTGTAGGCTATATAAAGATAATTCTCCCCTTCATTCTTAATATTGATAATTTTTGGTTTCTTTTTCTCACTAGGGGTTTATCAGTTGTATTAATCTGTTCAAATAACCAACTTGAAGGTTTTAAATTTTCTGACTTTTCTTTATTTCTATCTCATTGATTTCTGTTCTTTGTGCAAAACCCTTGTACTGAAAACTACTAAACATTGGTGAGAAAAAACAAGAAAAATCCAGTGTAGAAAATTGATAAAGAGTAACTACATTTTTGGGTCTTTCTATATATTTAGTGAATATATAATTTATTTTTATTTTTCTATACATTTTTCTTAACCTTTTAAGATGAAAATTCAGATAATCGCTTTAAAATTTTCTTTGTAATATTGGCATTTAAAGATTTACATTATTCCTCTAAGCACTGCTTTAACTGCACCCTACAGATTTTGACTTAATATTTTTCAATTATCATTCTATTGAAAATATTTTCTAATATTCCTTTGTCAATTTTTTGGATACAAAATTATTTAGAAATCTCATTCAATTGACACACACTGGTGGATTTTCTAGAACTCTTGTTACTGATTTGTAGTTTAATTCTGTTATTGACAGAAGATACACTGTATAAAATTTCAGTCTTTTGAAATCTACTACACTTGTTTGTTAATATCCAGCATATAATCTCACCTCTTTAGATGACCCCTAGTATGACCTCTGCCACCTCAGTGCAGTGGGATCAGCCCATCCTTTTCCAGCTCTGAGTGGCTGTTCCCTGGGTCAAGATGTTTCTGGAGCTGAGCTGGGCAAAGACAGCTACGTCCTGAGCCTTTCTCATCCTCAAGACTCTCTGTCACGCATGACTTGTCATCTGACACCTGGAGACATCCCCTCAGGTGCTCAATCCAGTTTCACGAGTATTCCTCGTGGAAGGGTCAGCACAGTTCAAGATGCTCCATCAAAGCCAGGGGTGGGAGTCTCTTCCTTCATTTTTATTTACTTTGCTTTCATCTCCTTTTCATTTCTTTCTCTTAAGATATCATTCATTCTGTCTATTCTGTGGTACTTTTAGTTTAGTCTTTATTGAATACTTGAAAAATTTCTAATTCTATGTCATGCCACCTTTATTCGTTTATTTTTTATTTATTTACTTTTTGGCCAGACTGCAGGGCTTGTGGAACCCTGGTTCCCTGACCAGAGGTCAAACCCGTGGCCCCTGTGGTTGAAAATACGGAGTCTTAATCACTGGTCTGCTAGGGAAGTTCCTGTCACGTCTCCTTTATTTTTAAATAGTCTTTTTCTCTAATTACCTCATACTTGAGTTTCCTTGTGGCTCAGCTGGTGAAGAATCTGCCCGCAATGCGGGAGACCTGGGTTTGATCCCTGGATTGGGAAGATCCCCTGGAGAAGGGAAAGGCTACCCACGCCAGTATTCTGGCCTAGGGAGTTCCATGGGGTCGCAAAGAGTCGGACACGACTGAGCGACTTTCACTTTCTGAGTTTTTTCAATTCCAATTTATGCTCTTCTTTCATAGTTTCTGTTGTTTTCTTCTTTTATTTCAGTTCACTTGTAAATATTAGCTTCCATTTGTTTTGTAGGCATGTTTTTCTGGCATGATTTCTTTGTCCTTAAGGACATTAGTCTGCTTCTTACTCTTTTTTATCTTTAATAACTCTGTAAAAGACTCTACCATAATTTTCTTTTGTAACCTTTTAAGTAGAATAAAGTTTTATTTCTGTTTGAAAAAGGAGGATGGCCAGGATGGCTCTTCCAGTCACAGGGCTCTGGTGCTCGGCTGTTGTTTTTGCAAAGTGATAAGAAACTCTGCGTGTGTGTCTGTGTGTCTGCGTATCCTGTGTGTCCCAAGCCTTCCGAAGCCGCTCGTGTCTGAACTGCTTCTTTTCCTTGCAACATCCCATCCTTGTTTTTGCCTTCATCCCCTCAACCTCATCCTGTTCGGTTTGGATTCTCATCCGGCACTTTCTTCTCACTGTAGAGCTTTGCCTTGGAAGGAGCTCCCGTCTGTAGTTTCAAAGGTTTTCGGGGTTCTGGTGGCTCCACTACTACCATACCCCATGCGGTGTCATCTTTTAGGGGCAATTGAGGCTTTTATTTATATTTATATAATTATGTGTAGTTGATGCATAGTATTATATAAGTTTCAGGTGTATAACATAGTGATACACAATAAGGTTATACTCTATTTATAGGTATTATTACATATTGGCCATATTTCCTGTGCAGTACAATATATCCTTGTAACTTATTTATTTTATGCATAGTAGTTGTACCTCTTAATCCCCTGCACTGTCGTACCCCTTCCCCTTTTCCTATCCCCAGTGGTAAGCACTTATTTGTTTTCTATATCTGTGAGTCTGTTTCTTTTTTTAAAATATTCACTGGTTTCTTTAGTTTTTATTTTCCACATATAAGTGATTTTAGACAATATTGGTCTTTCTCCATACTTATTTCACTAAGTGTAATGCCCTCCAAGAGTGTCCATCTTGCTCCAATTGGAAAAGTCCATTCTTCTGTATGGCTGAGTAGTATTCCATTGTATGTGTGTACCACACCTTCTTTATCTATTCATCAGTTGATGAACATTTAGGTTGCTTCCATATCTTGGCTGTTGTAAATAAAGCTGCTATGAAGACTCTGGTGGGTGTATCTTTTTGAATTAATGTTTTTATCTCTTTTGAGTGTATACCCAGGAGTGGAAATGCTGGGTCACAAGGTAGTTCTGTTTTTAGTTTTTTGAGGAAACTCCATTCTGTTTTCTTCAGTGACTACACCAATTTACATTCCCACCACCAGTGTACTGGGATTCCCGCTTTCCCACATCCTCACCAGCATTTATTTATAGTCTTTTTGATGATAGGAATTCTGGCAGGTATGAAGTGATATCTATTGTGGTTTTAATTTGCCTTTTTATGATGATGAACAATATTGAGTATCTTTTAATGTGCCTGTTAGCCATCTGTATGTCTTCTTAGGAGAAATGCCTATTCAGACCTTCTGACCATTTTTCATTCAGGTTATTTGGGATTTTTGCAATTGGTTTTTGTGAGCTGTTTATATATTTTGGATATTAACCCCTTATTGATTATATTATTTGCAAATATTTTCTGTCACTCAATAGGTTATCTTTTTGTTTTGTTCATGGTTTCCTTTGCTATTCAAAGGCTTTTAACTCTAATTAGGTCCCATTTGTTTATTTTTGTTTTTATTTCCTTTGCTTTAGGAGACAGATCCAAAGAAATATTGCTGCAAGTGTTCTGCCTATGTTTTCTTCTGGAAGTGTTATGGTTTCCAGTCTCACATTTAGGTCCTTAATTCATTTTGAGTTTATTTTTGTATTTGTTATGAGAAAGTGTTCGAATTTCATTCTTTTACATGTAGTGCTCCAATTTTCCAGGTATCACATATTGAAGAGACTTTTCTCCATTGCATATTCCTGCCTCCTCTGTCAAAGATTAACTGACCATAAGTGCATGACTTTATTTGTGGGCTCCTTATTCTGTTCCATTGACCTACACATCTGTTTTTGTGCCAGTATCATACTGTTTTGATGACTGTCGCTTTTGAGTATAGTTTTAAGTCAAGGAGCATGACTCCTCCAGCTCTGTTTTTCTTTCTCAAGACTGTTTTGGCTCTTCAGGGTCTTCTGTGTTTCCATACAGATTTCAAAATTATTTGTTCTATTTCTCTGAACAATGTCACTGGTATTTTGATAGGGATTACATCAAATCTGTAGGTTGCCTTTGGTAGTATGGTCATTTTACAACATTAATTCTTCCAGTCAACTAATATGATGTGTTTTTCCATCTGTTTGAATCATCTTTACTTTCTTTCATCAGTGTCTTATAGCTTTCTGAACACAGGTCTTTTACTTCCTTAGGTAGATTTATTCCTAGATATTTTGTTCTTTTTGAAGAAGTGGTAAATTGAATTGTTTCCTTGAATTGTCTTTCTGATCCTTCATTGTTTCATTTCATTCGTTTCATTTTTCTCTCTCTCAGAAGGGGAGAAAATTATGCAGGACATGACACTGGGATCTGTCTACCACAGTTTAAGTCTGCCTTGGAACTTGGTTTACCCTCTTTATTTCTTACAATGAATAGCTTTATATTCATAGACTATTAATCATGATTTGTAGCTCAACTCCAGAGCAAATGAAAAAAAAAAATATTCAAATATAAGGATAAACTATCCAGCTTGATCTCCAGTAGCGTGTTGGGCACCTACTGACCTGGGGAGTTCCTCTTTCAGTATCCTATCATTTTTCNCTTTGGAAGGAATGATGCTGAAGCTGAAACTCCAGTACTTTGGCCACCTCATGCGAAGAGTTGACTCATTGGAAAAGACTGTGATGCTGGGAGGGATTGGGGGCAGGAGGAGAAGGGGCCGACAGAGGATGAGATGGCTGGATGGCATCACTGACTCGATGGACGTGAAGCTGAGTGAACTTCAGGAGTTGATAATGGACAAGGAGGCCTGGCATGCTGCCATTCGTAGGGTCACCAAGAGTCGGACACGACTGAGCCACTGAACTAAACTTATCCAGCTTGAATATAAATATCTGACTTTGGGAATTCAAAAATCCCACTACAACTAGCTTATTTTAATTCTCTGATTCTCTGCCCTTCTATGTGAAATGAGTATCTCTATCTCTGCCACTGCCAACCACACAGAGAAAGTACCCCAAAATGGTTTTTTTGGTATCTTTAAGGAAACGATGATTTCGTATACACCAAATGCACTTTAAACCTATTTTGTGTCATCCACGCTTGTGTATACTTTTGGAGTTCTTTAGAGAACTCATGTTCAAGTACGATATAGTACCCAAAGCAACTGTATCAATACTGCAATAAATCAGACCACCCGTGTAACCATTTGGAGGAGAATCGAAAGACATATGCAATTTGGAAATAACATTTTTTGTACAAATAATGAAGGGCATGGTTTTATCCCTTATGCCAGGAAACTGTAAGACTTTAATGAATGAACTCATTGTTTGAATACAAGGTGGCACTGTTTATTATTTCTGCTTTACGTTGAATAAGCAAGAACAACCATCACTTTCCTCTCTTCTTCCTCACATGCTTGCTCTGTCTTCTCTCTTCTTGATCTCATCATTTTCCACTGAGCATGAAAAGGGTAGGAAAAAGTCTTTCTCTCTGAGGAAGACCCACATTGTCTTTTCGTAATGATGTTCTGTAGCTTGCAAGCATTCAGCTGTGCGAGTGAGGGCTCTTCTCATCTCCTCCACTGTAGGTGAGACACTGAACAGCTCCCCCATTGAGGGATGACCCCTGATGCTGTTTGCTATGGTGAAGCTCTTTGTTCCTGGCAACGAGGAGGAGGTAGGGATGGGGAACTCAGGACAGGACATACAATATATGGGTAGACATCACGCAGGACACCCTGCCCTGGTAGTACCTAATTCCCTTTCTTGTGAGAACAGCAAGAATAACAATCAGAGTTAACTTTTATTGAATGATTAGTACCAGGAGTGAAATACAAAATCTTTAACCACAGAAACAGCATCAGTGTCAACCAACCAGAATATTTCTGATTGAAACAGCAAGCATTCTGATGAGTCCATGCCCTCCCCATTCCAGTTAAATTTCTTACCAATAAGCTATGTTGACTTATGAGGACCTACGAGGTTGACCAATGTCAGCCTCACCTTACGACCTGCCGGGCACTGACCTTTGCTCACTGAAATCTGCCAGCCACCCTGAGAGATGGATGCTCTTATTATTCCAACATGACATCAGGGAAGGCTGAGGCTTAAAGAGACTGACTTGTCCTATGTCGCACAGCTGAGAGGCAGTGGGACTGGGTTCATCCCCTGGCCTGCTGAGCCAGGAGTCCAGGCTGTAAACTTTAGCATTCTGATAACTCTTATGGAAGCTGCGCTCCACGGCTCCTCCTGCCTCTCCTCCTGTACACGGTAGGGATGTGAAGGCTGACCTTCATCAACCTGGTTTTAGGGACAAGAAAACTAGTCTTTAGCTAGTCCACAGAGGAAAGCAGTGCAAACCGCTTAGTGAAATGACAGAATTAGGAATAAGCCTTGGGGCCAGGCTCTGCTCTAGGGATCACACTGGAATTGAGCCAGGTCCTTGGAGGATGACAGAAGTTTAACATCCAGACTGCGCTTCCAGTCCCAGGGGGCATTTTTGACATAGTTGCCCTAGATCCTAACTCCACATTCCTCTGGTTGTAGCTTTTTCAAGCTGGGTTTATTTAGAGCAAAGCAAACAACTTGGTTCCAGAGACTGATCAGTCACTCTGATCTTTCGTCACTATCTTTCCTGGTTTATTGGATTTTTTGTTTCTCAGCCAGCAGTGAAATGACGTCATCACCGTCGGTGAGTCACTTGAATGATGACACCTCACTTTCCCATAAACCTTATATTCCAGCTGTGATGCACAGGGCCAATGGTACCCACGTGCCCACCCGCTGCTATTCCCAGCTGTCACCCTCTCTCCTTTCCTTCCCTCTCAAGAACATGTATGAGAATAGAAAAGATGAAGATGATGTTACTAGAGGTATCCACCTGGACAAGTTCCTTAACCTCTCTGAGCCTCAGTTTCCACATTTATAAAATGTAATTGAAATATACGTACCCTGCATTGGGGAGGAGTCAGGGCATGGAAGAAGAAAGATATGATTTGTCAGAGCAAATCTTTACCCCAACTTCTTCGTCACACTCATGTCCACAGACTAGATCGGACTCGAGTTGTAAAGAAGGAGTTACTCACAATACAATACCAGTATCTGCACGATCATTGTCATTACTACCACGACTATCACTACCATCAACAATAGTGGTGAGGCTATGTATATATATCAAATATTGATTCTATGCTGAGCAGAGTACAGAATGAGATATGTCTCATATCTCATTCCTTCCTCAAAACCGCGCCCTGAAAGTGGACTTCAGGTGGGTAGACTTCACCACTGCTCAGGTTTAGATACTAGACCAGTGGGTTCCGGAGTGGAGGAACCAGATCCAGGTGGTCCACATAGTCCTCCTGTTCTCACCAGCCAACACAAGCATCGTCTACTGCTGCCCCCTGGAACTATGTGAGTGCTTACTGCCTCGGAGCCTCCAGCTTCCATCCCAGTGAGAAGCATTGCCCATGCTGAGCAGATACCCTATCATCCTGCCTCTGGGTATCCAGGGGAGACAGCCCATCCACAGCAGGCAGAAAGGTTGTTATCGCCTAAAACTATCTGGCAGAAGTGACGCTATCTGGCTTCAATACATATAGTGCTCCTGTGATGTTTTCCACATGAATCATAGCACTCGTAAGCTCCCCTGATCATACCAGGAGAGGCATGGAGCCCTTCTGATGGGCCTGTGCCTCCTCCTTGTAGCCAGAGCAGTGATACAGCACACCTATATTAGCGCTGTTTGGAGGGATGGAAGATGAGATACGTGCTATTGAGCACAGCCCTGGGACGTTATAAATAATAAATAGTGATTGCTATTCTTAGTAAATAATACCATAACAGTAAAATAAAGAGTGTGGAAGCATTAGTACAGACAAATTCCAGAGATACTGCAGGCTTGGTTCCAGACCACTACACTAAAGTGAATACTGCAATAAAGCAAGTCACACATTTTTCGTTTTTGGTTTCACAGTGCACAGTTCACACCACATTGTAGTCTGTTAACTGTGTAATAGTACAGTGCCTAATAAAACAATGCACATCCCTCAAAAAAATACATTATTGGGACTTTTCCGGTGGTCCAATAGTTAAGACTTTGCCTTCCCATGCAGACAGAGGGTGTTAGTTCCATCCCTAATTTGGGAACTAAGACCCTGCATGCCTCCCTCCCCCCCCCAAAAAAAAAAACAAAAAAAAGAAGAAAAATTGTAACAAAATNTACATTATTGGGACTTTTCCGGTGGTCCAATAGTTAAGACTTTGCCTTCCCATGCAGACAGAGGGTGTTAGTTCCATCCCTAATTTGGGAACAAAGACCCTGCATGCCTCCCCCCCCCCCCCAAAAAAAAAAACAAAAAAAAGAAGAAATATTGTAACAAATTCAACAAAGACTTGAAAATTTTTTACAAATATCTTGCCACTAAAATTACTAAAAAATGCTAAGCATCATCCAAGTCTTTTTTTGTCATTGTTCAGTTATTAAGTTGTGTCTGACTCTTTTTAATACTCTCTCCTTGGAAGAAAAGCTATGATGAACTAGACAGCATATTAAATAGCAGAGGTATCTCTTTGCCAACCAAGGTCCATCTAGTCAAAGCTGTGGTTTTTCCATTAGTCATGTATGGATGTGAGAGCTGGACCATAAAGAAAGCTGAGTACTGAAGGACTGATGCTTTTCAACTGTGGTGTTANAGAAAAGCTATGATGAACTAGACAGCATATTAAATAGCAGAGGTATCTCTTTGCCAACCAAGGTCCATCTAGTCAAAGCTGTGGTTTTTCCATTAGTCATGTATGGATGTGAGAGCTGGACCATAAAGAAAGCTGAGTACTGAAGGACTGATGCTTTTCAACTGTGGTGTTAGAGAAGACTCTTGAGAGTCCCTTGGGCTGCAAGGAGATCAAACCAGTCAATTCTAAAGGAAATCAGTCCTGAATATTCGTTGGAAGGACTGATGCTGAAGCTGAAGCTCCAATACTTTGGCCACCTGATGTGAAGAACTGACTCATTTGAAAAGACCCTGGGAAAGGGTTTGGGAAAGATTGAAGGCAGGAGGAGAAGGGGACAACAGAGGATGAGATGGTTGGATGGCATCACCGACTCGATGAACCTGAGTTTAAGCAAGCTCCGGGAGCTGGTGAAAGACAGGGAAGTCTGGTGTGCTGCAGTCCATGGGCTTGCAAAGAGTCAGACATGACTGAGCGACTGAACTGAACTGAACTAGATTGCCACAGTTTTTCTTCCAAAGAGCAAGCATCTCTTAATTGCATGGCTACAGTCACTGTCCGCAGTGATTTTGGAGCCCAAGAAAATAAAGCCTGCCACTGTTTGCATTTTTTTCCCCTTCTGTTTGCCATGAAGTGATGGGACCAGATGCCATGAGATTAGTTTTTTGAATATTGAGTTTGAAACCAGCTTGTTCATTCTCCTCTTTCACCTTCAGTGGTAAAGAATCTGCCTGCCAGTGCAGGAGGCGCTGGGAAGATCCCGGATCTTCCGGGTTGAGAAGATCCCCTGGAGGAGGGCACAGTAACCCACTCCAATGTTCTTGCCTGGGAAATTTCATGGACAGAGGAGCCTGGCGGGGTACAGTCTATGGGGTTGCAAAAGAGGTGAACATGACTAAACAACAACCACAACAAGATGAGTGTTAGTGACACTTTATTTGACAGGAAGTAAACATTTCATAAGAATAATCTTTAAGTGGAATAGCTGTAAACATTTATGAGGTTCCTATTTTTCACCAGCCTTGTTCTAAGCAATTTATGTGTATTAACTCATTTCAGTTCCCTGAGGCGAGATTTAAGTGCAAATCGTTTATTAAAGGCAGTGCTCCTTAACACTTAAAGGAGTTAAGGAAGCAGGACAAAAAAGGAAAATCCATGCAATTTCAGGAAAACTGCCCTAGAGGGTAGCTTCCCACAGGGGAGTTCTGGAGCCTAAATCATGCCTCAGGACTTGCTGGCTGAACTTTCTTTCCTGTCCAAAGCCCTGACAGTCATTGGCTGAGGACCAGGACAAAGTAACACCCCAGTGCTTCTGGCTCTCCATCCCTATAGGTGAGCAGCCTCCGCAGATGGAGGAAGCTCTGTGGGGATTTGTAGGTACTGATGAGCAGGGAAATAAAAGTACTGAGAAGCCGAAGAAGGGTGCACAGATGATGTGAAACAGATGCTGAGAGGTTGGGCTGGACACTAACAGTGTTGCCTACAAAGTCTTCAGTTCAGATCCGTTCAGTTGCTCAGTCACGTCCGACTCTTGGTAACCCCATGAACTTCAGCACGCCAGAGTTCCCTGTCCATCACCAACTCCCAAAGCTTGCTCAAACTCATGTCCATTGAGCCAGTGATGCCATCCAACCGTCTCATCTTCTGTCATCCCCTCTCCTGCCTTCAATCTTTCCCAGCATTACAGTCTTTTCTAATAAGTCAGTTCTTTGCATCGGGTGGCCAAAGTATTGGAGTTTCAGTTTCAGCATCAGTCCTTCCAATGAATATTCAGGGCTGATTTCCTTTAGGATTGATGGTTTGATCTCCTTGCAACCCAAGAGACTCTCAAGAATCTTCTCCAACGCCACAGTTCAAAAGCATCAATTCTTTGGCATTCAGTTTTCTTTGTGGTCCAGCTCTCACATCCATACATGACTACTGGAAAAACCATAGCCTTGAATAAGTGGACCTTTGTCAGCAAAGTAATGTCTCTGCTTTTTAATATGCTATCTAGGTTGGTCATAGCTTTTCTTTCAAGGAGTGAACTCCTTTAATTTCATGGCTGCAGTCACCATCTGCAGTGATTTTGGAGCCCAAGAAAATGAAGTTTGTCACTGTTTCCTTTGCTTCTCCATCTCTTTGCCATGAAGTGATGGGACTGGATGCCATGATCTTATATTTCTGAATGCTGAGTTGTAAGTCAGCTTTTTCACTCTCCTCTTTCACTTTCATCAAGAGGCTCATAAATGCCTCTTCACTTTTTATGAAAGGGTGGTGTCATCTGCATATATTTGAGATTATTGATATTTCTCCTGGCAATCTTGATTCCAGCTTGTGCTTCATCCAGCCCAGCGTTTTTCATGATATACTCTGCATGTAAGTTAAATAAGTAGGGTGACAGTATACAGCCTTCATATACTCCTTTCCCAATTTGGAACCAGTCTGTTATTCCATGTCCAGTTCTAACTGTTGCTTCCTGACCTGCACACAGATTTCTCAGCAGACAGGTAAGGTGGTCTGGTATTCCCATCTCTTGATGAATTTTCAACAGTTTGTTGTGATCCACACAGTTAAAGGCTTTGACCTAGTTAATAAAGCAGATGTTTTTCTGAAACTCTCTTGCTTTTTCTATGATCCAACAGATGTTGCCAATTTGATCGCCGATTCCTCTGCCTTTTCTAAATCCAGCTTGAACATCTGGAAATTATCAGTTCACATACTGTTGAAGCCTGGTTTGGAGAATTTTGAGCATTACTTTGCTAGCATGTGAGATGAGTACAATTGTGTGATACTTTGAACATTCTTTGGCATTGCTTTCTTTGGGATTGGAATGAAAATTGACCTTTTCCAGTCCTGTGGCCACTGCTGAGTTTTCCAAATTTGCTGGCATATTGAGTGCAGCACTTTCTCAGCATCATCTTTTAGGATTTGAAATAGCTCAGCTGGAATTCCATCACTGCCACTAACTTTGTTCATAGTGATGCTTCTTTAGGCCATCTTGAGTTAGCACTCCAAGATGTTTGGTTCTAGGTGAGTGATCACATCATCATGATTATCTGGGTCATTGAGGTCTTTTTTGTATAGTTCTCTTGTTTATTCTTACTACCTCTTCTTAAGATCTTCTACTTCTGGTAGGTTCATGCCATTTCTGTCTTTATAGAAAAGTCTTACAACAACAGAAAATCCATTTGATAGATGAAGCACAGAAGATTAAATAATTTGCTCTAGTCTCATAGCTAATAAGTAAGCTAGTAAGTGGAAAATGAAGATTCAAGTCTAGGCAGTCCACTTTAGGTCTGTACCCTTCAACCTGGGGCGGTGTCCAGCCAACTCTCCTAACCGCACCAGCTACTTTTTCTAGACATGATGCCTGCAGGTAGTTTGTGGTGCACACACCTGGAAACACCCTTGGGTGAACCAGCTATCCCTCTGTGGGGGAGGTCCTTTGTCATCCTGATTCTCTTGAGCATCCCCCATCACAATGGAAACAGGCCTCTTGCCATCACTGTCAGCTACAAAGCCCTGTCATCTGCTCTTTTTTCTACAAGTTTTTATTTTTTTTGTGTGTATGTGTCTATGTGTGATCAGTCGTGTCCGACTCTTTGTGAGGTATAGCCCTCGTGGGCTATACCCTACAGGCTATCGCCCACGAGGCTCCTCTGTCCATGGAATTCTCCAGCTAAGAATAGTAGAGTGAGTTGTCATTTCCTACTCCAGGGGACCTTCCTAAGCCTGGAATTGAACTCACATTTCCTGCCTCTCCTGCACTGCCAGGCAAATTCTTTACCACAGCACAACCCGGGAAGCGAAAAGTTTCCATTTATTACTTTACTATTATCAGTATACATTGACAGTTTAGTTTGTATTACAAGAAAATAAAATTGTAGAATCAAAATTACATTTCATGAGGGATCATAACTGCTCTTTTTAACTTTGTGTGTGTGTGTGTGTGCCTGCATACGTGTAGAGTCTTTACAATAGGTCATCATTTTCTAAAACAAAACAAAACAAAACAAAAATAAACAAACTGGAAATTGTAGCTTCCTACTACAGAATAAACAGGCAAAACAATCTGGGCATGAAATTGAAACTTCTAGTTTTTGTTTTGTGACTTCAAATCCATGTTAGTGGTTAAAATATGTGTGTGTTACAACTATATTCTGTTGTATAATATTGGAAATGTTTCTATTATTTTTATAGTAATAAGGGGAAAACTGAATACTGTTTAAGTGTGTGGATACTAGCTATCTTGGGTCTTCCATGTGAGCCTGGTACAGCAGAGAAAAACACGGTTCGCTCCTGTTTTGTGTATGTTGACCTCACTGGTGCGCAGAGTAGAAGCTTCAGTCTGCTCTCAGTGGCGCTCGGGGTCTCGCTGCTGGTGATGTGCCCTCTCGGCCCTGCAGCAGGCACTGTATGCAGGCTTTCAAGACCCTGCTTATTAATTTGAAACGTTTCATTTTATTTCGACATTTCAAAATATGTTGCTTTCCCTTCACATGTTAAATTATTCTTCCCTGGAAAGAGTTTGGGCTTTCCTGATAGCTCAGTTGGTGGAAAATCTGCCAGCAGAGCAGGAAACCCTGGTTTGATTCCTGGGTCAGGAAGATCCGCTGGAGAAGGGATAGGCTACCCACTCCGGCATTCTTGGGTTTCCCTTGTGGCTCAGCTGGTAAAGAATCCTCTTGCAATGCAGGAGACCTGGCTTCCATCCCCCTGGGTTGGGAATATACCCTGGAGAAAAGAAAGGCTACCCACTCCATTATTCTGAAAAGAGTTTAGCCCCAATTGTATTTTTTCTATAAAAATAATATCAAAGTATTTCCTGTTGGCTTAAGCGATTAGAGAAAGTACTGTCTTCACACAGTACTTGGACTTACACAGCCACCCAGCTTCATTTGGCATGTGAATTCTCAACCTCTGGTGCTAGGGGCGAAAAAATAGACTATGAATTGATGGGATGATGAAAAAACTGTATTTAATATATTGATGAAGCATTCCATATTAAACGTGTATTACTTTTTACATGTGACTGATTACTTTTCATAGAATGTCAGTCACAAACATGTACAAGCAGTGATGCTCCAGAGCCAAGTTTCTTAACTCTGCTGCTAGTGACCTCTTAGGTCAGATGCCGCTTCCTTATGAAGAGATATCCTGTGAATGGTAGGGCCCACTCACCAGATACCAGTAGCAGCGCCCCCTGCTGACAAGTTGTGACAAACAAAAACATTTCTTTCTACACCCCTCGTCCTCTGGGAAGCGAAACTGCCCCTAGTAGAGGACCACTGCTCTAAGGACTCACCCCATCAGCCTCTCTGACCGACTCCCTCCTTAGTTTCTGTTTTGCCGATACGTCTGAGATGGACAGCTTTTGACTCCTTATATTTTGCATTTCTCCCAAAACTCTCACCTACCATCGTTGCCGAGATGTCCACACCAATTCCAGTTCTTAAAGTTTTGGTCCAAGGGCTGCACTTCTGTGCCTGGGTGGTCCCCACTGCCTTCAAAGCTGTAGCTTGAGCCCTACTTTCTTGCAGATATTAGCTCTGAGAAGACACCAGAAGTAAGCAGAAGGGAGGCTGTCTGTGATGTGCCTGCCCACTGTCAGAGCTTCCCTTCAGTGACTTTGTTTCAACCTCGTGACACATAAAATAATGGGTAAAGAGAAGTAAGGAGATTTAGAGTGACCCATTTTGATGTCCTGGGCTTCCCAGTTCGCTCAGTAGTAAAGAATCCGCCTGCCAATGCAAGAGACACAGGAGACACGAGTTTGACCTTGACTGATCCCTGGGTCAGGAATATCCTCTGGAGAAGGAAACGGCAACCCACTGCAGTATTCTTGCTTGGAGAATCCCAGCAGAGGAGCCTGGTGGACTATAGTCCACGGTGTCGCGAGGAATGGGAGACGACTAAGCACGCACACGTGTAATTTGACGCGTCAGAGAGAATTGGCAATGGAGAAAGAATCCAGGTTTCCTAGGACCTAATGAGGAGAGTGCTTTTCTCTTTTGAGTTGGTGGATTTATTTACTTTTGGCTGTGCTGGGTCTCGGTTTCTGCCTGGGCTTACTCTCTTTCGGCAAGTAGGGACTACGCTCTCGCTCTAGTCCACCAGCTTCCCACTGCAGCGGTTTCCCCTGTGGTGGAGCACGGACTCTAGACTCACAGGCTTCAGTGGTTGTGGCCTCTGGACTCAGTTGCTCCTCAGCGTGCATAATCTTCTCAGACCAGGGATCAAGCCCATGTCCTCTGCGGTGGCAGACAGATTCTTAACAACTGGACCTCCAGGGTAGTCCCCAGACGTTTTCATTTTTTAAAACCATGATCATTCTAGTCAAGAAGTGTTAATAACTTGATCGAAATATTTGTATCCACAGCTACAGAAATCTGATGTGTTTTTCTGAAGTTTAGACCAAGCACAGCAAACAGATTTACTCTGTCAACGCTACCATAATGTTGTCTTTTTACATCGTCTTTTCCCATAAAGTCTAGAGAGTTGGGCTTTACAAAATAGGCTGACAAAATGACTATGGTGCCAAGAAGCCAAGCAAGGTTTTTGAAGGCATCTGAAGAACTTCAGGATTCCCTTTAAAATTATGCAGCTTCCTGCTTACGAAATATGAGGAAAATTATCCTCTCAGGTTTGAAGCTAATGCCCACTCAGCAGTTGCCACCACCCACAAATGGTCAAATTCAATGACTGACTGTTCAAAGGATGGTTTCAATTGACCCCATAAGTCTATTAGGCTTCTCTGGTGGCTTAGATGGTAAAGAAACTGCCTGGAATGCAGGAGATACAGGTTCGATCCCTGAGTCAGGAAGATCCCCTGGAGGGGGACATGGCAAATCACTCCAGTATTCTTACCTGGAGAATTCCATGCACAGAGGAGACTGGTGGGCTATAGTCCATGGGGTCACAAAGAGTTGGACATGACTACCTGAAATTATCCATGAGTCTGTTCAGAACTCTGGGATCTGATTCTGCTTCGCACCTCTTTGGTCAAAGGTCCCTTTGCCTTCAGGGTCTAATGCCTGCATGAATATCTGCCTTCTTGGAAGGACTTCCCTGGTGGTCCAGGGCTTAAGAACCCACCTTGCAATGCAGTAGATGTGGGGTCAGTCCCTGCTTGGGGAAGTAAGATCCCACCTGCCTCATGGCAACTAACCTTGCACAGTGCACCTACTGAGCCCATGGGCACCACGACCAGAGTCTGTGCTTTGCAACCAAAGATCCCACGTGAGGCAACTAAGACCAGACACAGCCACGTACATAAAGGTGAAGAAAAAGGACCTGCCCTCTGGAGTGCCTGCACTGTTATGCCCACACTCTTACTGTTCTCCTTCATACGCAGTCATATGCGATCTCCTTGTTTGTGTCCTTCTTAAACTTCAAGCTTCTTAAGGGCAGATATCTGTTCAGTTCATCCTCATGTGTACAGGACCTGTCCCTGCACAGAGTAGGAACTCCGAGCCCCTTGCACACTTGAACGTAATTTTGGTCGACTTGCCCTGGGTCTTGCTGTGCTACCTCCTGTGTCTTGGCTAAGGATGGGAGGAAGTGTGGGGGGTAGGAAAGAAGGAAGGGGGGAGTTCTACTGTTTGTTTGCTTGTTTGCTTGGCTATGTTACATACCAGAACACTTTCGGAGGTGTGAGATGCTCTGTTGACGTCACAGAAGCCTGTAGTGACGTGGAGCCCTGCTTGACTTATTTGAAGGTACAGGTCATTGCTAATGAGAGCTAAGGAGACACTCTTCTTCTCCTGCCCAAAGCAGTGAAGTGTACGGAGGAAGCATTCTGACTGCTTAGGGCGCACAGATAAAGGTGGTGTCCTTGCTCATGAGCCTCGTTCCCCTTGGACGACCTAAGTTTTTGTGCGGCTTTAGAACTGTGAAGCATGGGAAATAAAGCACTGCTTCCTCGTTTGGAAGCACCATGACGTCATCTGTATGTTCCCTCCTCAGACCAGGAGCTTAGTCATATGATAGCTCTTCCTTCCATCTGCCCAGGTCTGGGTTTTCCATGATCAACTCGATGGTACAGCCTCCGGCAGCTGGTTCCATGGCTTCCACCGTGGGGTGGAGATATTCCACAGTCCTTGCTGGCTGCTCATCCTGTGCAGTTATAAAGGCCTGGGGAGGATAATCAGGCTGGAAGTGTAGGAAGAGCAGCTGTGCTAACTCTGAGCAAGGTTTCTTGGCCAAGCAGATGGCGCCGTCACGTAGACTTGAAGCCACGTGGTCTCAGTCTCATGGCCTGCGTAAGGCACACAACCCAAAAGGCAAAGCAGGATCGCTTCTCTAAGGCGGTTATGTTAGATGCTGAAGAAGGCATGGTGGACTCTGCTGTCTGTGGGTACCTAACTGATGTAGGTAAATAGGGCCTTCGGGGTTTGTTCTGTGGGGGTTGGAAATCTAACCAAAATGAGTGGATAGGTTTGAGAAGGCTGCAGTCTAGGATGCAGAGTGCCTCGTCCACAGAAATGGATATGACCAGGTCCTAAATATCCCAAGATCCGGGGTTTTCACAAGGTGGTCCATATTCCTAGATGGTAAGAGGCTTCAGGAATTTGACTTACATGTCAAATTTTGCACATTTTTAAAAGGACAAGGATATAATCCTGTAAAGTGAAATTGCTCAGTCATGTCCAACTCTTTGTGACCCCATGAACTGTAGCCTACCAGGCTTCTCTGTCCATGAGATTTTCCAGGCAAGAGTACTGGAGTAGGGTGCCATTTCGTTCTCCAGGAGATCTTCCCAACCCAGGGATTGAACCTGGGTCTCCTGCATTGTAGGCAGACATTGTAGGCTTTACCGTCTCAGCCACCAGGGAAGCCCAATCCTGTAAAGTAAAATTTTAATAATTGATGACCAAGGAATTGGACTTTCTAAGCAAACAAAGGAGAAGGAAACTTGGGGCAAGTCCCATGGAGCTCAGAATGTGAGGATGAGGGACAAGGAGTTAAAACTAACAGCTGTCTCATCTAATGGATTAAGCCCTTCACCTCACAAAGAAGGAGTGAGGGGCACAGTTGCCAGTGTTCATCTCAGCATACCCAGGACACCAGCTGTGTACATCCTTTTCTAAATATTCTTTTCCATTATGCTTTATCTTAGCCTATTGAATATAGTGCCCTGTGCTGCATAGTAGGGTCTTGTTGTTTATCTATTCCATATACGTGTGTGTGTGTGATAAGTTGTTTCAGTTGTATCCGATTCTTTGCGACCTTATGGACTTGAGCCCGCCAGGCTCCTCTGTCCATGGGACTCTCCAGACAAGAATACTGGAGTGGGTTGCCATTTCCTCCTCCAGGGGATCGTCCCAACCCAGGGACTGAACCCACATCTCTTTAAGTCTCATGCTTTGGCAGGTGGATTTTTTACCACTAGCGCCACCAAAAGCTTACATCTACTAACCTCAAACTCCCAGTCTCAGTTCAGTTCAGTTCAGTCGCTCAGTCGTGTCCGACTCTTTGCGACCCCATGAATCGCAGCATGCCAGGCCTCCCTGTCCATCACCAACTCCCAGAGTTCACTCAGACTCATGCCCATCGAGTCAGTGATGCCATTCAGCCATCTCATCCTCTGTCGTCCCCTTCTCCTCCTGCCCCCAATCCCTCCCAGCATCAGAGTCTTTTCCAATGAGTCACCTCTTCACATGAGATGGCCAAAGTACTGGAGTTTCAGTTTCAGCATCATTCCTTCCAAAGAAATCCCAGGGCCGATTTCCTTCAGAATGGACTGGTTGGATCTCCTTGCAGTCCAAGGGACTCTCAAGAGTCTTCTCCAACACAACAGTTCAAAAGCATCAATTCTTCAGCGCTCAGCCTTCTTCACAGTCCAACTCTCACATCCATACATGACTATTGGAAAAACCATAGCCTTGACTAGACGGACCTTAGTCGGCAAAGTAATGTCTCTGCTTTTGAATATGCTATCTAGGTTGGTCATAACGTGTCTTCACTCCTCACCTAATCCCCACCCTTGGCACCCACAAGTCTGTTCTCTAATCCAAGTACTAACCAGGCCCGGCCCTGCTTAGCTTCCGAGATCACGTGACACAAGTCTGTTCTCTGTGAGTCTGTTTCTGTTTGGTAGATGAGTCCATTTGTGCCATGTTTTAGAGGCCACCTATAGGTGATAGCATATGGTGTTTGTCTCTGTCTAACTTACTTCACTTGGCATGGTTATCTCTAGTTGCAGCTACTCTGGCACAGTAAGTCCCCTACACACTAATGAATTCCATTTGGAGAGCTCATTTGTAAGTCCAATTTCTTCAAAAGTCCAACAGAGTTAGCTTAGGTACCCAATAACACAAGCAGCTATACAGTTCTACGCTGTAATAGGTTTATAAAACCTTTCATACAACTGATACATAAAAAACAAATAAAAAACATTACACATCTTACAGTCCCGTGCCTTGAACAGTACAGCGGGACAGTGCAGCAGCTAGCCTAGAGGGAGCAGGCAAGCAGAGTTAGTGACCGAAGGAAGGAGAGGAGGCGGGAGATGCCGAGCTGAAGGATTGTCAGCAACAGGAGAAGGAAGACAGGCTGCAGTTTTCACTCCTGAAACATCTGCATCTTTGAAAGTCTGCAGCTTGAAGGATCGTAGTGCGCAGGGGCCTTCCTGTCTCAATAGGGTGGAGATGCCATGGCCTCGCTTCAGATGCTGCCTGAAAGCAGGCCTGAGCTAAGAACTCGGGAGCTGAGCTGTCAGACAAACGACAGAGGTGAGGACGGTAGCTGCCCCCACAGTGTGATTTGAGGGGCTTCAAAAACAGCATGGCCTGTTAATTTCCTGTGGGCAGTGTCAGCAACCCCACCATCATCAGGACCATTGGAATGCGTAGCTCTGCTCCCTGGAGACACAACCATCACCAATGCTTTAGTGTGGATCAGGAGGCCCTTTTTGTATCAACCGAGAGTGTATTGAGAAGGTGCATTTTGTTCTTTGCTTTAAATAAGAAAGAGGAGAAGAAGAAACAGGTTTAGAAGATGAGAGCAGAACTGGAGGTGATCGAGTTGGGAAAGGAAGAGGGGTTTCCATAGAAACCAGCAAAAAGGCGAGGAATGCTTGCATGATGCCAGAAGCACTTGACTGGCCTTTTAGACTGGCCCAGGACCTGCTCTGGGAGCGAAATGCGACCTTGGTTTCCATGTTTGTTCCTCCATTAGATCACAGACATTATTAGGTTTGAGATCAAAGTGCCTTAAACAACGCATGTGATTTTAAGGTTCACTTAAGCAGAGTCCGGAGATAATACAGGCTCTGGAGCTGGTTTGTCACTGGCATAGCAGTGGCTTCAGGGTCTCAGTTTATTTCCATTCTGCCCTGGTATGTTGGTTCCATTTTATACTTCCTCTTTCATTTTCAGGGATAGAAGCAGTTTATGGGAACTCTTCCATGAAAACTAGGAAATGTATTTCCCCAATACAAGTTCCCAGAAATGTTTTTCTTGTGTATCATCCACAGCGTTGTCACACGTCCGTTCCTGAATCATGTCATGCAGTGAGGCAATGCCACGTTTTGATGGTCATCTGGACCAAGAGCCAATCACTGTAGCGAGAAAGACGGGATGGGGTTAAAGCAACAAGACCTGGACCTAGAGGTGGTGTCACGACCTGTGCACCAGAGGACGCAGCTGCCGCCTGATGGGAGAGAGACAACAAAGAATGTCTGCTCTGACGCTCTTTCTCTAGTTCTAGTGTACTCTTGCCTGGAAAATCCCATGGACGGAGCAGCCTGGTGGGCTGCAGTCCATGGGGTCGCTAAGAGTCGGATACGACTGAGCAACTTGACTTTCACTTTTCACTTTCCTGCATTGGAGAAGGCAATGGCACCCCACTCCAGTATTCTTGCCTGGAGAATCCCAGGGACGGGGGAGCCTGATGGGCTGTCTATGGGGTCGCAGAGTCGGGTGAGACTGAAGCAACTTAGCAGCAGCAGCAGCAGTGTGTGACAGATACAGTGAACACGGAAAAGGGGAGCTCATGTGCACTGAGCACCCCTTGTTCTTTACATATACTTGCTCGCTCATGCCCTGCGTCAGGGGTCCCCAACCCATGGGCCACAGGCTGGTACGGACCTATGGTCTGTTGGGAACTGGGCCACAGAGTAGGAGGAAGAGGCAGATGATGGAGTGAGCAAAGCTTCACCTGCATTTACAGCTGTTCCCCATTGCTCACATTTCCACCTGAAGTCTGCCTCCTGTCAGATCAGCAGCAGCACTGGATTCTCAGAGGTGTACGAACCCTAAATGAAATGTGCTGGAATCATCCGAAAACCATCCCGACCCCGCATCCCACGGAAAAATTGTCTTCCACAAAACTGGTCCCTGGTCCCAAAAAGGTTGGGGACTGCTGTTATATAGCATCCTCTGTGACAAGCATTTTGATGTCCATCTTGCTGAAAAGAGAACTGAGACGTCAGTTAGCTGATCAGGGGCTTCCCTAATGGCTCAGACAGTAAAGAATCTGCCTGCAATGAGGGAGACTTGGGTTCAATCCTTGGGTCAGGAAGATCCCCAGGAGTAGAAAATGGTAACCCACTCCAGTGTTCCTGCCTGGGAAATCCCACAGACAGAGGAACCTGGCGGACTACAGCCCACGGGTCGCAAAGAGTCAGACGCAGCTGAGCGACTGCCACACCACCATCACATCACATATTTACACAGCTGGTAGGGATAGATTTAAAGCAAAAACCTAAGTCTGCCCATAGCTAATTATTCTTACTAAGTGTTGTCCAATAGATCATTACTAGCCTATTTTCTGAAAAATGTTTTGTTGGTTGTAAGAAGTACTCAATTTATTTCAACAAACATTTATTTAATACTTACTCTCTGCCTACGCAGCTGTCTGCTAGCCGTTCTTTTCCCTGGATCAGGTTCATTCTAGAAATTAACACAAATTTCCAGGCTATGGAAGGGAGAATGATTTAGGAATGTGTATTCGTGTGTGCATTCGTTTCATGTGGGAAATCTTTGTCGATTCTCTGCTCCGTGCCAATCGTCAGGCGAGGTCCTATCTGCTTAACACAGGGGCCACAAACCAAAATGTCTCTAGGCAGGCAGCAACGTGTGTGATCGGGAGCTGCTGGCTGTGTAACCTGGGAGTGCAAGCTCCGTTCAAAGCCATCCGGAACCCACGCAACACATGTCTGGGCCTCAAGTGCACCGCCTCGGGCTTAATGTGAGGTCAGCCATGGCTGACATCAGCGATGTGATTTTACCAAAAACAGCCACCTCCGTGAGGGTAGCCAGTATCTGGCACGTGTCCTGCCATTCGAACACCCCCACCACACACTGCTAACACGTGCACTTACCCACCCAGTGGCAGCCCACTCCAGTGTTCTTGCCTGGAGAATCCCATGGATGGGGGAGCCTGGTGGGCTGCCGTCTATGGGGTCGCACAGAGTCGGACACGACTGAAGTGACTTAGCAGTACCCACCCATGGCCGCTTTCACTTATCGACTGCTGCACTTTCAGTCTCTGTAACCGAATGCAACCCTAAAATCCTCATCTTCTATTCACGGCTATACCTTCAGCATTTAAAATTGTTCGAGAACATCAGGTCACTTAACAAATACCTGTCAACTGAATAATGATAGTGCATTTATGTAGCTTCTAAAATGTGCCCAACACCATTCTGAACATATCACTACATATTAACTCTTACCCCTCATAATCTCTAGCATGTAGATGAGACTATTAATCCTATTTTGTATGTGAGTAGATTAAAAAATGAAGAGGTTAAACAGCTTTTCAAGACCACCCCCAACTTGTAGGGATGGAAGTAGAACTCAGACTTGGGTGTCCATCTGGATGGATGATACACTGACTCTCCCCACACTTTAATAAAGGAGTGAATCCTTCACAACACCAAGCTCCTGGTGACCCTACGCTTTGACCGTATCCAAACGGCTAGCTGATAAAAAGCCAAAATCCTGGGGTTTATTTTCATTTTCTAAAATTTTTTCTCGATGTATAGTTGGTTTACAATGTTGTGGTAGTTTTAGGTGCACAGCAAAGTGATTCAGCCATACACATACCTGTAGTCATTCTTTTTCAGGTTCTTTCCTCATCTAGGTCATCACAGAACACTAAGCTTCAGGGATCTATGTTGAGACAACATCTATCCAATGTGACCCCATCCATGTGGCCTGAGTTTGAGAAAATTGTGATTGCAGAAGTACTATCCTGGGAGGGACTTCCCAGGTGGCCTAGTGGCTAGGACTCTTTGCTCTCAATGCAGGGGGTCTGGGTTCACTCCCTGTAGAAGGAACTAGATCCCACAGGCTGCAACAAAAGATCCCGCATGCCACTATGTAAAGGCCCTGATGCTGGGAAAGATTGAAGGCAGGAGGAGAAGGGGACGACAGAAGATGAGATGGTTGGATGGCATCACAGACGCTACGGACATGAGTTTGAGCTGGCTCCAGGAGATAGTGAAGGACAGGGAAGCCTGGTGTGCTGCAGTCCATGGGGTGGCAAAGAGTCAGACATGACTGACTGAGCAACAGCAATTTCTATCTCAATAAAAATAAGAATTGTTGTGCATAATGTGTCCTTTCTCTCTTGCCCTGGTGGTTCTCCAATTCTTTGTTCAATTAAAAATGAAAAGGAAAAAAAAGTAGCTTCAGTCTTTACTCTAAAGCCAGTCTTCTCAGAGCCTCCGAGACTGATCCTTTGGTTGTTGGATGTAAGCAAGTTGGCTCCATGGTGACGGATCTGGTATTTGCTGAAATTACCCACATGCAGCAAGAGGTTCTTGAAAACCTCTCTCACTATAATTCTTGAGGAACAAATGGGATAGACATTTATGATGATCTATCTATACCACTAGAAAATTAACTTCTCCCATTAAAACATTTCTCCCACTGAAAAGGGAGAACATGAGAATCCATGTTCATTAAAGCAATCTGATGCTGCTTGTATTTCAGTGAGAAAAAGGAATAAAGAAGTGGAAATAACACAAAATAATAGGAAGTTTCAAAAAATAATTTATTTCATCTACTTTGGAACAGTCCATTCCATGGCCCTTGCAGCAATAAGAGGTGAAATTATCAGTGCAAATGAGGTGATATCAGAGTAAACCACAAAGGTGGCAGAACCACTCTGCACCAAAAAGAATAAACAGCAATTAAGATCTGAGTCCATTTTGTCCTTTCAAAACTTTTTCTATGTATAGCGATCCATTCTATAGCTAAATTTAGAAAGACTGACATTACTAAGTGTTGGCAAGGATGTGAGATAATGGGAATCTTCCTGTACTGCTTGGGGGGGTGGAAAGATGGTATGAGAATTTGAGAAATATGCTGGAAGTTTCTTATAAAGTTAAGACTACACCTATCCTATGGCGCAAAATTCTTCTTCTAGATGTTACCCCCAAAGAAAGAAAAGCATTTCCACAAAAAATCAATATAAGCGTGTTCATAGGAGCCTTATTAATAATAACTAAGTACTGGGAAGAACCCAGTGTCCATTTACAAGTGAACAGATAAATTGTTCAATTGATTATTACTACGGAGCAATAAATATGAGTGGATTAATGTTACTCCCCACAATGTGGATGAATCTCAACAACATTACACTGAGAAAAAGAAGACAAACACAAGAGTATATATTGGTTGAGACCATTTATAAGAAGACTGGAAGTCTGTAATAGAGAGGAATTGACCCTGAGAGGCAAGAGCTTGACTGAAAAGGAGCTTGAGGAAATCGCTGGGCACAGAGAGTGTTCTTATCATGATGCTAAGGATGGCATGTGGGTACATGCATTTGTCAAAACTCGTCAAACCGCAAACTTAAGATCTGTGCGTTCTACTGAATGCAATTTAGAATTCAATTAAAACAGTTAAAAGTTAGGTGACCTATTATAGCCAGAGAAAGTTAACATTTGACCTTGCAACTGCCTTATCTCAGCGAATGTGATCTATTTCTTAAATTAATTCATCTTGTGGACTAATTGCAAGCTGTCATCATTTGGGCTAAAAGTACATTTGATAAAATCTTACAGAAAGGTCCATAGTTCATTTCTCTTTTATTAAACCATGCCACTTCTCTTTTTAAAATTTTAATCATAAATTTTGTTCCTATTTTAGTAATGGGAATAGTATTGAATTTGGGGAATGTCTATTGAATGTTGATGTCAAGTGATACTTATCTGATCAGCTAGCACTTTGAGTTACTAAAAGTGTTATCGTTCACTTTGGGGTTAAATTTTTCTGAAAGTTGTCAATTTGTGTCAAGAAAGTGGAATATTTTCTTTCTGGAGTAGTTGATTTAAAATGACCCCAGTAGGCACATCAATATCCATGTTGTACATAACACGTCCTTTCTCTCTTGCCCTGGTGGTTCTCCAATTCTTTGTTTAATTAAAAAGGAAAACAAACAAACAAAAAAGTAGCTTCAGTCTTTACTCTAAAACCAGTCTTCTCAGAGCCTCCGAGACTGATCCTTTGGTTGTTGGATGTAAGCAAGTTGGCTCCATGGTGACGGATCTGGTATTTGCTGAAACTGCCCACATGCAGCAAGCAAGGGTCAGTCACTACGATGCAGGCACCACAGGTCATTGAGCCCTGGCCTGGTTTTCTTGTTGCCACCAGTATGGAGCCTGAGGTCATCAGAGACTAGATCCTTAACATGAAAGATAACAAACTTCTTTTTAATGCAACCTTGAGGCTAGTCACCTATCTGGGATAGGAAAATTCATGGATGGAGAGCTCTTTGTCCCCATAAAAGGAAGAGGCCAATCCAGTCTTGAAAACACTCTCCGGTTGTGAAATAGGAATAACTTTGCTCTCCCTCCTGTGCTGATTCTTAACTAACTATATGCAATATTAGATTTGGTATGCAAGGTGATACCAAACGGCATCATACCAAGATGGCTTGACGTTTAGCAGGATATCAAATTTATTTTGTGGAAAGTATTGCTGCGTTACTTGAACAACAATCAGCCCAGAAATGGGCAGCCCACAGAATCATGGTTTTGGCTTTTGGCAGACCTCATTTTCTTTTCGATTCACTGTCTGCTTAACTTCTTTTGCCTTTCTGCTCTGCTGGCTTTGGGTGAGCAATTTTATTTATAACTCAGAGAAAAAGAGTTTTAGGTGGGGTTCACCCAGAAGCAGACCCAGAGACCAAGATTTATGTTAAAGCATTTTATTGGGAAGAATTCCTGGGAAGAAAAAATAAGGGAGAGTGTGGTGAGAGGGGGAGATTTGATGAAGAACAGGAGGTTGATCAGGAGGGCAGCTCCAAGCACGGGCTCAGCAAGGCCTGCTCAGAACACGGTGGGGGGCCTGCAGGAGGGCACGGGCCCAGACAGGTGAGCGAGTTGGAGTATTTATGGGTGTGTCCATCACCCGTGCTTAAAGGCTGTCTCCAGAGCTTTCTGCAAGTGAAACAAAGGGAAGTCTGGTCCTAAGGTCAGTGCTCAGGCAGAGACGTGGGTCCAGCTGTCTGTCTAGTCACAGGCTTCTCCTCTGGGGCCTGTGGAGGGGCAAACCCAGCCTCTCTCTGTCTCCTCCTCCTTCGTTTCTGCTTCCTTTAACCTTCCTCCTTCTGAACAGGGAGCTAATCCAGCTGGCTTTTAGCTCTGCTTTTAAATCCCTTGGCTACTTCCTCATATTGTTCCCACTGGCCCAGTGCAATACTGTTTTTTCCAATTTTATTTTACTCTTAAAAGAACTTAAGATCAAAGCTCTGTGAGGTTCCCTCAGGCAGTTTTGAGTTCCTCTCATGCCAGACAAGTCTGACAATGGTTGACTTTTTCCTTGCCTCTAAATCCCTCCCTTTCTATGCTGCCCTGACTGGATCCACCTTGGGGATCTTGAATTATAGTATGTTTCAGTGTATGTCTAGGGTGTGTAGCCTTCGTATCAATTAGGAATGTTTCTACGGCAGGTAAGACAATAACAACAATCGCAGAACAACCATGAAGATCATGGAGGCTTAAAACAGAAGGTTCAGTTGTTTGGCAGGGACATTTGAAAGGAAGCAATTGATAGAACGGTTGGGTGACATTGAGGACCTGCGTCTTTCTGTTCCTTTATGCTCCATCATCTGTAGTGTGTTGCCCTTTATGCTCCTGTTAATCATACCGGGACAGGGTGGCGGCTGTATTTCAGGGCATCACATCCACATTCAAAGAAGAAAACAGAGGGATCAGGCTTATCTTCTCTGCCCCTTCTATTGGAAACACAAAAGCTTTCCTATGATCTCCCCAACAGATGTTTTATCATCGGTTTTTGGCCAGAACATGACCAGTTGCCTCTCCAACAGCAAAGGGAAGCTGAGAAAGCAAATGTTATACTTCGGACAAGGTGACAAGGAGAAGGAGTGAGAAAGAGCGTTGGGTTAGCCAGTGAGCCATAGCGACCAGAATACCGTGGAAACTCTTGATTTGGTAGAAATGTTTCTATTTTCCCCCAGTAGCTTTTGTGGCTAAAAAGAAGTGGCTCTTCTAGGCTTTTCTTTTGGTCAGGCCAAACTGTTTATACATACTATGCGCTCAGATGCTCAGTCGTGTCGGATTCTTGGTGACCTCCGCAGACTGTAGTCTGCCAGGCTCCTCTGCCCATGGGTTTCTCCTGGCAAGGATACTGGAGCGGGGTGCCATTTGCTACTTCAGGGGATCTTCCTGACCCGGGGATTGAACCTGCATCTCTTATGTCTCCTACATTGATAATGTGTGTGTACATATATAAATACAGGAAGCTTCAAGGTTCAAACTTTCGAAGATGAGAATGGGCATTCGCATGTCCAATCACAGAAAGCTAGCTCATGTGTCTGGTGTACCCTGCCACATGTGTGCACCCTCTGTGGCTGGTTGTGCTTTTGAGGACTTCACTGCACGGTGCCGGTAAAGTACACTAGGAGAGCAGTGACCTGGCTGGTACTACCGTGCTGTTCAAGGTACTCACTGTAAGATTAAAAACGTTTTCTTTATTTTTGCGTTTGTCTCTTTTTCATGTATTATTCGTGTGAAAAGTATTATAAACTTATTACAGTACAGTACTATAGAGCCAATGGTGTTAGTTGGATACCTAGGCTAAATTTGTTGGACTTACGAATAAACTGTACTTATGAACATGCTTTTGAACTGTGGTGTTGGAGAAGACTCTTGAGAGTCCCTTGGACTGCAAGGAGATCCAACCAGTCCATTCTGAAGGAGATCAGCCCTGGGATTTCTTTGGAAGGAATGATGCTGAAGCTGAAACTCCAGTACTTTGGCCACCTCATGTGAAGAGTTGACTCACTGGAAAATATTCTGATGCTGGGAGGGATTGGGGGCAGGAGGAGAAAGGGACGACAGGGGATGAGATGGCTGGATGGCATCACCGACTCGATGGGCATGAGTCTGAGTGAACTCTGGGAGCTGGTGATGGACCGGGAGGCCTGACGTGCTGCGACTCATGGGGTCGCAAAGAGTCAGACACGACTGAGCGACTGAACTGAACTGATGAACATGCTCCCAGAATGGAACTCATTCATACATAAGAGGCTTACTGTATATATATTTCATATTTATATTTAAATATATAATAAAATATATAGTATGTTATGTATTACTATTACTGGTTTTGTTTAGTTGCTAAGTCATGTCCGACTCTCTGCAACCCCATAGACTGTAGCCCGTCAGGCTCCTCCGTCCATGGGATTCTCCAGGCAAGAATACTGGAGAGGGTTTCCATTTCCTTCTCCAGGGGATCTTCCCCACCCAGGGATCAAATCCACATCTCCTGCATTGCAGGTGGATTCTTTACCACTGAGCCACCAGAGAAGCCCTCATATTATGTGTTATACATCAGTAACATATAGCTATACTTTTTGTTGGAGAACTTTAGATTATTAAGTAGACATATTAGCTTCTGCCTAACATTTCACTAAGCACATGATCAATACATCTTTGAAATCTCAGTGAATAGCAAATATTTCTGCTAAAGAAAAATGGAAACCACATTTTTTCAGCATTGTTACAATTATTAGCAAGAGAATCACATAATACGTAGTAACTGCTTCTCAAGTAAGCTAGGCCTCCCAGGTGGCTCAGTGGTAAAGAATTTGCCTGCTACTGCAGGAGATGCGGGAGACATGGGTTTGATCCCTGGGTCAGGAAGATCCCCTGGAGGGGGAAACGGCCTAGCTTTCCAGTGAAGAGTCTTGTCCTCACTATTATTTTTATTTATTTATTCAGGCAAGATTTACTGGGGCCCCTGCTGCAGCAGGGGGAGCAAGAATAAACAAGAGTTTCCATCACACTATTGTTTTTAAACCATGAGAGAACCACATTTAAATGATTATCCTATCAAAATAGTCTCACAGAGGTGGCATATTCATTTTAATTTGTGCCATCTTTTTATCATTTGAGATTTATGCTTCTCCTGGGGCTTCCTTACATGTTCTATTCTCTGAGGGATGCCTCAGAGAAGAAAAACGGCTCAGGCATTTGGAAGAATGAGGAAGAATGTGATTTTTAAAAATTGCAAAACCTCAGGGAGCCCAGTGTCACTCACTACGTGAATTAACGTAATAAATGCAATGTAATTTGTAGTGCAATTAAAGAGGGTGTAAATGGCTCTTTTCTTCCAAGGCTGACATTCCACCCAGAAGCCCTTTCTTCTGACATCACTGAGCAATGATTTATGGGTTTCCTTCCTTCGCTAGCCAGTCACAGTGAGGTTCTGAGATCTGAGTGGGCCGTCTGGGAAGTCATGATTCAAAGTTCACAGCTGCAGGGCTTTGTCCTTCTGTCTAAGGGACTTGGCCAGATTCTACTCCAGGAGGAGATAAAATAAGAAGTTACTGGAACACTCTGTAAGAGGCAGCTGTCACATACTGTTCTTCATCTCCTAAGGGGGATCCTTGCTCAAATGATAGCTGCTCAGTCTCCAGAGTCAAAGTTACTGATAGAGCCCAAAGGCTTTCTCTAGACGCTGTGTGTGTGTGTGTGTGTGTGCGCGCACGCGCGTGTGTGTGTGCGTGTGCATGCGTGCGTTTGTGTGTGCGTGTGTGCGTGTGTGTGTGTGTGTGAGAGACAGCAAGAGAGAAAGAACGAGAATTCTGATTGGAATGGTGAAGGAGGCCTCATGGTACTAGTGGTAAAGAACCCGCCTGTCAGCTCAGGAGACATGAGACATGTGGATTCAGTCCCTGGGTCGGGAAGATCTCCTAGAGAAGGAAATGGCAAGCCACTCCAGTATTCTTGCCTGGAGAGTCCCTTGAACAGAGAAGCCTGGTGGGCTAAAGTCCATAGTGTCGCAAAGAGTCAGACACGGCTGACATGACTTAGCATGTATACATCAGTCTTCCTTCAAAAGCCCATATCTGCTCAGGTAAAATCTTTTCTTAGACCATGAGCCATTAACATCCTGTCCTTCTCAAGAGTGAAAACAGGACGGCTTAATGCAACATTCCAGGCTATAAAGAACTGTAGTTAAGATTGAGATTTGGTGGAAGGTGAGCACAGGCCTGGAACCATATGCATTGCAACGATTATCTTTTACGGCTCAAGCATAAGCTGCAATATAAACTTAAAGCCTCATCAGAAGCATTCTCTGTTAGTGTGGGGTTTGGTGGAGTAGAAAACAGGAAGGGCATGGAAGGAATAAAGAGCAAAGAGAGAGGGCAAAAGGTATTCTGAGAGCAACTGAAGCTTGGCAATGTTGGATTTGCCCTGGTTTTATTTTATCCATTTATTAAATAAATTTTCATACATAGTTGCATGTTCACATACTGGAAACAAAAGCAAAAATAAACAAATGGGATCTAATTAAAATTAAAAGCTTCTGCACAACAAAGGAAACTATAAGCAAGGTGAAAAGACAGCCTTATGAATGGGAGAAAATATTAGCGAATGCAGCACCTGACAAACAACTAATCTCAAAAATATACAAGCAACTTATGTAGCTCAATTCCAGAAAAATAAACGACCCAATCAAAAAATGGGCCAAAGAACTAAATAGACATTTCTCCAAAGAAGACATACGGATGGCTAACAAACACATGAAAAGATGCTCAACATTACTCATTATCAGAGAAATGCAAATCAAGACCACAATCAGGTACCATTTCACACCAGTCAGAATGGCTGTGATTCAAAAGTCTACAAGCAATAAATGCTGGAGAGGGTGTGGAGAAAAGGGAACCCTCTTACACTGTTGGTGGGAATGTAAACTAGTACAGCCACTATGGAGAACAGTGTGGAGACTCCTTTAAAAATTGCAAATAGAACTGCCTTATGACCCAGCAATCCCACTGCTGGGCATACACACTGAGGAAACCAGAATTGAAAGAGATACGTGTACCCCAATGTTCATCACAGCACTGTTTATAATAGCCAGGACATGGAAGCAACCTAGATGTCCAACAGCAGATGAATGGATAAGAAAGCTGTGGTACATATACACAATGGAGTATTACTCAGCCATTAAAAAGAATACATTTGAATCAGTTCTAATGAGGNACAAGCAATAAATGCTGGAGAGGGTGTGGAGAAAAGGGAACCCTCTTACACTGTTGGTGGGAATGTAAACTAGTACAGCCACTATGGAGAACAGTGTGGAGACTCCTTTAAAAATTGCAAATAGAACTGCCTTATGACCCAGCAATCCCACTGCTGGGCATACACACTGAGGAAACCAGAATTGAAAGAGATACGTGTACCCCAATGTTCATCACAGCACTGTTTATAATAGCCAGGACATGGAAGCAACCTAGATGTCCAACAGCAGATGAATGGATAAGAAAGCTGTGGTACATATACACAATGGAGTATTACTCAGCCATTAAAAAGAATACATTTGAATCAGTTCTCATGAGGTGGATGAAACTGGAGCCTACTATGCAGAGTGAAATAAGCCAGAAAGAAAAACACCAATATAGTATACTAACACATATATATGGAATTTAGAAACATGGTAATGATAACCCTGTGTGCGAGACAGCAAAAGAGACACAGATGTATAGAATGGACTTTTGGACTCTGGGAGAGGGAGAGGGTGGGATGATTTGGGAGAATGGCATTGAAACATGTATACTATCATGTAAGAAATGAATCGCCAGTCTATGATTGATCCAGGATACAGGATGCTTGGGGCTGGTGCACAGGGATGATCCAAAGAGATGATATGGGGTGGGAGGTGGGAGGGGGGTTCAGGATTGGGAACTCATGTATACCCATGGTAGATTCATGTCAATGTATGGCAAAACCAATACAGTATTGTAAAGCAAAATAAAGTAAAAATAAAAATTAAAAAAAAAAAAAAAGAAAAAATCCCAGTGAGAACTTTGCCAGTTCTGAAAGAAAAATCATCTTTTCCAACTTAATTTCTTTTGGCAAAATTTCACACACACAGACGCTACCTTCCTCCTGGAAACTGCTGATTAAACCCATCTTTCAGAGAAATGAAAGTGTCCCTGGTCTCTGGGTAAAAGCATTTCTTTATTTCTTCCTCTTGCCATTTACCAACCTAATGCATCTGTGTTAACAGCTGAAGACTGAAGATTAAATTAGAGGAAGGTTCTTAATGGCAGTTTAAGACTATGTTAAACACTTGAACACTTGCAGTTCTCCAAGGTGGATATGGCTCCTGTGATCTTTCAACACGATTTATGACCAGAGTTTCCGACACTGACCTATCAAAGAGCTGCAACAGCCAGGGGTTCTCAGACCCTCGGCAGAGGCTATGGTTATATCCTCCGGTGGAAGTTGAGACTTCCTGTAGCTTTTTTTTTTTTTCCCCTCTTGTGAAAACAATGGCTTCTGGCTACCCCTAAGTGTCCTGTGGCTTTAGGAAATACCACTTCATAAAACCAGCTCTGCAGTTGTTGAAGGGGACCTAGGAGACAAGGTGAATTTCTCTTCTGGGAGATGGCAGAAAAAAAATAAGATTCCAGGCCCGCATCTGTTACCGTCCAGGGGAGACCTGGGCTTTATCAGAAGTGATGATTGCTTGAATTTAGATCTCTGAGCAGGCAGTTCACCCTTAGCACTGGCTTTTATTTTTCTTGACAGAAGATTTATTTCTCCTGCTTTAACCTGGCATTGTACACATGGTCATTGCCAGCAGAACACTTATCAGGAATTCCCAAGAGGGCTTTTGCTACAGAAGGAATCAATCCCTCTTCCTTTTATGTTATCAACGGAGAAGGAAAGGAACTTCCTTAGTGGCCCCGGGGCTAAGATTCTGAGCTCCTTGGAGGGGAGGGATAGGCTAGGGGAAGAGTGAGGAGTGCAAGCAGCGGCGTTCGGGATGTGCAGGTCCTCTGGGGAGCGGGCTGGCCCTGCCTTCAGCAGCCATCCCGCATCAGCCAGCCTGCCCTCACGGCTGCCTCCACTCTCAGCCTCTCTTTGCCCCTTGACACTTGACACACCAACCGCAGGAACCCTGCTAAGAGTGAAATCACGCTGGCCCAGAACTTTTAATGGCTTCAGAATAAATTCGGGATTACTTCGAGTAGTCCATTAACCTCTAGACAATGCAACCCCTGCTGCTTCCCCTCCACCCTCATCCTTGTTCATTGCACCCCAGCTGATCCTGAGCAGGACCCTGTGGGCCTCCCGGTCACAAAAGCCTTTCCATGTTGCCCATCTCTGGAGTACAGGAAATAGGCATCATTCAGCCTCCAAGACCTTCCTTGAGCTCCGGGGAGCAGATTCAGGCGGTTGCTGATCAGGGAAGGGAAGGGAGGAGGAGACAACTGAGGAACAGCCAAGAGCCAGCCAGTGCAGCCTCGGGGCGGGGCCTGGCTTTTCCCCTCGGTGGATACACACAGCAATATCTAAGCTGCCTTGCAGATACGGAAACCCCTTCCAGGTGGGAGAAGGTAATTACATGCCGCCCACAAACAGGTAGACCCCACACCTGATGGGACCAGAAGGTGAATGAAGCTGACTCACGTCACCCCCAGCCAATCAGAAGAACGTCCATCATCTGACCACACCCTCTTTGAACCATTCCTATAAGTCTTCTCACTACCCCTCCAGATGGGAACAGGCAGTTTTGAGGGCATTAACCTGTGGTGATGACACACCACCTGCTGCGTCCCCTTCAGCTGGCAGAGGAAGAACGTCATTCTTTTCTGCTTCACCCAAAACTCTGCCTCCAAGATCTGCTTCAGCGCCGAGGTACAGAGGCCGGCTCTGGCTTACAGCGGCTCTGTGCCCCTCACTGCCCTGCCCTCAGGGACCCCTCTGCCTGGACCACTCTGCCCCGAGAGTGAGAGGCTCCTCCTTCCCAACTTCCATCATGTTTCTGCTCTAATGCCAGCCTCTCATTGAAGTTTTCCCAGAAGAATCTATAAAATAGCACCCTTTGTATCTCTGTCCCATTTATTTAGCAATTCTTACCATTCAAGCTGGGCTTCTCTGGTGACTCAGATGGTAAAGAATCTGTCTGCAGAAGGGCATGGCAATCCACTCCAGTGTTCCTGCCTGGAGACACTCCTCTGTGGAGAGAGGAGCCTGGTGGGCTACAGTCCATGGGGTTGCAAAGAGTCAGACATGACTGCGTGACTAACACACATACCACCTGACTTGAAAATTATTTGCTTATTGATTCCTGCTGTTTCCTTAGACTAGAATAAATAACACCGGAACGACTCTCTATCTCTAACAGAGTGTCCAGCACATTTGGCATGAACGTTTGTGCACTGAATAAATAAAAACTCATCACACAGCCTTTGGCCATGCTCCCTTTCTGTGTCACCTGAGTGTTGCAGGGCCAGACATCTCTGTGATAGACAGTGATGCTGCCAGGCTGAGACCCTGACCAGAAGCCAGCTGGTTTCTTCTCGCAGCCGCTCTGAGAGCCCAGGAGCCTGCCTGCTTCCTGATCCCCACCCAGCTCATGGTCAGAAAGGGCATAGAGTGTTGCACTTGATTTAAATATTTTCTAACTAGAACAGTGTGTACCTGCCCTTCCCAAAGTCCCAGCCCCAGGGACAGTACCTGTGAACTGCATTTTTAGTTCTTATTTGTAGTCATGAGTCTGCCCCACCTGAGTGTCTTCACGCCTGGGCAGTCTTGGAAATGGCAGGTCGCCCTTGGATTTTCACAGACTAGTAAGAGAGGAGAGGAAACTCAATTCTCCTCCCTAGATGACTTGCAGACTAAGCCGTCACATCCCCCGAGACCCTCACAAAAGCAATTAGCTTTCAGAAAGAATGAAGAGCCGAAGCAGAAATGGCACTCAGTTGTGAGTGTGTCTTCTGGTCAAAGTATTCATTGAAAGGACTGTTGCTGAAGCTCCAATACTTTGGCCACCTGATGCAAAGAGTCATCTCACTGGAAAAGACTCTGATGCTGAGAAAGATTGAAGGCAAAAGGAGAAGGGGGAGACGAGTTGGGTGAGATGGATAGATATCACTACTGACTCAATGGACATGAATTTGAGCAAATTCACAAAGATAGTGAGGACAAGGAGCCTGGCATGCTGTAGTCCAAGGGGTCACGAAGGGTCAGACATAACTTAGCAACTCAACAACAACAACATTTGAGTAGGAAAGTATTTAAGTCCTTGGATACAGGGATATTTAGTGTGTTTACAAGAGCAATGATGCTCTTTCTTCAAGCAAACTCTCCTCTGGAAGTCCAGTATGTTGGACAAACCAAACTGGACCTAAGGCAGGGATCAGAGTCTGCTGGACTCTATCCAGACCCTCCCAGCTGGGGTCCTAAGGAATTCTGCAGAGCAGAGAGTTTCCACAGGAATGAGTGTGGGAACCCCAGGTACCATCCTATGCTTTTTTTTTTTTTTAATAAATAAACAAGGGCTCAGAGGGCTTGCCAGGCGGTGTAAGTGGTAAAGAATATGCTTGCCCATGCGGGTCAGAAGAGATGCGGGTTCCGTCTGTGTGTCACGAAGATCCCCTGGAGGAGGATCTACCCACTCCAGGATTCTTGCCTGGAGAAGCCCATGGACAGAGGAGCCTGGCGGGCTACAGTCCAGTCCGTAAGGTCACAAAGAGTCGGACGTGACTAATCGACTTAGCATGCATACACACAAAGGTTCAGAGGGGTGGAGGGATTTCCCCAAGACTGCACGGGGAGCATCCTCCTAGTTTCGGTTTATACCACACCCCACCTATACACCATACTCTGCCCACAGTCTTCCACTGATTAACTACCCACTTATATGCAGAGTAAATCATGAGAAACACTGGGCTGGAAGAAGCACAAGCTGGAATCAAGATTGCTGGGAGAAATATCAAAAAACCTCAGATATGCAGATGACACCAACCTCATGGCAGAAAGTGAAGAGGAACTAAAAAGCCTCTTGATGAAAGTGAAAGAGGAGAGTGAAAAAGTTGGCTGAAAGCTTAACATTCAAAGACCAAAGATCATGGCATCTGGTCCCATCACTTCATGGCAAATAGGTGGGGAAACAGTGGAAACAGTGTCAGACTTTGTTTTTTTGGACTCCAAAATCACTGCAGATGGTGATTGCACCCATGAAATTAAGACACTTACTCCTTGGAAGGAAAGTTATGACCAACCTAGATAGGATATTCAAAAGCAGAGACATTCCTTTGCCAACAAAGGTCCATCTAGTCAAGGCTATGGTTTTTCCTGTGGTCATGTATGGTTGTGAGAGTTGGACTGTGAAGAAAGCTGAGCACTGAAGAATTGATACTTTTGAACTGTGGTGTTGGAGAAGACTCTTGAGAGTCCCTTGGACTGCAAGGAGATCCAACCAGTCCATTCTGAAGGAGATCAGCCCTGGGATTTCTTTGGAAGGAATGATGCTAAAGCTGAAACTCCAGTACTNGTTCTTTTGATGAATTTGTAGGGGAGAAAGTGGTCTCCCTGTCCTATTCCTCCGCCATCTTAGGACTGCCTCCAGAAGGTTTTAAATTATACAAATATGTTGTTGTTTCTGTTTGGTCTATAAGTCATATCTGACACTTTGCAACTCCATGAACTGTAGCACGCCAGGCTTCTCTTGAATTTGCTCTAACTCATGTCTGTTGAGTCAGTGATGCTATCCAACCATCTCATCCTGTCGCCCCCTGCACTTCTTGCCCTCAGTCTTTCCCAGCATCAGGGTCTTTTCCAATGAGTTGGCTCTTCGCATCACGTGGCCAAAGTATTGGAGCTTCAGCTTCAACATCAGTCCTTCCAATGAATATCCAAGATTGATTTCCTTTAGAATTGACTGGTTTGATCTCCTTACTGTACAAAAGGGACTCTCAAGAGTCTTCACCAGCACCACCGTTCAAAAGCATCAATTCTATTGCGCTTAGCCTTCTTTATGGGTCAGCTCTTACATCCATACATGACTACTGGAAAAACTATAGCTTTGATTAGACAGACCTTTGTCAGCAAAGTGATGTCTCTGCTTTTTAAATCACTGTCTAGGTTTTTCATAGCTTTTCTTCCAAGGAGCAAGTATCTATTAATAATGTCATGACTGCAGTCACTATCTGCAGTGATTTTGGAGCTCAAGAAAATGAAATCTGTCACTGTTTCCACATTTTCCTCATCTATTTGCCATGAAGTGATGGATCAGATGACATGAACTTAGTTTTTTGAATGTTGAGTTTTAAGCCAGNTCATAGCTTTTCTTCCAAGGAGCAAGTATCTATTAATAATGTCATGACTGCAGTCACTATCTGCAGTGATTTTGGAGCTCAAGAAAATGAAATCTGTCACTGTTTCCACATTTTCCTCATCTATTTGCCATGAAGTGATGGATCAGATGACATGAACTTAGTTTTTTGAATGTTGAGTTTTAAGCCAGCTTTTTCACTCTCCTCTTTCACTTTGATCAAGGGGCTGTTTAGGTCATATTCACTTTCTGCCATTAGAGTGGTATCTTCTGCATATATGAGATTGTTGATATTTCTCCTGGCAATCTTGATTCCGGCTTGTGAGTCTTTCAGACCAGCATTTCCCATGATGTACTCTGCATATAAGTTAAATAAGCAGGGTGACAATATACAGCACTGACCTACTTCTTTCCCAATTTTGAACCAGTCTATTGTTCCACATCCAGTTCTAACTCTTGCTTCTTGACCCACATACAGGTTTCTGAAGAGACAAATAAGGTGGTCTGGTATTCTCATCTCTTTAAGAATATTCCACAGTTTGTTGTGATCCACACAGTCAAAGGCTTTAGTGTAGTAAATGAAGCAGAAGTAGATTTTTTTGGAATTCATTTGTTTTTTCTATGATCCAGCAGATGTTGTCAGTTTAATACCTTGCTGGCATATGAAATAGGTGCAATTATGCAGTAGTTTGAACATTCTTTGGCATTGCCCTTCTTTGGAATTGAGATGAAAACTGACCTTTTCCAGTCCTGTGGCCACTGCTGAGTTTTCCAAATTTGCTGCCATATTAAGTGCAGTACTTTTACAGCATCATCTTTTAGGATTTGAAATAGTTCAGCTGAAATTCCATCACTTCCACTAGCTTTGTTCATAGCTATGCTTCCTAAGGCTCATTTGAGTTCATACTCCAGGATGTCTGGCTCTAGGTGAGTGACCACACCATCGTGGTTATCTGGGTCATTGAGAACTTTTTGGTGTAGTTCTTCTGTGTATTCTCACCACCTCTTCTTAATATCTTCTGCTTCTGTTAGGTCCTTGCTGTTTTTGTCCTTTATTGTGCCTGTCTTTGCATGAAATATTCCCTTGGTACCTAACTGAATGCAGAGTTCTGGATTCAGAGTTCTGAAAATAGTAATGAGAAATAAGAAAGCCTTCTTAAGTGAATAATGCAAAGAAATAGAGGAAAACAATAGAATGGGAAAGACTAGCAATCTCTTGAAGAAAATTGGAGATATCAAGGGAACATTCCATACACATATGAGAAAAGAGCAATAAAGGCAAGAAAATATTAATCAAAGCTTGAACTGCCTTTAGCTCTTGATATGTCCCAAAAGAGGAACAAAATGCATTTCCATACCAGCTGCTTCTCTTCAAGAAGAAAAACACAGATAATCTAAAACCTTTGCACTGATAGATTTTTGCCTCACAATGTACATTAATGGATGTTATATATACAAAGGTAGAGTTCAAAGTTTAGGAAGGAACAGAAAGATAATTTGCTACGTATTACAAAATAAAGTGAGAGTAAGTTATATGAGAGATCCCAAGTGTTGGAAACCCTGATGTGCATAATTACTTATAATTATTTGTTTATGTCCCTGTCCGTGGTTTGCTTCCTTGCCACACTGACTTTGGTCCTTACCATGTGGATATGAGGAGTCATGGCATCTGCTGTATTCAAGTGTCAATAGAAAGTTTTGTCGTTGTTTAGTTCCTTACTTGTGTCCAACTTTTCTGTGATCCCGTGGACAATAGCCCTCCAGGCTCCTCTGTCCATGGAATTTCTCAGGCACAAATACTGGAGTGGGTTGCCTTTTCCTTCTGCTGGGAATATTTTTAACCCAGGTATCAAACCCACATCTCCTGCATTGTAGGCAAATTCTTTACCACTGACCCACCATGAAGAGTGAGAAACCCTAAATTCAGGCAGATTCTCCTGAGAATAATGTTCTGTATGTCGTAAGTGCTATCTGCTACTGTGAAGCTAAATCTTGAGCCAGGGAAAGAAACATCTTATAAAGAAACATCTTGAGCCTGATATTTTGAGGTCTCCCAGAGAAGAATGTTGTTCAGGCTGCTTTCTTGATTTATTCTTTTTATGATGGCACAGTTGACTGTGGTATTTAAACCACATGAATCTGTCTTGTCAGTTTAACCCTCATGTCAATATACCAATTATAGTAAGAAATCACTAGCTTATACCTTGTGCCAGCACTAGGCTGTCTTTGATGAGCTCTTTGAATAGTAGAGGAGACAGGTGTTATGAATGGAAGGTTTGTGTGTCCCCAAAATTCATCTGATATCCTAACTACCAATGTGTTAGAATGAAGAGGTGGGGCTTTGGAGAGGTGCTTAGGTCAACAGGGCAGAGACCTCGTGAGTGGGATTAATCTCCTTGTAAAAGAGATGGCTGAGCCCTGCCTCACTCCTACTGTGTGAGGACACAGTGAGAAGTAGACAGCGGGCAGCTGGAAGGGGCCCTCGCCAGCACTCAGCCACCCCGGGCCACTGTCTTGGACTTTCATTCTCCAGAACTGTGAGGTGAACTTCTGTTGTTTATAACCACTTAGTCCACTGGACTTTGTTGCACCGGCCCACACTAAGACAGCGTGGCAACAGGCAACTTCAGCCTTGGGCTGTGACAGAAGTCAGCACAGCGGGACACCAAGGAAAAACAGATGCACTTAACCTTGAATCTTTTTACATTTTAAAAAATCATTTGTTCCTCTCGTGGAGTCTTGTGATTAATGAAAATCTTGCTGAATTAACATTTATTTAATTGTATTTCTTTTCTTGGTTTGTAAATTCTCAGAAGGAAGGAATTTTCGCTATTTACTTCTCTTTGAATACTGCTAAATTCTCTAGTATGGTACATCCATTTCAATAAGATACTGGTATAAAATATTTTATAAAGAAAAGAAAGATGTGATAAATATAGAAGTTCTTTAAATACTCAGTTTATAAGGATGTGAATAATTGGCTCTCTTTCAAAATTTAATGCCTTTGGCAAAGCAGACAAAAATAGTGATCATTTTTATACATCTTTTATGTATACTAAACAATCCTATAAAATTTTGTCCACATAATTCTACATTATGTCCTTCTCCAAGACTTGTTTTAAAAGATATAATTATTCCAAGTGTGAGCACTCTTACTATATGAAAAACTATGTAACTTCTGAGAAAAAGATTAAATATGAGTAGAGATCTTGTTTTTCCCATTAGAGAAATGATACTCTGCATTTATCTAATATTGTAAATATGCCTTCCTCAAAAGTCCAGCAGTAGAATTCAATATATTTAGTTCAGTTCAGTTCAGTTCAATCGCTCAGTCGTGTCCAACTCTTTGCAACCCCATGAGTCATAGCACACCAGGCCTCCCTATCCATCACCATCTCCCAGAGTTCACTCAGACTCACGTCCATCACGTCAGTGATGCCACCCAGCCATCTCATCCTCAGTCATCCCCTTCTCCTCCTGCCCCCAATCACTCCCAGCATCAGAGTCTTTTCCAATGAATCAACTCTTCGCATGAGGTGGCTGAAGTACTGGAGCTTCAGCTTTAGCATCATTCCTTCCAAAGAAATCCCAGGGTTGATCTCCTTCATACTGGACTGGTTGGATCTCCTTGCAGTCCAAGGGACTCTCAAGAGTCTTCTCCAACACCACAGNGAGTCTTTTCCAATGAATCAACTCTTCGCATGAGGTGGCTGAAGTACTGGAGCTTCAGCTTTAGCATCATTCCTTCCAAAGAAATCCCAGGGTTGATCTCCTTCATACTGGACTGGTTGGATCTCCTTGCAGTCCAAGGGACTCTCAAGAGTCTTCTCCAACACCACAGTTCAAAAGCATCAATTCTTTGGTGCTCAGCCTTCTTCACAGTCCAACTCTCACATCCATACATGACTACAGGAAAAACCATAGACTCATATATATATAGCACTGAAAAGTTTAGTAATGGATTTAAATACATTTCTGGTAAGTCTTTTTTTGGACTCTACGTGTGAGTTTTAATAACTCTTCTGCAAAATGTTGGGAACTGAGATTTCCATTTAGGTAGAACATTAAGAGCAAGATCTTCTACTTTTGAAAGAAGTCTAAGTAAAGAATCCTGCTTTTCTGTGCATTACTATCACACCTGCTCATCACCCGTGTCTTAAGAGTAGAATCCTTTGAGTATCTTGCAATTGTGTACTAGTGTACACATCTAGTAGTGTGTACCCTAAACTCAGATCAATGGTATGCAAGTAAACTTGTGAGAAAATACATGAGCCTTCTGCAAATCTCTTAGAAGTTACAAGAGGACACTAAAATATTTCAAAAGTAGTAAATTCAAGTGTTAATATAAAAGCAGATTTCTTATAAGTGAGATATTTTATTTTATGTCTCAATTTCTCAGTCAGTAAAATATAACCATAATGTGCTCAGTCATGTCCAACTTTTTGCAGCCCCATAGACTGTAGCCCACCAGGCTCCTCTGCCCATGGAATTTGCCATGGAGTGGGTTGCCATGCCCTCCTCCAGGGGATCTTCCTGACTCAGGGATTGAACCCGCATCTCTTGTGTTTCCTGCATTAGCAAGTGGATTTTTTACCACTAGCGCCACCTGGGAAGCCCATAACCATAATGACTCTGTTTTAACTCATCTTTTTGATGACATCGGAAAAGTTTCCCCCCAAAATGAAGCTGTGTTATCATCATTTGAAGTTATAATTATTAAACTATAAACATCTGTATTATCTTTGCTTTCTCACTTCCAATCACACCTCCTCTCCCCCCCCAAAAAGAAAAGGAAAAAAAAAGTCTTCACAGGAATAATATTCATTTTGAATAATGGCAGATCTGCTCCAGATATGAGTAGCTGTTTCTTTGCTTTTAAATACTCCTGTTTACAGTTTAAGTTCTCTACTTTTGTTGATTACTTGAAGAATGTAAATTTATGTTGATTTTTCCATTCATATTAAATGGAAATTTGCCAATTATTATTCTAACTCAGGTAAAATTCTTATTTCTGTCCTCTCTCTTTTTAATCAGCTGTCTGTATTACAAATCTGCCCTCCTCTCTTTTCTCTCAATGAATTTTCTGCTGGTGGGGATAATTTGGCACTTTTTAAAACTGAATTCAACCAAAAAACTGTGGTTTGTTACCTTGATATCATGACTTCTTTAGAAACATAATTTCATTGACTTCAATAACCTAGTAAGACAAACCTAAGGTTAGCAAAATATTTCCTTGAAGATACCTTACTGTTTTAACAACCAAAAAAGAATCTTATTTTTTTCTTGTTTATCACCTATTTTGAAATATTATGCAATCATTTTAAGAGTACAATTTAAGCTTCAGAAAAAACAAATTTTAGAGCTATTTGGGGGACAGTTGTGCTGATAATGGTGAACATACACAGATGATTATTTTTCACCTTTTACAACATTCAGAAAATGAAGATCATGGCATCCGGCCCCATCACTCCATGGGAAATAGATGGAGAAACAGTGGAAACAGTGTCAGACTTTATTTTGGGGGGCNATATGCAGAGTAAATCATGAGAAACACTGGGCTGGAAGAAGCACAAGCTGGAATCAAGATTGCTGGGAGAAATATCAAAAAACCTCAGATATGCAGATGACACCAACCTCATGGCAGAAAGTGAAGAGGAACTAAAAAGCCTCTTGATGAAAGTGAAAGAGGAGAGTGAAAAAGTTGGCTGAAAGCTTAACATTCAAAGACCAAAGATCATGGCATCTGGTCCCATCACTTCATGGCAAATAGGTGGGGAAACAGTGGAAACAGTGTCAGACTTTGTTTTTTTGGACTCCAAAATCACTGCAGATGGTGATTGCACCCATGAAATTAAGACACTTACTCCTTGGAAGGAAAGTTATGACCAACCTAGATAGGATATTCAAAAGCAGAGACATTCCTTTGCCAACAAAGGTCCATCTAGTCAAGGCTATGGTTTTTCCTGTGGTCATGTATGGTTGTGAGAGTTGGACTGTGAAGAAAGCTGAGCACTGAAGAATTGATACTTTTGAACTGTGGTGTTGGAGAAGACTCTTGAGAGTCCCTTGGACTGCAAGGAGATCCAACCAGTCCATTCTGAAGGAGATCAGCCCTGGGATTTCTTTGGAAGGAATGATGCTAAAGCTGAAACTCCAGTACTTTGGCCACCTCATGCAAAGAGTTGACTCATTGGAAAAGACTTTGATGCTGGGAGGGATTGGGGGCAGGAGGAGAAGGGGACGACAGAGGATGAGATGGCTGGATGGCATCAGCGAATCGATGGACATGAGTTTGAGTGAACTCCAGGAGTTGGTGATGGACAGGGAGGCCTGGTGTGCTGCAATTCATGGGGTTGCAAAGAGTCGGGCATGACTGAGTGACTAAAATGAACTGAACTGAATTGAACTCATATGCTACTAAGTGTTTTGCATTTATCATTTCATTTAATCCTTCCGTTTATATTTTGTGATAGATACTATTAATCTCATTTTTATAAAACAGAGACTAAGAAATGGCTCCCAGGAAAAATATAGTGAAGCATGTGTTTGAACTCAAGCTTGTCTCATTCTATGGAGAAGGAAATGGCAACCCACTCCAGTGTTCTTGCCTGGAGAATCCCAGGGACGGGGGCACCTCATGGGCTGCTGTCTGTGGGGTCACACAGAGTTGGACACAACTGAAGCGACTTAGCAGCAGCAGCAGCAGCTGTCTCATTCTAAAGGGTGTGTTCACTCTGTCTCAGAATAAACAGAGAATAAACAGAGAAACAAGCTAAATAAATGCCTTGGTAACGAATAGATCTATTCATTCGACACAAATCCCCTAACAAAAATCTTTTATTGTTCTTGTAAAATTATTGTGCAGATGAACAGGTTAGCAAGCAAATGTCACCCTGTAGTCATATAGGGGTCAAATGTCAGAGGCTCTGCTGTGTGTAATAAAGTAGCTTCCAAAGTCCCTCTGGATATCATTTTCATTCCAGACAGCCAGAGAGGGACATGGCACGCACAGTCACTAAAAGGAAAAATATTACAAGCTCAGTGTGGAAGTGGCACGTTTCCTCGCACATGGCACTGAGTGGACCCTGGCCGCCTGGGGCACCTCAGTGCCGAGAGCTGAGAATGACAGGCAGCAGTTCCCAAACCAGAAGGTACGGCTCGTTGAGAAGTTCATACTAAGAAAGGAAGGGCACAGATGTGAGGGGGCATCTAAGCTTAGCAACCAGAGGCTGGGGCACAAGCAAAATTCCAGGTCCGCTGTTCTTATGAATGACACAACTTTCAAGTGTCCGTGACTACAATCACAGCTGTCGTGAGGGACTTCCCTCGGGGACCAGTGGTTAAGAATCTGCGCACCAATGCAGGGAACGTGGGGTTCAATCCCTGGTCCTGGAAGACCCCACAAGCCTCGGAACGACTAAGCCGGTGTGCCGCAATCACGGAGCCCATACTCTAGATGAGAGAAACTGCTGCGATGAGAAGCCCGTCCAAAGCCCGTCCAAAGCCCGTCCACTGCAACTAGAGCATAGCCCCAACTCGCTGCAGCTAACTAGAGAAAGCCTGAGTGCAGCGGTGTAGACCCAGTGCAGCTAGAAACAAAGAGATACGTAGACACAGAATTGTTTAAAAAGGAACTGCAGTGAACATTTACTGAGTTTTTAAAAACCTGCCTACATTCACTCTCCCCTCTTATTTTGGAAGAATCTACCCATATGCCTGTTATTATGGGACACACGCGTGCACGGGTGCTAAGTCACTTCAGTCGTGTCAGACTCTTTGCCAGTCTCCTCTGTCTGTCCGTGGGCTTCTCCAGGCAAGAATACTGGAATGGGTTATTATGCTCTCCTCCTGGGGACCTTCTCGACCCAGGGACTGAATCCCCATCTCTTGTGTGTCCTGCACTGGCAGGCAGGTTCTTTGCCTGCCGAGGACAGATTCACCTGCCAAAGGCCAACTGGTTCACTGTCAGTCAACCGTAGGTACTAGCACCACCTGGGAAGCCCCATCATGGGACGCAGCTTCCCTCAACTTCCCAAAACAACTTCCCTTGTTTCTCGCAAGATTTCAGCAGTGGATCAACTGGTCCCTTTGGATCCACTATTATGCAGAAGGCTGGTGATGCCAGGCTTCACTGGCAGAGTTTCAACAGAGATTGTGGGTATCCACTTTTTGTGGTTGTGTCCAACCATGGGCTGGCATTCAGCCAGATAATGAAAGGCCTTAAAGCCCTCCTATGACGACTTCTGAAGCCATTCAGTTCCCACTCGTTTTCCAAGATTTCCCTGCCTGCTGCCCAAACCCCTGCTGCTAGTAGGGGCTCCTGTGAACCACCTCCTGATACCTTTCAAGGAAGTTTTCTTTCTGCTCGAGTTATCCAGGACTGGTTTCTCTCACCTGGACCAACAGCTCTGATTGATACAGAGGTTTTTCAGAGCATGTGGTCTAAATCTGCCTCCACAGACTCTGCAGCTTGTTTAGTTCTGACTCACCCGGTAACCACTGGAAACGCCATGGTTATTGACAAATGTGGATTCCTGCCTCCTTAAGAACTTCTGGCATGAGCCATGCTCTTTTCTTTCTTTCTTTTTTTGAAGATGGGGAGAGTCTACTAGTGATAAAACCCTCATACTTACTGTGGGAAGACCGGGGCATGGAAAGAAGAGGCTGGTGGTCCAGCTTCTGCCTGCTGTTTGCAGCCACTACGCCAAGCAGAATGGCGCAAAGAATGATTTCTGAAGAATCTGGCACGGTCCCCTGTGAGGCAAGGCATCTGGCTGGAAGAGTGGATACTGAGAGTATGACAGAAAGCTTGTATGCATGTGTGTGTGAGACAGAAAGTGACTGTGCACGCACGTGTGTCAGAGGAGGGAGTCAGGACGCTGTGCCAGATACTCCCGAGAAGGGTGTGGGAGAATGAAGCAAACAAGCAGTTTGTTCTCGAGTGAACTTTTCAAAACCGAACACCTTGTGGTTTTTTTCAGGCACTTGCATCTTTGACATAGCTTTCACTGTAAGGTAAGAGTGAACTTTGGGGTCAGAGAGAGGACCCAGGCTTAGTATTTTCAGACTGGTAACAGAGGATGAGATGGTTGGATGGCATCCCTGACTCGACAGACATGAGTTAGAGCAAAGTCAGGGGCGTAGTGAAGGACGAGGAAGCCTGGTGTGTTGCATTCCATGGGATCACAAAAAGCTGGCCATGACTGAGCAGCTGAACAGCAAGAACTACAACTGTTAACACAAATAGATATGATCACTGTGCTTTTAAAGAGAACTGGACCCCCTAGTGTTGTGGGCCTTGGTTTTTTATATTGATGGAATCCGGATTCCACACTAAAAAGAATATTCAATATTTATTTCCAATCTTTCACAGGAACTGCTAACTCTGTACTTTGAATGTGTCGAGGCCCCAAAGCTCATAATACGGGCTTCCCTGGTGAGTCAATGGTAAAGAATCTGCCTGCAAGGCAGGAGACACAGGAGATGTGAGTTTGATCCCTGGGTTGGGAAGATCCCCTGGAGGAGGGCATGGCAACCCACTCCAGTGTTCTTGCCCGGAGAACCCCATGGACAGAGGAGCCTGGTGGACTACAGTCCATGGGGTCGCAAAGAGTCAGACACAACTGACCTACTGAGCACACACACAGAGAATGAAGCTTATAACATAAGTACAGTCCTACTAACATCTTACCTGAATCACCTGGGCCCATGCCCCTCGCCCCGCATCACCTGAGGATCAGCTCCTCAGGTGTGTGCTCGCAGTGGTCCTCTGATGCTCTCAGCTCCAGGAATTCCACAGCTACTCCACCAACGTCTCAGGGGCTGAAATACTGAAACCTTCAAATTCATCTATTGAACCCCTAAACCCAGTACATCAGAATGTGACTATATTTGGAGATAGGGCTTTCACATTTTTATTTATTTACTTATTGGACTGCACTGGGTCTTAGTTGAGGCATTCGGGATCTAGATCCCTGACTAGGAATCAACCCCAGGGCCCTGCACTGGGAATGTGGAGTCTTAGCTACTGGACCACCAGGAAAGTCCCAGGGCCTTTAAAGAGGTGATTCATTTAAAATGAGGGCCCCAGTCCAACCTGACTGACTGCTGTCCTTAGAAGAAGAGGAAGTCTGGATACATGAAGGGACACCAGGGACACACGTGCACAGACAAAAGACCTCTGTGGACGTGGTGAGAAGGCGGCTGTCTGCAAGCCAAGGAGGGAGGTCTCACAGTTGACTTCAACCCTGCTGACTACCCTTGGTCGTGGACTTGTGGCCTCCAGAATTAGGATACAGTAAGGTTCTGTTGTTTAAGCCGCCCAGTCTGTGCTGTTCTGTTACAGCCACCCTGGCCAGCTAACATGGCCCCTCAGTGGGACCACGATTGTTGGGACTTGTGTTAACCTGTGGCTCTGATGCCCTGACACCCGAGGGGGCGGCCCCACCCAGCCAGTTCTTAGAGATGGTACAGGCTTTACCCACCAGGACAAGTGTGCAAACAAGCCTCTCTGGAGGCCATGCCCACCCCCACCCCCCCCCCCCCCCGTAGGGGGCTATCACACTCAGCCCTGTGGTCCCCCTGTCCTAAGTGCCCAGGCAGGTGCCAGACAACTGGAGACAGCCGGGGGCCCCAGGACTGCCTACAACTATTTCAACTGTTCTCTCACCTGCCTCTGCCGTTCCTTCCCCGGGAAGCCCAGTGAAGACCCTTCTCCACCTCCGCTCCCCCCCACC